>WBMV01001668.1:129976-384510 GCA_013396655.1 Campylorhamphus procurvoides | reverse complement strand
CTCTCCGCAGGCAGGTCGGGGGACGGCGGCCGCCCGCTGCAGTCCTCCCCGGGCACCGGAGCCGGGGTCTCCCGGGCAGGAGCTGGGACCGGCCCGCCATCGCCGCTCGCATTGCCGCCGCTCAGGGCCAGCAACGCCTCGCACACGGTGAGCGGGGCACGGGGCGGGAACGGGGACGGGGACGGGGAAGGGGAAGGGGAAGGAGAAGGGGAAGGGGAAGGGGCGCCTGGCCCCGCGGGCTCGCCGCGCCGTCGGCGCTCGCCAGGTGTGCCCCGTGGCGGGACCGAGCGCTCACGGGCACCCAGAGGCGCGTGGTGCTGAAGCAAAGTGCGTTTAATTTCTGAAGGCTCCGATGAAATAGGAATGTTTGTTGTGAGGCCGGCACCCTGTCACTGCACACACTGCTTTCTCCCGCCCCAGCCCCCCTTTCAGGCTGGTTTTGAGTCTCATTTTCAGTGACAAATTCGATCTTTCACACTCGCACAGAGGAGCTGTTCTGGTAAATGCGTTTTTTGAGATGACATTGTTTTGTCAATAAGGTTAATAAATGTGATTAAAGGGTTCACCATGAACTATGGTAAAAAATGAAGGCTGCTCTCCCCTTTATATGTCTGATTAGGTCAGGCAGATCACAGTCTTCCCCAGAAATAGCTATCACTGTGCTCAGGGACAGCGATTGGATGAATCTGCCTTTATTGCTGCAGTAGTTTACCTATAAAGAAATAACCTCTGATGGCATGAAAAGGATGTTATTTTCTGGTTCTGTAATACCTCACATTATCTCCCACTCCTAGTTAATCTACTAGGAATGAAACTTCCCAAGTATGCCACTTTATATGGGTAAGAGAAGATATCTCTGTCGTGAAGGCATGACAGAGTAGAGAGAGGAGTCTATATACTGTCATGTTAACACTAAATATCTGAAATTTTTATTGCATACATTTCCTTTTAAATTATGAACAATGTCATACTGACCCTGAAAGGCATTGATGGCATACTTTTCATAGAATTAATGAGTTCTTCATGGATTCTCACATACTATCTTTGTAAACATATGGCAGAGCTTTAAATGGTAATGTGATTATGTACAAGAGGAAGGTGAAACTATGCATTTAGATGTTAGCGTTTCAGTGACTTTCCATAGAGCTTCAGGGGTAAAAGCATTTTACTCCAATCCATTTATAGAAAGAATTGGCTTAAATTAAAAAAAATCAGTATATGTTGGATATTCTCAAAAGGAATGATGAATGTTCTGCAAATACAAGGTGGAGCTGTATACTTGAGATCAATGTATATTGTGTATTTATGTAGCTAGGCTATATGTATGAATTGTTCATTAGTATGAAAGGCCAATTTTTTCATATTTGCATACTAGTTGAGTGCTGCTTGATTTTAGAGTTGGGGCAACAGCTTAGGGGTTTTTTAATAGAATCATAAAAGAAGGAATGTAGTACAAACAGCCTGGACCCCAGTCATGAAAGTGCATTTACAGCAGGGCCCACAAATATCACGGGCCCACATGTCACAGATCCCAGACTTAATTTAGAATTCGTGAAAGTGTGGTGGTCTAGCTATTTATCTGTGACTTCTTACTAATTTTGGAAGTACAGAATTTTGGTATTTTTATACATAGATTTTTGTGTGTATTATATAGTGTGTGCATAAATACATATGTAAAGATGAAGTGTTTATGAAAGCATTCAAGGAGTGCTCAAGTGGTACATTTCTGTGTTTCAAGTATTTTTATAAGTACATTATTTTGTATGTACGGATATGTTTATATATAGCATATTTACATGTATAGAGATAAAATACTTACAGAAGCACACAGGGATGATAAAGCATTGTATGGGTGTGCTTCATGTCCCTCTAGATTGTTTCAAACTCTGCCTTTCCTTTGTGATGCAGAGCCTACTCTACAGTATTTATTTAGCCTTGGGTGCTATTACAGAAATACCTCAGAGACTGCCTTTCTGAATTTTGTAGGTGGTTATTTTGTGGTTAGCTAACATAACTTTTTGTGGCAAGGGTCAGATATGACATCAGGATGCAGGATTTTTAACCTAGGGAAAAGAAAGGGCAGTATCTGTTATGTGATCTTACTGCAAACTTAGGCCTACTGACCTCGGCTGACACTGACAGATTGAAACCATTGGTTTTACATCTCACCACTTCCTCCAATCAGACCTATTTGAAATGAAGCATTCCAGTTTTCTTAAATGGTTTTCCTTCTTCATGTTCATTTGCTTGTTCTGTTTTCATCTCTGTTGTATCTATGTTACTTTGTGACTTCTGTAATAGCTAAAATTTGAGTATTTCTGTTTGTGTTTCAAGCTTTCAGAAGGTACAGTGTGCTTAAATGAGTGAACTTGCTGGTGGTGGGATATGTGTGTGCATTGTATGTATACTAGTTGTGAAGAGAAACTTGAGGGCATGTTTTGTTTAAGCTAAAGAGTTCTAATTCATACAGAGAAGAAATCCAGTACCTGTGATATTCCTTGCAGTAGTGAGATGTGTCATCTAGTCTCTAGTGAAACCGTGGTCTTCTACTTTCAAGTGAAATTTCAGTGTTGGTAGATTATAGTAGCATAGGTGGAAGGGGGGAATATGCTGTTTTACACAGCCTTCATAAATCAGGACAGAGGTTTTGGCTGCAGCCTCTGCAAGCACAGCAGCCTTTGTTGCTAAGCAGGCAGTTGTGTGTTTTACCAGGGAAAGGTTTTGTTTATTTTTTTTTACATCTGACTTCATCCTAGGCTTGTTTGTTTCTGCTTCCATCCCTGACTATCTTTTTTGCATTATGATTGAAAACATGACCTTATTTCTAACCCCTCACCCTCTTCATTTTCCTCTCCAAAGTCATTGCTTTCTCTTTTGAAGCCTTAAGTTCTTGCTTTGATGACTGGAACCTTTTTCCATTCATTCTCTCCTGTTTCACTATGGTGTTCTTACATCCACTTGACATGCTGCAGTGGAGATTATCTTGCTTGCCTGCTGCTCTGCTTGTGTAAATCCTCACCCGCCTGTGAGTCCCTCTCCCAGACTTGTCTCTGGCTTCTGCCTACCTCCATCTCTGTTGTTTCTTACTTGGCATGTATCCCTGCACTCTGCACCCTTGCCGCTTCTCTTGCAGTAAAGCAGTATTAATGTTTTTATCCTCGTGTCTAGTACTGTAACAACAACCCATTTACAGTGCATGATTCAGTTCCCTCCCTCTTCAAGCCCTTTCTAAGATTTCTGTACAGCAAGCCTCTTTTCTTTTGCCACTAAGATTGAATGCTCTTTTATATGCTTTTGCATCAGCCATTCAGTATTAATCTTCATTTTTTTAAATTTAATTTTAAAAATTAATTTGCAATATAATGGAAGAGAGATTTCTGAACTCTGTTAACATGAGAATCTGGTAGGGCACACGCTGCAAATTTTTACTGTGAGCATCTGCTTTAAAGCTGGTAAAACCAAAGCAAATATCTTCCTGTTGTGGTGTTTCTATGTATTAAATTGACACAGAAAGGCTGTCACATTAAGTGAAATAACTATGCAATCATGACATGGATTTTACTATATCTGGTTTTCTTTGGATATTTCTTTTTCTATATAAAACTTGTATCTGGGGGGAATATGAAGCTGTATTAACTTTTAAGGGGAGAGGAGGAAGCGAGGAGGCTCTGAAATTTGGGCACCAGCAGTTGGTGACTGTGCTGTGGGGACTGTACTACACCTGGGCACATCTCTCATATGCATACTTCAGCTTACCTGGATGGTTCATTTTAGTGTGCATTGACTGTCCTTTGGGTTTCGTCATGTGTACTAAGTGCAGGGTGTCCTAGAAGTATTCAAATTTGCTGCACTCCTGTAGTCTTAACAGGATGAAAAATAAAATTTAAGAATTGGTATCACTCTTGAGGCATAGTTCTTTCTGTCTATGAACATATTTGCTTTAAAAAGTTAACTTTTCAGAAAATGAGCTTATATACTACAGCAAAAAATCCAAATGGTGTGTTTTTTCTACAGTTCTTGTTGAGCCATGAACTCAACAAGGGCTTAATCTTTTTTGGTGTATAAAACCCATACTCATAATAAAACCATTATAATAATCTAGCATTATTATCATAGTAATTAGCAAGTATTTTTAGTTCTGAACTGAGGAATGCTGTTGAATTAGTTTATCAAGGAAAAAGAAGGCCTTTTGTACATTTGTTCAGGCTGTAGTCAACAAAATAGCGAAGCATGCTACACCTGACACCATATGCCTCTAGTGTATTAGACGTGTAGGGCTGAAACTGGCATGCCCAGAAATGCTTTAAAGAAAGGGGTATATAGTGTAACAATGATTCTTTAATTAAGTTACTGCTTTAGAACAGTATTTCTCTCTTGTCCTCGTCTATCCAAAATAATAGCATAGTGACATCTTTTTTTTCTGCAGTATTTCAACAGGCCATTGTGATTGCTTTATTAAGATTTATTTTATAAACCTTTTTAGATTCTAATTGACAGCAAAATCTTTTTTTCTGTGGATTTTTTCAAAATGAAATGATAATATATAGCTGAATTATGTTCCTGTCTTGGATAGTTTTATAGAGTGCTAATAATCACACCAAGTGACTGTTTCAAAGATGGAATATGATACAATTACATAATATCTTGATACTTTTAAAATTGAGAAAATATACGTGCTCCTGTGGTGTTCAGTCCTATACTCAGTCTTATAGGAGTTCTTTAAACAGATCAGTGCACTGTCTGAGTGTTTCTGCAAAGGAATTGACAGTGAATGTGCCACCTTGTTAGCAGGGTGAACTCATCTTTATGCTACTTCTATGCTGTTGTAGATCTGTAATCTAAGTATAGTAAGTTACTATTCTACTTTTTTCTCTAAGCCTATTTGTGAAGACAAAGCAAAAAAAACCCCAAACCCCAAGTACTCACAACCCCCAAATAAAAATTCTGGTTTGTTGTTTTTTTTTTAAAATTCACATATTTATTATAGTTTAGGGTGTATTTTATTTTTGTTTTGTGTTCCTTGGTGTATCTACTTCAAAGATTAGATGAGTGTTTTCAGCATAGTCATCAACTTCATAAACTGAGCATACAAAAAGTAAAATCATAATGGCGATGTTGAAATTGTGAAAAGCTACTGAGAGGTTAAAAAAACCCCATTGTAACATTTATTGTTATGTAACTGATGTTGCCAGAAGATTCAGAAAGATGAATTCTTTGAGTTCAATCTTACCTGTTATTTCAATATCTTTTATAGACAAGTGTGTACATCAGTTTTTGAAGATGTGTGCTACAAAAGTATGTAATTCTTAGAAGATTTGGATGGGTTTGAGCACAGGCAATGCAATAGTATTCTATTTCATAAATCAATAAATAACTTTGATAAATGCATGCATGTGGTCAGCTGTGTAGGTTGCTGGATCTGGAATTTACAGGCCCATCTGCAGAAGCAAAATGGAAATGTGTTACAGACCTCTCAGGCTTACGGTTTCAGTTGAAAAGCTTCTGTGTACTGAGAACAGTTTGGTACTCAACTAAGAAGGCTGTAGAACTTTGTAGCTTCCCAAGCCCATTAGTTGTGGTTCAGGAACTTACGGTGTTACTGGTGAAGCCTGTGGAGCTTGTAAGCAGTGCAAGCCTGAACTTGACACCAATCTCAGACAGCCAGTAGCCAAAAGTAGATAGGCAGAACAAAGAGCTGGTGCAAATCCAACCCTCATCAAGCCTTGAAATAGAAGACGTGGTGATTCTTGTGCAGGCAGTACTCTGAGATGAGGAAAGTCCAGTTTTCATATTGTCTTTGTGGTCATGATATGTCTGATAGCTCTGAAACTCTTGTCGGGCTGTTTGAAAGAAGAGTGAGCTCTCTTCTCCCCTGCTTTTGAAGTAGAGCTTGTGCTAATGTGGTGTCTTTTCTTCCACAAAGAAAACCAGTGCTACTGTCTACATCTGCACTTGCATTCCCAAGCAGCAGCTGACTGAAACTGGCAAAACCAGTCACTTTGGATTTGGGTTGAAGTTGGGATCATGCTGGCGATTTCATTCTGCTGCTTGAAGAAAAAAAGCCGACCTATCAATAGGGAAAGAAACCATGAGGCTTGCCTGAAGATGCAGGAAGAAGAGCTACATAGTTTACACTTTAGAATATGTTTGCAAACACACTTTTAGAAAAAATAACTCTTTTAGTCTCTTTTGAGAGGGTATAAATATTTGGGCTTTTTCCAAGCCTTGAAGAATTTCTCAATCCATATATTGAAGTAAGCAGTGCTTAGGAAGGGTAGAAGGTAGTTTACTCTGAAAGGTGATTTGAGAGAAAAAAAAATTCAAGATGTGAGCTGTGGCAGTGAGTACTTGGATTAAGAAACTCTTAGATGGTTTCCTCTGCTATACTTTTTCTTCCTCATTGTCTTTATTTGTATTGTCTACTCTCAGTTGGTGCAAATATGTTCTGCTTTGTTTTTCAACTAGTGTTGCAGAAGAAATGTTTGTACCTGGAATTTTCTAGCTTGAGTCCTTGTAATTGTATGGTTCCTCTGCTGCTTCACTGTGCCTTTCTTACACTGTTCTGCAATGCTGCATGTGCTGAACCTCTGACATATCTTACTAACTACATCTGGTTCTGAGATGGGTGATTTAGCAGCTCTTGGGAGTGATTTTTTTTTTCTTTGCAGTAACTGCTGTTTATATAGAGGATCAGAGCAACCTTCAGGAAACTGCTACTGCAGTGCATCTCAAACTTGACCTAAAGGAATTGCCTGGAGGCATAATAAGCTGATTAAGTCCTCTCGATGATTTAATTTCTGGTGCTTTTGAGACATCAAACTAGAAAGGGAATTCTTGTTGATTTCCTGTGTTTCTTCACTGTGCTTAAATGTTCCAAATATCCTTGCTCTGAATTATGATGGTGTGCTAATGCTTTCTGTGAGATTGATCAGATTTGGTAGTGTGAACCTAAATTTCTCTGTAAACAAGCACACACAGTCAAACTGCAGTGATGAAATAAAATGAACCAGTTATTCAACGTGAGTCAAAATGGAATCAGAAGAGCAGTGAACTTGGCAGGAGCAATCCCAGAGAACACTTGTTCTTACATTATGTTTCAGAGCTGCAGATTTCAAAATATTGTCCAAAGGTGAAGCCAGTGTCCAGCTGGCAAGTCTTTGGGAAAAAGTTACCAGATTTGTGAAAACAGGCTTCTGCCATATCAGACTGATTCTTTAACAGAAGCACAAAACACGCTGGAGTCTACATTGCATGTCCGGGTTTTCTCATTAGGAAGCACTTCTGCCGTTGCAGCACAGATTTCATTGCCTCATATTTTAGCACACAGCTGTCATTTTCTGACTTGATTTCAGCAATCTTAAGTGAACAGGGAATGTGTTATCCTTAACTTCCTACTAAAAATAAGGTTCAGATGAAAAGTGCTCTCAGTCCTGGCTTGATCATCTGTCTAACATATCACTCAACTTTTCGTCAGTAATTTGGCGTAAATATTAAGACTGGTGAATCAGCTCGAGAGACAGCAGGGGAATTCTTCCCACATTTGTATAAGACCAGGCAGAAGACAAATTAATTATCCTCTACTTTGCAGCAAATGAGGAATTTTAAGGACAGCTATTTTAATAGCAAGTATATTCTTGTAAATTTCTTGTTTCTCCTTAAAAATAACAGTTTTAGTGCAATAGTTGTTTGTTTGTTTGTTTGTTTGAAAATGCTGAATGCTGCTGTTTATTCCCTTGTGAACACTGTCAAGAACAAATGTAATTTCCAAAATTGACTAATGCTTTTCCCCCATTCCTTTAAAGTAAAGTTACTTGCATGTTCTTCAAGGCAAAGATTTTCTTTCTACTCAAGTCTGCATCAGGCCTCAAATCTCACCTTACTTGAAAGTTATTGTAAGACTGATTTGGGAAAGTGCTAAAGGATATGCTTATTCTTCGTTGATCAGAATGTTTCACTGAATTGTGACTGTCTCAATTGCAAGCAGTAAATGACATCTCTTGAACTTCAGAAATGTGGAGGTTCTTTTCCTCTTTGTGCATGTCACAGCACATACTTTATTGCTTAAAAATAGATCTGGAACTTGTGATATACAGCAAATTTAGGAGCAAGTTAAAATCTTGATTTCTGACAACAGGGGACTAGGAGGGCCCCAGCCATATGAATTCTAGCAGGCATTATATATTGATTTCCATCATCTGTAAAACTGCTACTATTATTTTTTCTACCAAGTCTCATGCCCCTCAAGCATGCATCTTGATTTTACAGGACTGCTGCCTTGAAAATTCCTTAGAGAAATTGTTCGTTTCTCATGGTAGCACACTTGTGATTGCCTTGTTGCAAACATTTTGGAGAGTGATGAAGATAGCATTTGAGGAACAAGGATCGAGAAATTCAGTAGCATCCAGCAGTATCACAGTATATGTGCTGTATTTTTTAGACTGTCTGTAAACAACTGACTTCTAAGAAAATATTTGATTTTGAGATGATTTAGGTAAAATGGTGGGTTTCAGAATGAATGTTGAAGCATAGAATTCATGTCTTTCTTGCTGACTGGGTATGTATTTATTTTCAATTTTAGGTTGGAGGCAGTAAGCACACAATGAATGAGCACCTCCATGTTGGTAGCCATGGACAAATCCAGGTTCAGCAGCTCTTTGAAGATAATAGTAACAAGAGGACGGTTCTAACAACACATCCAAATGGACTTACAACACTAGGCAAATCTGGATTGCCAGTGGTACAGGACAGACAGTCAGAGAGTGCTCACAGACGACAAGGGAGCTCCAGCTCTTTGAAAGCTACAGATGGAACAGGGAAGGTGAAAGCCTCTGTTATGACACCAGAGCAGGCAATGAAGCAATACATGCAAAAATTAACAGCTTTTGAACATCATGAGATTTTTAGCTACCCTGAGATATACTTCGTGGGTCCAAATGCAAAGAAGCGGCAAGGTGTGATTGGTGGTTCAAACAATTGTGGGTATGATGATGACCAAGGGTCTTACATACAAGTACCCCATGATCATATTGCATACAGGTATGAAGTCCTGAAAGTTATAGGTAAAGGAAGCTTTGGGCAGGTGGTGAAGGCCTACGATCACAAGATGCATCAGCATGTGGCACTAAAAATGGTGAGGAATGAAAAACGTTTCCACCGCCAAGCTGCGGAAGAAATTAAGATCCTGGAACATCTCCGGAAACAAGATAAGGATAACAACATGAATGTTATTCACATGTTGGAAAACTTTACATTCCGCAGCCATATCTGCATGACGTTTGAGTTGCTGAGCATGAACCTTTATGAATTAATAAAGAAAAATAAGTTTCAGGGCTTTAGCCTGCCTCTGGTTCGGAAGTTTGCCCACTCAATTTTACAGTGCTTGGATGCTTTGCACAAAAACAGAATAATTCACTGTGACCTTAAACCTGAAAACATTCTGTTGAAGCAACAGGGTAGAAGTGGTATTAAAGTGATTGATTTTGGCTCAAGTTGTTACGACCATCAGCGTGTCTACACTTACATTCAGTCACGGTTTTATCGTGCACCTGAAGTCATCCTTGGTGCTCGTTATGGGATGCCTATAGATATGTGGAGCTTGGGCTGTATCCTAGCAGAGCTTCTGACTGGTTATCCACTTTTACCTGGAGAAGATGAAGGAGACCAGCTGGCTTGTATGATTGAACTTCTGGGCATGCCTTCTCCAAAACTCTTAGATGCATCCAAGCGAGCTAAAAACTTTGTGAGCTCTAAAGGTTATCCCCGCTATTGCAGCGTCACAACCTTGTCTGATGGCTCTGTAATACTTAATGGTGGACGCTCTCGGAGGGGAAAACTGCGTGGCCCACCAGAGAGCAGAGAATGGGGTAACGCATTAAAGGGATGTGATGATCCCCTCTTCCTTGACTTCTTAAAACAGTGTTTAGAATGGGATCCTGCTATCCGTATGACACCCAGCCAGGCTTTGCGGCATCCCTGGCTAAGGAGACGGTTGCCAAAACCTCCAGCTGGGGAAAAGGCCTCGTCAAAGAGAATTACAGAGAGCACTGGTGCTATAACGTCAATTTCCAAGTTACCTCCAACTTCAAGCTCAGCTTCAAAACTGAGGACTAATTTGGCACAGATGACAGATGCCAACGGGAATATTCAGCAAAGAACAGTGTTGCCAAAACTTGTTAGCTGAGTTTGAAAACCCGATGCTGTTAATATGAGAAATACAATGTGGCTGAGCCTTATTTGTATGAAAAATTAGCTCAGATATACATTTTTATTTGCTCAATAAATCTATTCATTTGTAACTTTCAGCACTCATTTTAAATGTAAGAAATATTGATTTGTTTTTATAAAAACGGGGACAATGCTTTAAGTTTTTATACTTATTTTTTAAAATATTTGTCTTCTACAGTACAATTAGCCTTACTGTAACTAGTGTGACACAGTAATAAACATCAGTGGCAGGCCACTGGTTACAACATGACTGTCATGCATTGCAGCGTGGTATCAAAGGTATTAACCTTTCTCTTCCATGATTCATATTCATTTTCACCTGGGGTAAATTTGGAAGACTACCTTTTGGATTTTATGAGTTTGTCTTGGTTCTGTGAACACTCACACCTATGGCTGACTGGACTCCAGGGGGAAGACTCAAAGAATGCAGTTAAGCACTTGTAAACTTGTCGTTTGAAGTGGAGCCATAGCATGTTACATTGTCATTTTCTATGTGGTAGCCCAGAGAAAGTAGTGGTATCACTAATGATACCATCACCTCCTATGGAATGCTTTCTCTATTCAAAAGTAATGGGCTTTAATTAAAATATATTGCAAAAACTAAGAATGCTGGGGCTAAAATGATTCTCTTAAGGTGCCATGTGGTGGAGTGAGAGGAACAGGCAGTCTTGGAAAACATGAAGATGGCAGTGTGAAGATGGCAGTGTGTCTGTTCCTCTGAATTTTAAAATGACTGATGAGTTGGTAAAGCAAAACAATTTGGACTTCATTTCAGGTCTATAACATTGAGCATTCACATTGAGGTTTTCCTTTTTTGTTTTTTCTCTTTCTTTCTTCTGTTTTTTCTAATGTGCAACTTGGTCTCCCAAAATAACACAGGCAGAAGTACTCATTCTGTCTGTTTTATACTGCAACTTCCAGACTGTTATACTACATGTATTTCAAGATTGCTTTTATTTCTTCTGACAGTGTTTGAGTGACTGTGACTTCTCTGGTACATTTACACTTCAGATCAAATCTGCACGTAGAGGCAAACTTGATGTTACTACATTGCTTCCTGTAGAGGAGTACTTCACCTTAGGCAGCTTGATTGTAGAGGGAAAGATCATTAGTGGAAAGCTTTTTGGTTGAAAGACACCACCCCAGATACTTTCTAATAAGGGTGAATTATCAAAGGAAATCTAAGTGCTTGGAATTTGATTTAATCTTTGGCATTTATAGCTGAATATTAACTTTGAAAGAACAGAGATATGCATAGATTTGTTCGTGTGTGTGTGTGTGTGCGCTAATGCTTGGGTTTTCTTTCTTTTAACTGTATTCATGGAAGAAAGATGGTCTTTACTGAGGAATATTATCTAGACCTATGAAAGACGTATTCACACGTTGTAGCATGTTTTCAACAGGAACAGTCTGAAATCTGAGATCAGTATTTTAATACGTACAATGGCTGTGGTCTACATTGGATGTATAAAACTATGAAAAGGGAATTTTAAACAAAGTAGAACTTAATCTAGAAGGGTTTATGGAAGTTAGAACAAGACATACTAGAATGGATTGCATTAAACCTCAGTAACTTTACTTATAAACAACATCTATATGCACAGATTTTACTGAGTTATTTGTACAAATTATGAAAACTACTTAAAGCATGGTCCCCTGAGAGGCCAAGAAAGTTTCCGGTTAAGTTCTCCTTCATATTCATTAATTTACCACTTACAGCTTAATTTGTGTTTGTTGATTTGTTCTATTTTTAATTTAATGTAAGACTGGGGGAGGGATATAATGACAAAAATGACAAAATTCTCAGGAAATATATTGCTGAACTTCTTGCCAAAAAGTCAACACCTAAAGAAGCTCCAAAATTAATTTCTGAGTAGTGGAAGATATTTGTTGATTGATAAGTGTAAAAATTAGACCGTCAATCAACCATTTTTCTTACTTTTTTAAATAGAAAAATAATTTCCTGCCTCTAGTCAAATGAAATTATTTAGTGTTAAATGTTCACAACTTTATAAAATGTGTGTAAGTGCAATATGTAAACATGTATGAAATCATGTTAAAAATTAAATATAATAATACAGCTTAAGAAAAGTGGGGTTCAGAATATGAATACCCAGTAAATTATGGTCAGTAAATTCTAAGTCTGGAAAAAAGATATATTAATTTTCATGTAAAATTAACTGACTCATGACTGTGGGAATACTGTGCTGTGTATTTTTCTACAGTAGCAGGGAATCTTTACTTCCTCCACCATCTACTTGACTTTACCACTCCTTTCTACCTTAACTCTTCCTGCAAAAGTTAGGAAATAGGGATGTTGATGTTAAAAGTGAAAGAAGAATCACCTCCCTTAATATATTTTAAAGAAGACATCCTGCTTTTCATGGCAATTTAAGGTGAAAACATTCATAATATTCATGGGTCATTTATGGGCTACAACCACTAAATTTTCTTTTTCACGTAACCAGTTCTTAATGCCAATAATGCATTTATGATCCACCGTCTTCATAAATGCTACCGGAAACTTAAAGGCCAAAATATAGTGTGCAGAGCTATTTTTTTAACCCAAATACAGTGGAACTTCCTCTATGCTAAAGGAGCAGCTACATCAAAGTTTTTATGTGATGCGGCTGTTTTTATTGTAGCTTATTTATACCCCTAAAAAAGGAGGTGGGGAGTGGGGGGAAGGACATTGCCTCTTGCTTTGATGTGATTTTATTCTAAGGGCTCTGATAATTAAGCTGATAGAAGTTGGCTTGGAAACAGTGCTTAGTCTCGCACGTTACCATTGTCTGGGATGTCTGAGCTATTTTCAGATTTAGTAATAGCAGAGTGTTGTCTTTGGTTGCAGTCTCACTTGGCTCAGTTTCTTGCACCACTGGTGTGTTCATTACCACTTCAGTGTGTTGGAACAAGAGAGTGATGTAAGATGTGTAGATTAAGGACAGAGGATGGATTGTGCCCTTGGTGTTAACAATGTGCCTTTTGTTACAAATGCCATGTTGTAGGGCATGCATCTTGGCCTCTTTAACCCTTGGAATACTGGTTGGTAGGGATGAAATCTGTTTTTAAGTGCTATACCTGTCTTAAAACATCCTGTAGATGATCCAGGCCTTAATAGAAACAATAAGGCAATCACACTGCTAGGATGGAGAGGAAACTGTTCTTATAGTATGTCTCATTAAAGGGTTAAAGATGGCCCTTCCTCATTGGTTGTACTTTAACATCAAATTAATTTTTTTAAAATAATTTTTTGTTATAGTGACACTAGGCAGAAATCAACTGTATTTGTAAAAATTTACCTCAAACTCTTTAGTTTTATAGTGTGTTTTAATCCCAGGGCATTTGGTATGAACCAAAGTGCATTCCTTTTATATGTGCCTGGCTCTTACAAAGGTGGCCAGGGATTTTTACAATTTGGGTGCAAGGCACTTAAGCCACTTTTAACTTGGCGGGTGGTTTGGAGTTATAAATGACTTCATGGGAATGTTAAAAACACTTTAGACATAAGTAGCATCGGGCAATATTAGAATCTTTGGGAAAGGATGTGCATTATTTAATGCACTCCATTTGTTAGTATTTTTTCCCATTTGGGATAAGTACAAAAAGAAGTCTTTTTTCGGTCAGCAAAGATTAGAATATTGCCCAGTGTAATGCTATGGTAGCATTTAAATAAATTAACATTTGTGAATTATTGTTTCTAGGGGCTTGTACATCTCTGCTACAAATTGTAATTATCAGTTCAACTGCTACAATTACATCTAAGCAGTAGCTTGGGTTTTTATTGGGCAACGACTTAGACACGTGACTGTAATATGCTGCAACTGTGTGTTCTGAAAACGTGAAAAATGATTGAATGTGGACTATGTATATATTTATGTATAATTTTCTGTGAGATGCTGCTGTTGCCACTTAACATTAAAGATGTTGTAGTGGGTTTTAATCCTAGTGGCCAGTTTTATGATACTGTATGTATTGTACAGCTGATGACAGGAGTTAAGACTGTTCTAGTGAATATTTGTTACCATTTTATTGTTGTGGCCAGAGATCATTTCAGAATAAAATTTTATGTCCTACTTTACTTCTCTCCACTCTACTTTGGTATTTTTTCTGGTCATAAAGAGAGCCCTTGAAGTGCTGACATTTCTTAAATGTGGAAAGGCCTCTTCCTAGCCTGCTGCAGTCAGTGGCAGCAGTGCCTTTGCCCCCCAGCGTGCTTACTGGTATCTCAATATAGTAATTACCCATTACTGGAGGATGACTTTGCTGCTTATGTGTCTTGACAGCCTTGAATATTGCCCAAAGGCTGCTTTTGCTGTGAGGTTTCTAAAGTTCTTTTCAGGACTTAGCAATGTATTATGTATTTTGATTTGCCCTATACTTGAGAGCAAACTTCTTTGACAGAAATCTTGTGGATATGGGTGTTCTAATTTTTTTTACCTGCTTTTGAAAGACTTTTTTAAAATTGCAATAGATCTGATTTTATAAGAAATTTGATTGTGAATGGTGCAGTGTGTGTTCTTTTTCTTAAAACTGATTTTAAAAGACACAGATTTCTGCACTAATTGTATCAGACTGAGTTTTCAGAGCTTGTCAGACTTTGTAAAGTCCCAGCATAATGAGAACATACTAAACAAACCTCTTAGGCTAGAGTGAGCTAAGTTGTGTTCACAAATACATCCAGAATAATTTCACTGTCTTGTGAGTGGCCATAGTCCCTGTTTAGTAATGCCCATATACATCCAGAGCAGTTTCAGTGGAAGGCTTTCTGATTAAGGTGAGCTCAGGCTGAAATCAAGGGATTTTAATTTAATTTAATTGCACTTTAGTGTCACCTGTTCAGCATAGTTGGGAGATTGCAGAGCACAAACTCCATCAATATTAAATGTAGATAAACATAGTTTACAGCCCCAAAGAGCAGTTAGCCAAAAATTACATCTTTGTGGCCTATTTCTTAATTACTATGGTCTTCTGAGGACAAAGGCCACTTTTTTTTTTCCAGTTGGCTTTTTTATGGATTTTTCCTTCTGATCTGTTTCTCACCATCTCCTCCAGCTACCTGTTCCTCTTGCCAACTCCTGCACACTTTTGTCATACCTGTTTTTTCGTTTGGGGAACAGTTGGGACCATCTCACCTGATTTCAGTTGTCTGGAAGTTGGCTTTTGGCCTGTGCTGTTTGCTGATAAGTCAGTCTGGTGGGGAATGTGTGTTGCCCTTTGTGTGTTGCTCTCTCTCTGGTGCCTTAAGAGGTCAGATCCATCCCTAAAATGAGGCCCTTGGCATTCCACGCTGAATGACAGTCTGTAGTTGCTGTTGTCTCCACAGTGCTTCCTTTTGTGAAGAAATTGCGTCTTCATTTGGATGTCAACTGTGCATCTCTTGTTCTTACAGCAAACCCAGTAAAGAATGCAAGAAGTGTAATGGTGATCAGGTGCTGTGTTATTCACTTGTAGGTGCTGATACTTTTCTTAAAAATACTGTCTTATCCCATTTTTAAAAAGAGCTGCTTATTGAAAGACCCAGCATGAATTTTACGCTTGCTCAAAACTTGAGAAATGAAAATCCAGATAGATACTATGGAATGTGCAGGGCTGTGTATGGTCAGTAGTTGGTATGTAGGGGGAAAAAAAGCACCCATATGACATAGAGCTATGTTTCAGGTAAGCATGGTCTTTCCTGGGTTCAGTGACACTAAGTTTTAAGAATTTCAGCAGTATCAGGTTGAGATTGGGAAAGTCTTAAGTGCATCTCAGTATCTGAAACCATTGATAGCCTATTATTTCAGTGGAAAAGCGTCTTTCTTTGAGAGTCTCATTTTAAACTCTATGCTAATACATTTAAAGGATAACATTTAAGAATCTTTTCTATAGCTGGAGCTTTTAAAAACATTATAATACATTTCTTTTTAGAATGTGATTTATAATGCTGTTACACTACTAGAATAGTCTTCTGGTTTATATTTTATTGCTCCTGAGAGGAAGAACATTCCTTGTCTTTCTCTTGAGAACATGGTACTAGGCATCTCACAGCCATCAGATATGCTATAGCGGAGTAAAAGTGGCATTGGTAGAACTGGTTTCTGTTCTTTCACAGAAATCCTCTGCAGCTCTTGGAACTGGGGTTTCTCCGTGTCATTTTCCCTATTTGGTTTCATCTGTTGTTTGTTTGCTTGTTCGTTTGTTTGTTTTTAAGAAGTGCTTTCAAGCCTCTGGCTCTGATGAGTCTTGGGTCTCTGCCAGCTATCGAACACTTCGGGATAGGGAATACTGCAGAAACAATGTTTCTTTAGCTTTTTCCCTAACCAGAAACAGAAAGTCTAGCTCAGTATCAAACTCCAAAGACAGGGAATGCACATGTACCTACAGTTACTGGGTCCCAGTCTCCATACCAGCCATTAACCTTGTTGTTTCACTTCTTCATAAGATACTGCAGAAATGCCAGGTGCTGCAGAATGAAATGGCTTGTGTCCATCACTTTAAGGGGGAAAAAGAGACTACAGTAGAAGGTCGTGACATCTTTTTTGAGAAAGTTTGGGATATAGATGGAGCTAGGAAAGGTTCTGCTGAGAAATTCTTGGACTGGGAGCTCTACGTAATTCCTTGGAGGTGGCAAGTACAGTGTTCCTGCTAACAGGGTTACAAGTGTTTTCCCTGGTTTGTAGAGTGTGTTTTCGTTTCTTTGGTTTGGTTAGGTTATCTGCAAGCTGCACATGACCATGTATGGTTTACATGCCTGAAGATATTGTCTGGAGCAGCTGCAAACAATGAGATATTTCTTTATAACATTGGCACTGGGAAATCCACAGGTTCTCAGTCAGCCTTTCTGGCCCGACAGTGCTCTCTGCATAGCACACACGAAATCCATTTGAAACTGTCTAAATGCAAAGCATTGCAGTGAACTCATAAATGTTCATTGAACATAGTATGTGAGAAAATGTCCACCAAGGAGAAAAGCCATTGATAATTACTTTTTAAAGACTCGTGAGCAGTTTTCAAATATAGTATTGATCTAAGACTACCTCTATTAATTTAATAAAAATTGTCTGAATAAAGAGATAAGAGTTTTAGTTTGGCTTCAATGTGACATTAAAAATACCACATTTAATTTTGTTGTCCAACAAGTGTGTACCTTGTTCAGACCAGCTAGGTATAGAGATCTACTCTAATATCTCCTGAGGGATAAGCAGGACCTAAAATTAAGGAATAGGCATTTGTATACAATGTATATATATATGTATATATACATAGGTGTGTACATGTGAAGATACACATGATTCTTTGAAAAACAAACCCAAAAACTCTGCAGGCATTCTTTATAGTGCTTTACAAAGAAAAGAGTAGTGGCTTTGTTTTCCCTTTGCCTCTTTGAAGGTTCAATGTAAGTCCAACATTTTTGCATTACACGCTGTCAAAGCCATTTCTCACTTCTGTACTCCAGTTTCACTGTCAGGGTGTACAGAGTGAACCTAAGCTTTCCAGCTGGAGGCAGAGGGTGCTCAGTGAGCAGAAGGCAGGTGTTACCCCAAGGATAAGTGGGGTCACATTTTCTGAAGTGGACCTTCAGCAATGGGAGAACTGTTTTTGTAGCTTACTCTTTCTTGGCAACTGAAATTGTTCCTTTGGGATTAAAGCCTGAGTCCATGTGCTTAGACTGGGTTTGTAAACTTGAGTTGTGAAAGAAATCCTGAGGCAGAGTTTGTAAAGCCCATAGCTGGAATTAAAAATGGATTTCTAAGCATCTCAGAACTTGTTAGATTCAACTGTGACACTTATAAAATGGGCTTTAAGATTTAAAAGACTTTTCCAGACGTCTGTTCAGAGAGTGCTTTGCCTAGGACAGCACTGGACTGGTGGCCCTGTCTACCCTGCACACAGATGACAGTGCCTTTGGCTACCCTGGGAGGCTGGTGCTCTTCCAGCACTTGTGGCCTCCGTAAGGTACAAAGAACACTTTATGGAAAAAACCACTGAGAAGAGTTGCTAAGGAGAAACTAAGCATTTTTGTGTCAAGGGCACTGCACACTGCACAGGAGATGGCACTGCTCTTTGCCTGGGTATCAGTCCTGTGAGTTATGGGTCTCCCAGGCCTGTCAGCACCCATCTGTCTGCTGTGTTGGGGTGGACCAGCAGGGCTCATTCCTCCCAAGCTAGCCTGTCACTGCTCACAGCTCTACCTGCAAATCACTTGCCAAAGGCAAAGCTGGTTTGATGCTTCCAAGATCAAGTTGCTGCCCAGAGGGTACCTGGCAATGTGCTTCAGCCCACCAGTGGGAGCTGGCCTCTGCTGTACACCTGTGCAAAGATGGCACTGATCCTGCTCCCCATGGGGTGCTCCTGTCCCTAACAGTGCACATGGGACAGACACTTCCCCATTCCTTTCCTGCATGACAGAGCCAAAGGGTGACGCTTAGGTAGCGCACTCTCATCCTGCAGGAGAAGGAGGGAGGTTTTCCCTATGCTGGGACTGGTAGCATCAGGCAGAGCAGCTTAGCACCTGTCAGGGTGGGATGTGAGGAAGCTGTTACACACTGTTCCATTGGCAGAGGGGAAGTGTTTCAAATCACTGGTGTTTGCAGATGGCCTGTCTGAATTAGCTTTGACAAGTACTTAAGTTCATTTAAGTTACACCACAAACGGGATCCTGAAGCTTTCTTTTTTTGTCACTTTTAAATACAGCTTTTTCCCTCTGCCTGGTACAGCATTTCCATGTTTTTTCCATGTAAGGCTCTTGAGAAGAAATGAGATCTTTACGTAGCTTAGAAGCTATATTTTGATTGACTAAATGATTTATAATTAGGTAGCTTCTGCCAGTTCTCTTCATATGTTGATTGAGACTTGCCTGCAGCAGATCAATGCAGGCAGAGCTGACAGAAAAGCGTGCTGATGCCTTCTAACAGCAAATACCTTTCAACCCCAAGTTTCCTCATTTTTCAGACCAATTATCTTTGTGGCCAATGACTACAGGAGTTACAGGGTTGCACTCCAACAGCCATCAGTGGTTTTATAACAACACCCGTTTGTTGTGTGGGAGTACTGGTGCTGGCAGCCTTGTGGATGAACTGTGTATGAAAAGGTGAAGGCAAGTGTGCCTCTGCCTTTGAAGGATGCGCAGCAAAAGTCTTTTGCCACCTGGTAGAAGCCACTTGACCTGCTTGCCAAAAAGGTGGTTCTGGACGGGGCTCACTTGGGCAAGATTAGAAACAGAAGAAAGATGGCTGCTATGGGCCTTTGAGGAGATACAAATGTGGGGTTTTTCCTTCTCTGTTGAAATTATGGCATAATGGGCACTTGGAATATTCTAGCCAGGAAGGAGCTGGGCACACAATCCATCCCCAGCTATAGCAGAGGATCAATAGGGGATCCTTTGTTCCCAATATCTTGGTTTTCCCTTGGCTGAGGTGAATCTGGCAGTGCCAGGCAGACAAACTCCCTTTTTGGGCAAAGGAAGTTCTTATGAGCTACCTTCTCTGTGGATGGGCAGGCTGGAGAGAAAGGGAGGATGATGGTTGCAAAGAAAGGGCAAAAAGTAGTAAACAAGGGATCACTTTTTTCCTCTTGACAATTTCATCCACTTCTCTATTGCGTTGGACCTTGGTATCAGCAAACCATCACCTGCGTGAGTCATGAGTGCCCTATGTATTAAAAATCAGCTTAAAGCCACATAAAATCAGGAGATTAAAAATAAAAGCTATCTGTGAAGTACTACTTAATTTTCTTCATGGATCTCCGTTTTTGGAGTTTTACCTTTGTATATTTCGTTTCTATCTTCCAACCAAGGCAAGCAGAACCTTTGTAGGAGCATACGGCCTAAAGGACATCCACTATTACAGCAGATATCATATCATAAAATCCCCTACCTAAATGTACTATTTTTCTTCTAGCTTACTAGCATCTACTCCTTCTGTTGAAAGACTGCTATAGAACACTGTTTCTCTGATGGTTAGAAATGTGCTTTTGGCTTAAAATAGTTGATGAATTTTTTTCATGCAATTTGTTTGTTCCAGCATTGTCTTATAGCTTGAATGATTCTTCTGCCATGCTGATATTGGGACATATATTTATAAAGTGTAATTGTATCTCACTCAGGCTTTCTTTTGCTAGGCTAGCACTATTAAACTATATTTGTATCATCAGTAAAACTGACTCCCCATTCCTGTCCTACTGGGTCTCTGCACCTGTTCTAGCTTCACTTCAGCTTTCTTAGACCTGTGGTTGGCATCCCACCAGGGGTATGCACAGTACAGAAAACACCCCTCCCTGCCCACTGCAGTACTTCACCCAGTGCCTCCCACGATTTTTCTCCTTTGTGTCGTGCCAGCAGCTCTGGGCCATTCATCAGTCCTTTGGCTGCTCCCCTGCCTCTCCTTCCTTGTGCTGCATACAGAGGATGAGATGCACATTACTGCAAAATTTTTCTTGGCTGGTATATATCTGCTTGACTTTGTTTGATTAGATCTCCGCTGCCTTATTGTGAGAATTGAATCCCCATGATTCTCATGAGTATATATAATTTGAGCAGCTGGCAGTTTTAGGAAAACATTAGAAATTATGTGACTGTAAGAAAAAAATAATCATATTCAGCATTCATTTTTCACAGATACATTTTAGATGTATGCAGTTGGCTCTAATCAACACTGATGGATCAAGGTGTTGCTGTTACATACTAAAAAAAAAAGAAAAAAGATATTTTGACTATTATGCTGCCAAGTGTCATGAATTCAACTGGTGTTTTTCCTCAAATCCTCACTCCTAAAATTGTTATTACACAGTTAAATTTTCTGACTTTTACTGAAATAAGAGTTTCAAGTTTCATAACAACATCTAGAAAGAAGTATGTTGTAAACCTCAAATCCAGAGAACAAATTCTATGCACTTAAAAGGAACAGATTACAAAAAGAGAGCAGGTTTAAATCCTAGACTAATGAATTTGCAGGACACGTAGTAATATTGCTAAGATTTTCAGAGCATTTAGAATCCTTAGTGCTACCAAAGCATGTGAAATAGTGTGATTTGAACTAATAAGCCTGTTTGTGTACACATTTAATTGAGAGTTGCGTCAAGCAGAAACATCAAGCCAGATGTGGTGGGACTTGTGCCATACCTGGTCATCTTGCATTGAAATGTCTTACACTGAGCGCTCAGGTACACTGTTCTAACTATTATAAAAAGACACAAAGAAGGAAGATGATAACAGTAAAGCAGCTGTGGAAAGCAGGGAATATTTAATTTAAAACTGCTGGGGTGAATTTTGTGTCTATGAGGAACTGATAGTGAGGCCGAACTTTGCAGTGCATGCACTTACCATGGGTCATGAGGATGCCACATATGGGCTGACCTCTGCTTCTACCAATTCCCAGTTCTATGTCACTCATGAAAGGGTTGCAGCTGGTGAGAGGGGTTGGATGTGCCAACTTGTGGGCTTCAGTAGGATTCACAAATGAGTTTAAGTAAAGATTGGAAGATGTTTCTTCAAAGGTGATATGTTTAGACTGTATTGACTCCTAGGGCTAGCTGTACTCTACTATGTTCATCCCAAATCCATGGATTTCTCTAAAAAAAGGCAAAGCTCATATTGATGACCAGGGAGAAAGTCTCAGTGTAAGTGTTCACTGCCTAACCCTTTTATACAGTTTAACCATGAATTCTCACCTGTACAGAAGAATGGAGTTTTCTTGCAAAGAAAGGCTTGTTCTTGGAATTGTTTCTGCTCTTTCCTTCAACGCAAAGATTCCTGGGCAAGCTAAGAGAATGCAATGGAAGAGCAAGAAAGTAGTATGGATGACTGATTTAAAGCTGGGAAAAAAAAACTTTTTCAAGAACATTTTGAATATTTATTTTGAAATATTATCAAAAGTGGGAATTTTTTTATCTTACAATCTTATTTTGCTTTTTACTTGCACTTTACAATTTTTTTCTTTCCTTTTCAGCATTTACTTTTCATTTTTTTCCACAGGAACCTAGAGAAAGAGAACAGATTAAAAGTGAAAGAAGCCACAGGAAATCAGTTTAAACAAGAAATTGAAAATATTGCAAAAATTTTGCATAGAGCTTTCATTTTCAGACTCACATTTTCAGATAATTCACTGAAAAAAATCAGTTAAACCAGTGAAACAGAATCATGGGATCACAGAGTATGCTGAGTTGGAAGGATCACTGAGTGCAACTCTTAGCCCTGCACAGGACGTCTCCCAAGAATCACACCATGTGCCTGAGAGTATCACCCGAACACTTCTTGAACTCAGACAGGCTTGGTGCTGTGACCTCTTCCCTGGGGAGCCTGTTCCAGTGCCCAACCACCCTCTGGGTGAAGAACCTTTATCTAATATCTGAACTAAACCTTCTCTGACATAACTTCGGGCCGTTCCCTCGGGTCCTGTCCCTGGTCACCACAGAGAAGGGATCAGTGTCTGCCTCTCCTCTTCCTCTCATGAGGAAGTTGTAACTACAATGAGGTCTCTCCCCAGTCTCCTCCAGGCTGAACAGAACAAGTGACCTCAGCCACTCCTCATATCACTTCCCCTCAAAGCCCTTCACCACCTTCACTGCCCTCCTTTGGACACTCTCTAATGGCTCAAAATCTTCCTTATATTGCAGTGCCCCAAACTGCACACAATATCCAAGGTGGGGCCGCCCCACTGCAGAGCAGAGCAGGAAAATCCCCTCCCTCAACCAGCTGGTGATGATTTACCTGATGCCCCCCAGGACATGGTTGGCCCTCCTGGCTGCCAGGGCACTGCTGACTCACATTCGACTCGCCATCCACCAGGACCCCCAGGTCCCTTTCTGTGGCACTGCTCTCCAGCATCTCATTCCCCAGTCTGTATGTACATCCAGGGTTGTCCCATCCCAGGTGCCGAATCCAGCACTTCCCCTTGTTGAACTTCATCTGGTTGGTGATTGCTCAGCCCTCTGACTTGTTAAGGTCACTCTGTAGGACCTCCCTGCCTTCCAGGGAGTCAACAGCTCCTCCCAGTTTTGTGTCATCTGCAAACTTGCTCAGTATCTCTTCCATATAGTCCTGCATCCAAGACATTTATGAAGATGTTGCAGAGCACAGGGCCCAGGATGGAGCTCTGTGGAACCCCACTAGTGACAGGTCACCAGTCTGATGTTACCCCATTCACTATTGCCCTCTGTGTTTGACTCATGAGCCAGTTGCTCACCCACCACGTGGTGTGTTTATCCAGCTGTGCTGGACTTTTGTCCAGAAGGATTCTGTGAGAGACAGTGTTGAAAGCTTTACTGAAATCCAAAAAGATTACATCAGCTGGCTTCCCTTGATCAAGTAGTTGGGTTACCTTGTCATAAATGGAAATCAGATTCGATAAGCAGGACTTTTGTCTTGTGAAGCTATGCTGGCTGTGACCAATGACTGCACTGTCTTGCAGTTGGTTTTCAATACTTCCCAGAATAATCTCCATAAATTTACCGGGAAGTGAAGTCAGACTGACAGGCCTGTAGTTTCTAGGCTCCTCCTTGCCCTTCTTGAAAATCAGAACATTTGTCAGCTTCCAGTCAGCTGTGACTCTCTGGATTCCCAAGACCACTGAAAAATTATTGAGAGGTTTAGCAATGACATCAAGTAGGTCTTTGAGGATTCTCAGATGAGTCCCATCAGGCCCCATAGATTTCAGCAGATCCTACACAGTTTCAGGGTCTACTGGGAGTTGATCATCCTCATAGTCGTGGTCCCCCAGCTCAGGACACTGAGACCCCCTTATCCTGTGATCCATGTTGAAGACAGAGGCAAAGAAAGTGTTAAACAGCTCTGCCTTATCTCTGTCTCTGTTTTTGAGGGGACTATCCTCATCCTGCAATATTTCAGGCCAGTGATATTTCTATACTCCCTATTGTCATTAATGTATTTGAAAAAAACCTCTTTGTATTGTCCCCCATATTTCTGGCAACTTCAACTCCAGTTGAGTTTTGGCTACAGCAGCAAGCAGCGTCTCTGAACTCTTCCCGTGTTACCTGCCTGTGTTTCCACTGGGCATACACCTTCCTTTTTTGCCTTATTTCTAAGAGAAGATCCCTGCTCAGCCAAGCTGGCCTTCTGCCTCACCTCTTTGACTTCTGACAACTGGGAATTGCTCCTGTGCCCTTAGGAAGTGATGTTTGGAAAGTGACCAGCACTGATGGACACCAACATCTGCAAAACATTCTTCCAGGGGACCTTACTCACTAATTCCTTGAGCAGCCTGAAGTCTGCTCTCCTCATGTCCAGAGCTGAGGTTTTGCTGGCACTTTTCCTCCTGTCAACAGAGATTTGAAACTCGATCACTTCATGGTCGCTCTGGCTGAGACAGTCACCAACCTCCACTTCACTTGTGAGATCCACTCTGTTGAAAAGCAGTAGATCAAGCAGGGCATCTTTCCAAATCAGCTCCCTCAGGACCTGTTCCATAATGTTGTTATTCAGGTTTCTCAGGTATCTTTTCGGCCAGGTTGTACCAGCTGCGTGATGCTTCCAGTTAGTTTCTGGCAAGGTGAAGTCCCCCATAAGGACATGGGGCAGTTGATTTGAAGGTGTCCCTTAGTTCCTCAAAGAATAATTCATTGGTGTCATTGTCCTGGCTGGGAGGTCTGTAGTAGACTCCCACAATGACATCCACATTATTTTTTCCCCTGCCTTGATTCTTATCCAGAGTCTCTCAAATGTGCCATTGCCAGCTGTGAGCCCCATACATTCTAAACCTTCTATTACACACAGTGCCATTCCTCTGCCTCTTCTGCCCTGTCTATTCCTTCTGAAGAAGCTATAACCATCCAACAGGGCACTTCAGTCACAGGTTTCATCCCACCAGGTTTCACTTATGCCAGTGATGCCAAATCTCTGGGCCTTGGCCAAAGCTTAAAGCTCCTCTTGTCTGTTCCTCAGCTGCTTGCATTGGTGTAGAAACATTTCAGGTGTGGCACATTTATAGCCAACATCTCTTGAAGCAGATTGAGGGATCTCACTAGTGCTTCTTTCCTCAAGTTTTGGCCCACCATCCCATTGCTCGTCACTGGCAAGTCTTGTTTTGCCTCTTTCAGATCTACATTTGGATTTTCTGTACAGAGGGGTTTTATCTGAATAAAACTCCAATCCTACAAAGATTTTATTGTCAGTTTAGGTTAATGCACATTAACAGTTTGTATTGCCAGAGTGGATTAGAAGTTGTGTTCAAAGGGCTTCTGTAAAGCTTTTAATTGCTCTAAGGCTTCACAATAAGGACCTTAAGCCCCAAAATAACTCACTTTGTATGGTGACTGGAAAACATGGTAATATTATGGTCTGGCTTTGGATGAACAGAGGAGAGGATAACCAAGTTCCACTGCTGAATAAGTTAATATTCACACACAAGACTTTGTTTTAGTTTTCAAGAAGGGCTTAGGGAGCGTGTGAGTACGTTTTCTTCCTGAAGATGATGTTTAGATTAAGTCAGTTCTACAGTTGTTTCCACTTGACAATGAGCTTAGCCAGATACAACTATATTCTGGTCCAAGGCTGGGATAGATTTTGGTTTTGGCATTATTTGTCCACTTGGTAACAGCTATTTTTTCTCTCTATTGCTGCCTTTCATACCAAGATTATTAAGAACTAAAATCAACTGAATTTTAACCTTAAAAATGGGCAAGGGAGCAGGCTTATAAAACAACCTGCTCTGGGACCTGGTGGGTTTGTGTCTGTTGGGTGATGCAAAAAGTCAAGGCGGAGGAGGAACATGGTTCGATTACTGACAGCTGCTGTCCAGCTGATGTAATTCAGTAGTAGCCAGTGACAGGCAGAAACTATAGAAGATACAAATGATAATTCTTTGGGGAGCTCTAGACATAAATAATTCATCAAAATGAATTTTATATTAGGGGTCAAAAGAAATTGAAGTCAGCCTGAATGTTAACTCTCTCAGGGAGGAATTGACAGATTGTTTTTGTATGAACTATGCAGGGGGGAAACACAGGCAAATTAAATGTAAATTGAGAATACAACATTGTTCCTACTACCTGGAACCAAAGTAAGAGAGACACGAGAAATTAAAAAAGGAAAGGGTTATTCAGGAAGTGTAAGGAACTAAAACTAAAACAGTGCCAGAGAGGTGCTGGGTAACAGCAGCAGAAGAGTGAGTTGTCACAGATCCATACTGTTGCACAAGGTATATATCATGGAGTCACAGCAGAACAGTGTCTTCTTAGTAATCAGCTCAATCACTTGCCCATAGTTAGGAGCTGATTAATCTCCCCAAAATACTTCATGTGTCCAAGTAAGGACACACATCTGTCTGTGAGGGAAGGACAGAAATGCCAGTGTTGGACATTGTTCTGGCTCCCACAGGTGGCATCCGCAGGGGACTAACTGGCAGGGTGGCTGAAACCATGCACCTGAGTTCCTCAGGGAAAAACAGTAGTGCTTCAGCTGAGCAAATTTAATGTCTGTTTCTCTGGAACTGCTTTTAAAAACACTTTGTGGTGAAGCTTCTTTTCAGCTTGCCTAGCACAAGGTGACTATTTTTCCACATACCAGGCTGTAATTCCGCAACTGCTTGTGTTTGGGTTTTATGTTTGCCTTAGTTTATGAACTCTGACTAGTCAAATAACTTCATCCAGAGGAAAGTTAGTATTTGAATAAATGCTGGTTTAGGAATAAGTTTTTATAAGCCTGTGAAAATGGCATGTTGCTTATGTACAGTACAAAATTTTCCACCCAGGCTTATATTTTCAAAAATGGTCTCTAATTTTGGGTATCCAAATTTAGTCACCCAGAGACTGGCTTGCAGAGGTCTTGCCTGTCCCCAAGTCTGAGTATGTATACTTTACAGTCCCAAGAATAGCTTCTCCAGACTAGCCTGCTTCATTGCAGAGAGAGCCCTTGTTTTGTGCTATTCTGGATTCGTATTTTGTCATTGTCTGAGAACTGTTGTCTCCAACAGATGAAATGTTTTCCACACTGTATGTTTTGGGCTCCCTAAATCTGGGAAGCTTTCTTTTTTGGGAACATTTAATACTGCCTTAGATCAAAAGTCTTCCTCCTATCCAGATATAGGGGAGTGAGGAAAAGAGAGAGAGAAATTTTATTTTTGTATATGATCACATGCAGACTGCAACTATGAGAATAAAAGGAGAGATGCTTTAACTACTTCAATTATTTTAAAACAAAAAGGAGTGGGAGAAGAATCATTCCTTGTTACAAAAAACCATTAGGCTGACTGGGACCTCACTGTGAATGATGCCACTTGAAAAAAGTTCAGTTTGGTCCCCCTTACTCCTGTTTAGCTGAGTAACTTAGAGAAAATCTCCTTTAAGCAAAATGGGGTGGGGGCAATCAGACAATCAAACACTTAAAATGTTGCATTTTTTGTGTGCTAACCTTGTGAAAGACAGGGAGTTTGCTGCTTGCTTTCTTTTTCCCTTTGTGTGCTTGCACTTTTTCACAGAAAGGCATTTCTTGTTTTCTGATCTGATACCAGTTAAAATGTGAAGCTTTGTTTTATGTGCGGAGGTATTGCTGTGATTTAGGGAAAAAGGATATGCACATTGTAACGTATCAGTTTCCAAAAATAAACAGAAGGATACCATGATGAATTGTGTTGATCACAGGATTAATGCTCTCTCATTACTGGATTCATGCTGGGTGCAGGTAGCATTAAAAGAGGGTGGACGATCACAAGGGACTCTGTAGGCTTTTTTTCCTCTTTAAGACAAAAAAGCCTGCCACTCCTGTCAGTTATATGCAATTGCCAGAGCCAGATAAGAAGCAATGACATGAGAAATAAATGTCTGCAGCACATGATAGGACCAGCCCATAGCCAGAGACTGGTGTCTGTCCAGGCTGGTTGTAACAGCTTCTACTGTTTCTACAGTGGGAGCAACCAAGCCACCCTTTTTACTCTGAATTCTTCAAGATCACTCCTTTTAATCCACTAGGTAATGTTGGCATCAATTCCATGGTGTTATAGCCCAGAAAACAGTGAAGGAGGAAGAGCTGCTGCACCATTTTTCAGAAAGCCAGAGGCTGAACCCTGTGCAAGGGATGTCAGCTGTTGCTGAAGAGGAGTGGTTTTTTTTTACTGAGCAAGTAGCAGAGTTTCAGAAGCAGAGTGTGTACACAAGGTGACTTGGTGGGAACATACCAGTGTGCTCTTTTCATGCTTTTTTGGGCAACAAACCCAGCGCTGATTGACAATTTTTCAGGTGTACATGCAGACAAAGAACAAAAACTTTCAGCCCTTATACCATGAGGCAGCACAATGCCAGCTTTTGCCCATCTCCTGCAATACCCAGTGGTGTCCGTTCTGTCTGTCCCAATTAATTCACTCTCCCTTTGAAGAGCAAGGGATGAGGTTAGAAATCACAGTGCAGCCCTGATGGAACACAGGGTAGTGGCATGACCCTGCAGTGTATAGGACAGGGGTCAAGGTACCCCCCAGCCGTGCCATTACTGTAAGACTGAACACAGCAAACACTGCTCTCTTGTCCCTCAGCTTGGCCAGGGAGCCCTCGAGCTGGTGGGCACTGAACCATTGCTTGTAAATAACTCAAACCAAAACAAGCAGAAATAAGCCAGGAGCAGTGGAGGAAATAGGCTTCCCTCTGCATGAGACCTAGAGAGGGAAATAGCAGGGAGAAAGATGCTCCTGTGGTTGTGGTGAGGCAGCTGTCCTCCAGCCAGTTCCCCTCCTACATTTGCAGGGAATCCTGGAGGATATGGGCTGTGTTCAGTTTACAGTAAAAACCTCCAAATTATTATAATGCAAGCATAAGATTCCCAGCAGTGACAGGTTACTGCTGGACCATAGCTCTTGCTAATAGGGACAGTTCCACCATTATAATAGGGTAAACAAGGATTTTTCTCATTTTCCCTCCACATAATTGATACTCTCTCCTTTCCTTTACTGGAGGAGGGAATATATAGTGCTGCTTTTCTTTTTCAGGGCTAGACACATGGATATGTACTGGCACTCCCTGCTGGCAGCATAGGATTCATCTTGTATTTTATATAGGTCTCCCTTGCTCTCAGCTGTTAGATTTTCAGTGTCAATGCAGAGATGGCAGCAGGTCACAGTGTCCCCACCAAAGCTACTATAGCATTACCCACACAAAATGCCTTTGAAGTGAGAGACTTCAGTCTGAGTTGCAGTACAAGAGTGCCTATCACAAACCTGACGCTGCTGATGAATAAATCCCTTGTGGCATTCTACTCTTGCTACTGGGGTAGTAAAACAAAGGGATGACACAAATCCTTTTCCTCTGTGGAGTTTTAGTAAGCCATTCACTTGCTGATGGTATCTGGACATTACTGGAGGGCAATTTTACTCATCTAATTCTCCAGAGAGATATATTTGTTCAATAAGTTGGTGTTAAACAGGAGTGTTCATTTTGATTTTTCTGCACTGAGACCACAACAGCCACTCTACAGTGTTAAGTGCTTCAATCATTTTGATAGGTGTGGCTTTTCTCCACACATTCATCAATTAATTTTAAAAATTAATTTCCATTATTTCCTCTGAAAAAGGGGATTAACTTGTAGCAAATTTCTATAGCTAGACTTCCCTCCAAGAATGTGATGTCTGCTCATTTAGATATAAATGCAATGGCAACGTGACGTGCTGATATTTATAATGATGCAATCACATGAATTACTCTCCATAACACTCATCTAACCTTGTACTCTTTGTTCACTCCTGGGACCAACACCTCCTACCTGAGGAAAGCAGCCTGGTGAGGTATTAAAGTGTAATTTATGGATTCATTTACTGGGGTTCCAGAATTGATTTCCGTAAATGTTATGGAGCATATCTGATGCAAATCCCCTGTGATTTGGAGCAATATAGTAAAATATCATCAATTCCTAGTTCCCTTTGTAATCATTTAATGAAGACAGAATGTCCTTTGTTAAATGGGCCCTTTCATCCTCTGGATGAATTAGGTGCAATTATAATTAAACTTTCATTTAGAATTGGAACTAAATTAAAATCATATAAATAACAGGATCTTCAGGATTGCTATTCCTAATTAATAAGGTAACCAGTCTTGCTGGAATAGACTTTTGATGATGCATTAGTAACTCTGAATTCGTATTACATATTTATCTAAGGCAATACATTATTTTTCAAATGTTTAACAGAAGGCTCCCATAAGGAAGCCGCTAATAAAGTACTCTAATAGATACCTGAGTGTCTATACAGATTCTCCTAGAGAGTCCTGCTGCTCCTGAAGGCTGATATGATAAAATCCACATTGCAATGTGGTGCAACATTTTATCTGAAATGATGTTCTTGGAGTGCCTTGGAGAAACTCAGTTCTTGGAGTGCCATGCAGTGTGCTAGCACGCTGGCTTGGGTGACTTGCATGCATACATACATGCACACACACACAAACACACCCACCCACCCCCAATAGCATAATTTCATTACTTTCTTCTTCCCACCAAGGGCTGGTTTGATACGTACTTCAGAGACTTTGCATGTCATTCTGTAAAGTAGTCAATGCCAGGGGTTTAGACTTCAGATTGTGTTTCAGAGTAATACAAGTATTACTCGTGTCTTACACTGAGCTGTTAGTAAGTATTTATTTGTTAAATCAGAGTCCTCCACAGATATCATGCTCAACATGCGCTTGTTTTCAATGTAGAAAGAAACTGCTTCATAAGAATCTGTAACTGTGTAGCATCCGATTACTGTTACCTACTTCTTCATCACTGTAGTACTGTGACCAGCTTTGGAGTCCATGGTGTTCATTGCCCCAGGGTGACAGACAGCATGGGACTTTGTGCAAGCTCTACTTGCCCCACTTGCAACACTCTAAGCCCAGGCATTTACCTTCAGCTTCCCTAAATCTTTCCAAACCTAACTGGGTGACCTGGTTGCAGGTCACACCGAGTGACTTCGGCTTCTCTAATATAAAGTAACATGCAAAACAACAGCAGAAGTTGTGAAAATAATTATCATTAGGACATAGTAGTAAGAAGCGAATATAATCCTCCCTTAGGAGAGCATAAGAAAAGGGAAAAAATTATGGAAGGTGTTAACCACTTTTTAAAGATAATTTGATGGTAAGGCCAGTACAGAAAAAAATCATACAGAATGTAACTCCCTGCTGCCAAGAAGCAATTTGGGACACCTTTCTATCTTTCTGATATCTAATTGCTCATTACTATCACATGTAAAATGCAACACCTTTTTTCCCTTGAATGTTGTACAGTCTATGTAACTACATTTTTGCAATCTGCCTTGATTTTTTTGCATCAGAAATGTTTTGAAATATTCATCAGTCAGCACCAATAAAACAATAACTCTCTCTTGTTTACTGAAATGTATAAAAGTGTAGAATTTTCATTCCAGAATATATCTGACAAAGTTGGTTTTCACTAAGCTTAGACCTTATAGGCAGATATACTGTAGACCAGTACAACATGAATACAATGAGATAGTTGCATGGAGCACCTTTTGGTTTTTAGACTCCTTAACTGCAGAAGAAAAAGAAAACTCTCCCTTTGAGCACTACAGTCATTTCAGCAACTGAGCTGAATCTTTTGAGGTTGGTGAGTGCAATAAAACACTGTTGTGGTTTGCTTTTAACTGCCCAGATCAAGGTCCCAGTCAGCTTTCTGGCGCAGAACTGCTGGAATGGATTTCATCATCTACGGGCTGTTCATGCTGTGTTTTGTAATCAAGGCAGTTAGTAACTATAATTCTGTGAGTCCTGTATATAATTTGACATGCGTCATTACAATGCTTGTGTTGCTGATCCTTAACTTTGGAGGTGGAAAATTTTGGCCCCAAGGAGGGGTGAAAAATGGGCAGTGGGCATAAAAACTCCCTTTTATTGAAACCAAGGAGCATTTTGCAGTATTTTGTGCACCCATGTTCCTCCCTGACTATAAATTGTCATGTTCATGTGCAGAGGTTTGAGTCAATCGTACATTTTTTTTAAACCACAATAAATCCTAACCCTCCTTTCAAATTCATTAAGTGTATGCACACAGGCTTTCTACTGAAGGAGCAGGATGTCTCTGCTGCTTGCCCTTTGCAAACAGCAAGAGAAGTTATGTCGACATGTGCATCAGCTTTTAAAAAAATCTTACTATGTTTCCCTTTCATATGAAGCCTTTCAAACCCCACCTTCTTCCCCCGCCTCAATTTCCCTTTTTTTGTGGAAAATGGCAAGAATCAGTGCCTGTTTCACATTCCCTTAGTTTTCTCCAAACTAAATAGTTCACAAGGCTGATTTCCCAGGGGTGTTGGGTAACCACATTTTGGCAGAATTTGTGCTTGGTCAAATTTTGTGACAGTCAGGCAACTCAGAGTGCGGGAGTGGGAGGTGTACTCCCTGGTTTGGTGACTTGTTAAACCTCCTTTCACATGGAGTCTCATTTCAGCATCCCTTCTTTGTTTTGGGACCCTTTTCTTTCTATTCCCCTTTTTAATGAGAGGGACTTACATAATGAATACAACATTGAAGGCACTATCCCATCAGCATCCACACTCTGTCATAACTTATTTTTAAAAATTATAATTCTTGTTTTCCCCTCAGATGGGACTTGTATTTGTCTTACTGCAGTTTCATGATGATTTTTATTCATCCATTCCCAGTGCACTCAAATCTCATCTCTGAAATATTAAAAGCAAGAGAAAACTAAACTTGTTTTGGGGAGAACAAAGCAAAAGCTTCAACACAGCTGTAAACTTCACATTTCTGCTGCTGTTATGGTATCCTGCATCTACTGATTCACAGAATAGTATCCTTCCCCTTTGTCTACAGAAATGTGCTGCATGGTGGTGTACTCCATCTGCCCTGGCCTCTGATGAGAAGAGGAGGAGGCTGCCACTCTGCTGCCTGCCCCCCTCCACCCACTGCTCCTTTTGCCACACTCAGCAGCATTACAGCCTGTCCTCAATGGGGTGCTGGTTGAACTGCTCCACTGCCATGCTCATTTGGCATCAGACACGGTGGATCTCTCAGGCTCTGATTTATCCTTCCATTTCACTGGAGTTGTACACCTGAACGAGGAGAAGACCTGCTTAGATAGATTCTAACAACGGCCATGTAAAAGGTCCATGTAAAAGTGCCAAAATTCACTCTGACATAATCTTTCAACCTTCCAGGAGAAAATAGCTTTCTAGGATGTTCTTGTCACATAACTGCCTTTGGACTGGATAAAGGGTCTCCAGTGCTACATCTATCAAGAGAAACTTTCCTGCAGGAAAGTTCCCAAGCTGTGTACTTCAAGCCTGGGTAACTTTATCATGAGTTTTCGAGAAATTATAGAATAATTTAAGCTGGGTGGACCTTGGGAGATTTTCTGAGCCAATTCCCTGCTCAGAGCTGGGTTAACTTAGATCAAGGCCATGTTTGGTTGAGCTTTGAATATCTTCAAGCATGGATAATCCACAGCCTCTCTGGACATCTGGTCCAGTATTTGTTCATCCTAGTGCTGATTTTTTTTCCCTGAAGTCTAGTTGGAATTTCTTTTGTTGCACCTCATGCCCATTCTGGATAAACTTGTTGGATAAAAGACCTTCATGCAAGTGGCACTAGGCTCCATTTGCTATGCCTGTAGTGGTGATATTGGAATTTCGTAAACTGTAGCGCTACTTAGACTATTTGGAATCAGCTGTTGGTCTTAGTCCAGCAACGGCACCTGTGTCACAGAGCTGCCAAGATGAATTGAACAGCTTGTCAGCCTTTCTAGCAGTCTGAATGAAGAAGATAAGGGCTGAAAGGACAGATAAAACCATCTTCTTTGTGCCCATTGAGCTTTTTCCAGACAGGCTTAAAAGATATTGCCAGCAGTCACCAGTGCTTTGCTAACGTCTGCCCTGAGTTGCCTCTCTTGCTAAGGAGGGCACCTTTTGCCAGGATAGTCATTGCAGCACTTGCTGTGAACACCAGAGGCTGGCCCTCTGCACTCACCAAGCTCCAGCAACTGCTGCCAAAGTGGTGCTCTGTGACATGGCCCATTCTCCCAGCCCATCTGTCTCTTCCATCAGGCCCAATGCTAGCCCTAAGCTAGCACAGTGGGCCATATACTCCCCATCTCAACACACACCTCTGTGCAGTGAAGGGAACAGAACAGTTGCAGTCCTGGTGTGAAACCCATCTACCCACTGGCCCACCTTCTGTAAATCATGGGTATTTTCATTTGCTCTTCTGAGGAGTGCCAGGAAGAACACACCATCCAATCTTGGCCTATTTTAACTATTGCACACACTTCATCTTGCAGATCGTTGTAGGGTGAATTTGCCTCCTTGGCCCAGACTTTATCTCAGTATTTTCACCTTAACCATCTCCCCTGAAATATCTATTGGTGCAGACTCTGAAGTCCAGCTGTGTTCAACTCTAGACAAAATTTATTTTATTTTGCTATGATAGAGTTGGTTAGTGTTTCTTTGGCTTTTAGATTCTTCTTTGTCTTGATGCTAAGAGGTCCTGTAGTGATACAAAAGAGGAATAGCCCTCATTATGGTAGCATAGCATAATGAAATAAATAAGTAAATAAATAAATAAATCTAGAATATTCAAGGGATATGAAAAAGTAGTGTGCCAAGAGCCACTGCAGTACACTAGGCACATGGGGACATAGTAGCTCAGTAAATGTTCAGTGCCTATACATAAAAAAGTATATCCAGCAGAGATCACCTTCTTATCCAGAATAAATTGAGACTGACCAGAGAGATTTTCATCTGCTCATCTATAAAGCTCTCACCCATAAGGCCTGATCCTGGGCTTGCTTAGGGCAAGCTCTGACAGCCCAGATGTTTTTGTTCTGAAGACGCAGGATGTCTTTCCACTGCTTGCCCTTCTGCTAACAGGAACATGTCCCATCTTTCCCAAAACTGTTGATACCAGCATAAAAGGTGGTCTTTCTAGGTTGCCTGGAGATGCTCTTTCACCCCTGGATCCTTTTAAAAACCTCTCTGGGCAGAAATCGTTGGAGTCTAATAACATTTGATTTGTGTTCCTTGCTGAAGACTGAGGCAGAGACAGAAATTGTCCTTGATTTCAGACATTCCTGTGTTCATAGACCTGTCTTTAAAGACCTGAGAGAGATGTTGCTGCTGCCTTGTCAACTGTAAATCCTCAAAAATGATCACAGCAATTTTTTTTCAAGTAAGTAATACTTTTTTAGGGGTCGAGAATTTTCTCCTCTTACTCAGTGTAATGTTTTCTGACAACAGGGAGGAAATAATTGGAGACAGGCTTTCTCACGTCTGCTTTTGTAGTTTGTTTTCTTTTCCCAATGCCTTCTCTGACAGATAAATATATGGCAAGTCTAGCTTGGTAGCTGCCAAAGTAGCCTTTGAATTCCATACTACAGCTAATGCTTTCCCATTTCTTCCCTTTCCTATCCTCTGTATTTTAAGTCCCAGGGCTGAGTCTAAAACTTAACCATGTCTAAGACAGAGACAAAACCCTATATGCTAATCATCAGCAGGGATAGAAAGTTCTCATGACAACAAAGGCACGAGAAAGTCTGGGGACTGTTTTCACTGAAATGCTTCTTATATTACAGAAGGGAAGGAAAACATGATGGTTGCCCATGTCTTGGCTAAGGCCTCCTGCATGCCTCTGAAACATTGAAGAGCATTCTGGACATTGGCCATGCTGCCAGACCTTGGCTCCTACATAACTGGTATGACTTCCAACATACTTGGAACATACTCTAACTTCATAGGTGTTGGTAGGTTCAAAATTCAGCTGCTCTTCTGAAGCTTAAACATAGGCTCAGGAATCCAACTTAAGCTTTGATTTTTTTCTGAAGAGTATGCCTTCATTCAACAAAGAAATACAGGACTTGGCCTGGCTTTCCTTCAAAAGCCAGGAGTGCATTATACAACTTATGCAATCTCTGCCCTGATGTGATCCTGCCTTCCAAAGGCTGTGACTTTCTCAGATAAATTAAGCCTTATCTATTTAGTTATTTATATATCAACAGTCATCATTGAATGCAGAACACTGCAAAATCATATCGTAGGTATAAGGAGGAAATTAAGCCTCATGCTTTGAAATGGAAGAAGGTATTAGCAATTCTGGCAATGATTTATCACTATGTCCCTTCACAGAGGCTCCCTTTGTGATCTTCTTTGACCCCTAGGCTGAGTTCTGGAAAATAAGTGCAAAAGCCCAACGCTGCATTTTTTCAGTGGCCAATACCTTCCAGCTACACATTGGACCCCCTCAGGCTCCTCGCAATAGAGGTGCAGCCCAGCTAAGCTGAATAGCCTCATCTCAGTTTGGAGCAGTCCCTCCCTGGGACAGAGCCAGGGAGAGATGGATTACAAACCTTTCACAGTGACGGTGATCTGCCTGATGCAGTCCAGACAGCTGTCTGCTGCATATTTGATTGAGTTCACCAAAGACCTCCGCAAGCTACTTATTTTAGATGGCAGTCATAAGGGGAAGGCTCTCTGCCGTGTTTGCAATCCAGTCTGCCACTTAAGCATTTCCCCCCTTTCTTTAAAGGTCAAAATTAAATGGTTATGTCTTTACCACTTTACAGACAAATGTTTTGATAAGTGACTGCTCAGTGGCCATGGAGATGAATACAGAATACGGTAAATATCCTGATAGACAGATGAGATTTTGAAAATACAGGATTCTGTCTGTAATATGGAACAGGAGGTGAATATTTTGATTGTTAGATTTGGCAGAGATGGATCTCTTCAACTTATTACCTTCTGTGCTGAATGAGTACTGACGTTAGATAGTCAAACTGTGTAACACATGAAGATTATTAGTATTGAGTAAATAGATATGCTTGCAGCTCTCCAGCCCTGGAAATCTGCAGTGAAACTGTTTCCTCTGGCTGAAGGAGGCTCCAGCTGCCGCACTGACAGCATGAGCCAGAGGTGAGGTCAAGATATCACTTAGGGCCGGCCTGTTCCCTGCAACAACAAAGACTTCTTCAGGGACACAAGAGCCTTTTTCCCTGAAAAGGTTCCTTAAACAGTATCCAGAAAAAAAGAATCACAGTCCCTGCTCTCAAATGAGTGTATGTTCCCTCTATATTTCCATAAAGATCTGTTTATCAGTGGACAGTAGCAAGGAAAGCAAGAAGCTGGATGTTTGTTAGAGCCATCCAGCAATGTTACAGGAAAACTAAAAGCTTTTGCATAAATGCATCAGCAAACCTCTGCCAGAAAGCTGACAGCCTTTCTGCCAGGCTACCTCAGCTCTCCTAGGATTCTGTGGTTTGAAAGAAAGAGGAAATCGAATTTTTTTAAAAAAAAAGTCAAACTGATAAACAATTTTTGTAAATTGAATGGAGCACCTCATTGTGTGCACTAGTTGGGTAATGCTGACACAAACCAACTTGGGACATGCTGATACTGGGGTGTCCATAGAGCTTGCTCAAACTGGTGGCATGTGCATCCTGTCATACTGCCACCACAGCAGACCCTGAGATGAAAGCCTTTGCCCTTCCTCTTCCTTGTTAGCTTTCTGGAAGGGTGATAAAGAGGAAAGTTCAACACTCGGAGCAAACCTTCCCTGGTTCTTTCACTTATTGGTAGACTTCTGCTACCATTTGAAAATGCTTACCTGTGTATCAGTGGGCCACTTCAGTCAGCCTCTGCATCAAGTCGTATTTATTGTATTCTACCATATTACAGTTGAATGTACTCTGCCATTCCTCATCTTTATAACAACAATAAAGCCTTAAAATTAAAGCAATTTCATTTGGGATAGAAAAATGTAATAAGCTCTTGAGTGAGCCTCTAAAAGGTCACAGTTGTTCTAAGTAAATATTAAAATCAATGCATGATATTGGCAAATTCTGATGAGAAATCTTTATTAAAAACTGGTCTTAATTTTTAATAAGAGAACCTGCAAGTCTAAGCATCGAGGGTCTTTATGTGTATATACAGGAGCATAAACACATACATCATTTGCACGTGGCAGAGTTCGTTGTGAAAGGAAATATAAATTCTTAATACAATTTAGATCAAGGTAGTAAAAAGAATGTAAAAAGCAAGGGAAATTTTTTTCATAAGTCTCATTATTAGAAATGTACAACTAGTAAGATTTTCACTTAATGGTACTTACTTAAGCCAGTCATGGCAGACATCCCATACAGTCTTATGTGTAGAAAGTCATAGTCTCAGTCTTCAGTTACATGTGATGTGCAAAACAAAAGGAAGCAAGAAGAGGGGCAGTGTGAACCCTCTTTTTCTCTTGTCGGAGTGGTAGCACCATCTTGCTGTGTGACCATCCTCCCTCAGATTGTTGATGCTGGACAGTTTCTGGGGAAAGTAAGCTTTGAGATGGGTGGGTGAAAGTTGCTTCCATGAGTAAGGAAAGAGATTCTGATGATGGTAAGGAGAGAAGTGGAAGTGGGCAAACATGGGCTTGTGTGAGAAGAGGAGATTCAGGTGACTGAGTGTGCTCCTGGTGATGGAGTGAGAGTAACCTTCTTTAAAAATGATGACAAGACAGGAATTGTATCCCAAGAAGTTTTGAGAGGCAGGACACAAAAACTGGCATTTGATGTGGTAGAAGGTGGAATGAAACTACAGCTCAGTGGAATGGGTTCGAAACTATTGAAATGCTGTATATTTAAGAATATAACAAAACCTCAAAAGTCTTCTTTGTAAGTAGTATTTATTTATATATACATATCTGTCAGCTTGCACACTAAGATTACCATCCCTCAGCCTCTCTGCCAGGTTACAAGCAATGAATTTCTGCTTCTTAGCAGCTCTCATGAATTTCATGCACGTCTCTCTGCCAGGTGGTGCTGGGCATGCTGGTGGCACTCCAGGCATGAGCTGGCTGTTTAGTGCAGCTTGGCAAGCTTCAAAAATGTTGTGCCTCCTTGCCCCTGTTTGATTCATTATACCAAGACTGTGTTATGCTCGGGTTATATTTTGTTTATTATTTCATTGTCCATTTCTATTCAGCAACCTCAGATACTTCCCATTGAAACTGTTCCTCGTCTTTTACATTTCTTTGCTCAGAACAGCGTTTAAAGCATGGCTTTGGTTATCTTCCTTTCTTGATACCCTTTCTGCTCCTGCCATAGTGTAACTTTTGACACAGTTTACACAATATAATGAGGGTTATCATTTGAGTGATTAAATCACTGTTTAAGTACTCTGAGCTTGCTGCCATTGGAATAGACTGTGGTGTTTGCTGACATTTTCACAATGGATCTTGCAAATTTGCCTAGTCCTCAGCTTCTGATCTTCTGAGCCTGTGGACTGTGGATTATATGTTCAGAACTTGCATTTTGTTGCAGGCAAAATAAGGACTTCATCTCTCACAGTCTTTTGAGAACTTGCCCATAAATGAGAAATACTGTTGAAAAAGCTTTGCCTTACAGGAACTGAGTTTATGGCATGGAATGATTAGCATACAAGCTATGGCACATGGTGTGCAGTACATGCCATTACCTGCTCCATATCTTAAGTGACAAAGTGGAAATCAGTCTTGTAATCAGCCCCTGATTATGCTATTTGCTGTTGTTACATGCTGAAGGAGAGAGCATTTGCTGCTTCTTTCTAAACACTTGTTAATGAAGCAAGAATTCTTCCTGACAAGAATATAAGTGAACGACTGCTTGTATCCTGACAAGACAAAACTGGACTGGGAGATATATCTAAGGTTTGTGCAAGGTGTGAAATCCTCCTCGAGATGGAAAGGGGGATTTTTAGCTCCATGGCCAGTGCCTTGAGGAAGGGGCTGTCTTCTACCTTCCCACATTTCAGAGAAGCCTTCGTCTGCTTTGCAGCTCTTCTTCTGCAGAGAGTTGTTGCTGTGGAGCAGTGAATGCTGAACCCATCAGCGTCTGTCTTCTGCAGCCTTTGACTACCTTACTGTTTGTCCTCACTAAGGAACCTTTTCATTGTGATTTTCTTGCTCTACTTCTGTCTCCCAGGGCAGCCCTTTGACTTGTAGTAGTAATTTGCTGGGTCTCAGGGATTACTTCGTTGAAACAGCAAAGCTGATGCTTCTTCTTTGTAGTTTCTACATCCCCTTTTCCAGCTGTAGCCCAGGAACCTGGCAAGGAGGAATGAACCATCCACTTCAGCAGCTTTAATCTGCACTTTTTTTTCTGGGCAAGGGCATTGTGAGGTCTTCTCTTTAGAGTTTAACAGTCTCATTGTTTGCAATTGAGCCTCTTCTTGGAGTATTAATAATTGCTTAGGATTTCACTTTAAAAAAATAATGGAATAATGGCAAGCTAGAACATCCAAATAACTTCTAAATTAGTGTGGTTGGTGCCAAGTATGTCAGCACTAAGCCAAAAATCCAAAGCCTTGGACAACAGATCATTCAGCTAGTTGATGTGCATTCATTAATTGTTATGGGAGTAGGGAGGGAACAATGCACAAATGGAAGGGAATTATTTTCTTCTTTGTGTATACAAATATTAAAATGGAGCTGGTTTTGTTTAATTGTTAAATTCCAGAGCTGTTGGTTTTTTTTTTTCCAAAAACAAATTCTTAGTCCCAGCAAACAGTGGGAGAAACAATAGCTAATTTAATTTATCGTCTTTTGCATGCACAGCTGTGGATGGGAAGGAAAACTCTGCTTTTGCATCAAAGACCTTCACAATTCAGCCTTGCTAGCTTTAAGCCATTTTAAGAAGCATGCTTGGTTACTAATCTTTGTGTGAGGCAATACAAAGCTCCTCGAAAGCTGGAAATGTTGAGTTCACAACTCAAAATCTGTTCCAACCTGGAGGCTGGCTCCTTGTGTGTTGTCCTCTCTGTTGCTTAGCACTGCCTGTCTTTCACAACATTTAATTGCAGGCTTGCAAGACCACTCAGAGAGTGAGCTACGAATAGCAACTTGCAGAGGAAGAGTCAGCCTCGAGGGTTTTCCTCTACTTTCTCACAGCCATCACTGAATAGTGACAAGCTTTTTATTTAGTGGTTGTTCATCTCCTGTGATCTCTAAAATAAATCCACCCAAATAATTGCCTTCCTGAGTGTTATTTTACTACTCATCTTGAGTTAAGGGATAAAGGGACAAAAAAGGAACTCTCTGTGACTTGTCAGTCATTAAAAGGGTGACTGGTGTCTCATCTTGCATTTTTACTCTTAACTTGAAGTTTGCCATAAATCATTGAATCCATGTGAACTCAGGGAACTGCAGGTAGTAGTGTGTAAGCCAGCCACCAACCTATACCAGTGCATGCATAGGAGTGCTAGTGGTTTATTCTCTGTTCTTTCATGATGTCTCTTTTCAGGAAAAGTGTGAGAGGAAGAAACAGAATTGATTCCTATATCTGCAATCTTTCTTTTTGTTGCAGGAGGAAACTCCTTCATGGGACAAGGGAACTGGAACTAAATAATCTTTAAGGAGTCTTTTAACCCAGGCCATTCTATGGGGGAATGATTCTATGAAAGATCTTGTTTCCAAACCTCTCCCAACCTGTCAGTTGTGAGTCTAATGCCTTTCAGAGGGGCTTTCAGTGATATTAATCCAGGCTGTACAGAGGAACAGATGAGTTCTTTCTTGGTTTGTTTTTTTTTTAAAACTGTGATCTTCTTTCCAATTGTTTTAAATCTGTTTTGTTTATGGTAAAAAGGACTGCATTTTCTATCCACATAGGGAATGACAGTATGATTCAAAGGAGTAAGAAAGCGGAATACTGCATTCCAGTGCAATGTACCCATTAGCAAGGGACAGGAGTCACAAGTTTTACCCTGAGATTTAAAAAATAAAGTGATGAGAATCCAAGCCCTGAGCACTGTCGGTGCCCTGACTTTTGCGGTGCAGGCTGTGCTACAGGGAGACTGTGCTATCACAGTGCTCAGGAGCACCCCTTGGCCTCTCTGCTCAGTGAGCCTCTTTTGATGTACCAAATTTGTCTGCCCTTCTGTGGCGAGGGTTGTGGGGAGACACTGGGAGAAGGTGGCTGTGGACATAGCTCTGCAGAACAAGAACATTTCCAGACCATGTGAGGAGAGCTCATTTTAACTGCCATGTACCACCCTGTAGGTGAAATAGGTTAGCACTGCTGGCAATGCTTGGTGCATGGAGGGACCTAGGTAGGAGCAACCTGTTTCCGAGTGACTGTATGTCCTTTAGCTTTCTGCAGGTGATCAGAAGCTTTTCCTCAAGGTTTTCCTTCTATCCTAATGCAAAAGCATCTAGAGAGCCAAAAAATTTAAAGGACTGCACAAGACTCCACATATTAGAGTTCATTCTTACAAAGAGAAGAATAGCAGTTCAAAATTGCTGTGTGTTCAAATTGTCCTATAAGAACACTAAAAAATGGGATTACTTGGCTTTTTTTTCCCCCTAGAGCTTTCTACTCTGGTGCTAGTTTTTACTACTTAAAGTATTTTAAAGTGCTGGTGTGTGTGTGTGCCTTCAACCCATGCTGCTGTACCTGAAATCTTGTGTCCAAAAACTCTGTCAAAAGGACAACCCTTCAAAAGAGAAGAGCCAGTCTTCAATGTATTACTTTTTTGGTTTGGTTTGGGTTTTGTTTTTGGTTTTTGGTTTGGTTTTTTTTTTTTTGTTTGTTTGTTCTTTGTTCTGGTAGCTAGTGGATATAACACCAATTTAAGTTGCTTTTGCCCATTTTTTGGGGGGGAAATGGACATCTTGTTTAGTGTCTAGAAAGCAACTTGAACAGGTTTGTGCCTAACAAACTGAGGTCTGTGGAAAACAGTTTAAATAGGTTTGTGAAAAGCAGAAAAGCACACAAGGATGTGCTTTTAAAACTGAACCCAATAAAGCTAAAACTTCTGGTTAAAGCAGCAATTTACCTTTGCTGCCACATAGTTATATTGATTCATCTACTAAAACACAGGTTAAAAATAATATCCTTGTCCTTAGAGCCTCAGTTGTCTTGGGATTTTTACATACGGTAAGAGGAAATTATTATTACATCTGATAAATATTGTATCTGTAGCTTGGTATAGCAGAGCTCTGTATTCATACAAGTTCTTTTCAGGGAGAAGAAGAAAATAAGCAAAAATCCCATATTGCTTTATTTTTCATTTATTTGCATCATTGGTATTTATACCAATGCCCTAAGCTTATCTCAAAGTCACTTCTATTAAAGCCACTTTCAAACTCACCCTAATAATGTCAGTTGATTTGTTTACTCTCCTTCTGAAGCAAGTTAGTTGTGATGGTCATGAAAGTTGTATAGGTCTGAGAGCAAAAGCAAAAAATGATTCATTTTTTATGTATATCAACAACTATCACAAGGTTTACTTTTGAATGAGATTAAAAAAAAAGTCTGAAAATTAAATTTCACACAGAAAAGCTTGCCATAAATCAGGAAAACATTTGCCCTTGGGATTTTCTTTGTCGGAAAAAGTCTTTCCAGTAACTCTGTTCTTCCTCTCCCAAGTCTTTTTTTTTTTTACTCTGCAGCACCATTACCAATACAAAATACCAATATTCTACAGATGGCAGGAGGGGTTTTATTAAAAGTAGGGTTGTCAACTGTGAGTCTCCAGAGTGCCCATTTCTAGGTTTTCCCAGCACTCCCAGGGACACTGGTTTCCTTTCTTTTCCACCAGCCTCAGCAGGAGCACTGTGCTGTGCTAGTTTCCTGGGGCATTTGCCCGTGCCAAGAGGGAGTGGAGCCACCCTGGTTTACAGCTCCAGGCATCGGCTGAGACAGGCCAGCTTATTCTTGCACTCTCTCTGACCCAGCCCTTAGTTATGTAAGTAACTGCCCTTCGAGTGCTGTTTGCATAAGGCTTTGCATGTGTTTGATATTGGATTTGAGGAACAGCCCTTAATTTTTTAGAACAAATCAGAGAGCCTTTTGCACAGATCTCAGTGCTGGGCTGTGAGGGCTCAGGCTCCATCCTGCACCCCAACCTCTCAGCCAGGAAAAGCATCCCTTCTTCCCTGTCAGGGCTGGCCCGGGTGGGCTCTGCTGGACGTCCTTTGAAATCTTGGTTATAAAGAACATATTAAACATGCTGAGAGGGAGGGACTGTTTGCTTATGGGTCTATAAGCTCATGTGTAATATATCAAGAGAACGGGTTTTCACTGGGATTAAAGTCATGTATATATGCAAATTCAAACTTTTCCAGCAAGCTCCTGTTAAAATTTTTGGTGTCAAAGGTGATTGGTTTGATTATGGTAGGGAAACAATTTTAAATCACCTTTCCTATCCTCAAAGAGTAAGTAAATTCCCTGAGCCCCAGCTCAATATACAAATAACAGTGCAACATATCAGCCATATATACAGCTGCTATCCTGTGTTCCCTCTAACTAGAAATGCAAAAATGAGTTCTTATAGCAAAAAGCATATAGTTCTGCGCTCCTTCCAATAAAAAAAGGAGGGTCCATTTGAAGACAGTGTGCTTCAAAGTTCATGAGAGAAACAAACCTGATCTGCTTTTTGTCCCAAAATAATGTTACAGAGTCACTAGATTTGGGGAAAGTGCCTTGTCCAGCCAGCTGCTGTGATAGGTTTTCACACCAGGAAGGGTTTGAATGGATGGCACTGTGAGTGTGGGGGAAGGGCACCTGCCACAGCTGAGTAATGAATGACTTACAGCATGGGCTGGAGTCCAGAGGGTGAAAGTCTGAGTGAGTCAAGTTGTTGCTTCCTGGTCTCCACCGCTGGTTTTTCTATTACAAAAATGAAGCCTGTTGGCAGGCACAGGAAGTAAAATGGGCACTGCTTAGTGTCATTCTTTCCTTACCCTGGATCAAGGTGTAGATGTCCCTGAGGCCTCTCACAAAAATGTCACACAGCTGTAAAATGAGTACGTAGAGTAGGATACAAATGAGAGAACAGTTTCAGTTTGTTTCTATCCCTTGAGAAAGGAATAGAGATAGAGCAGAATGGACCTGCTTACACTGCCATTTCTGTTTAGCTAAGTGTAAATTGGCAGACTTCAGCCTCTGAAAGGTGTGTAAGTTGCTGTAAAAGTGTGGTGATACAGGGCTGGACAGACTGTGATCTGCCCTAACAGATCAGTTCCCCATATGTGTCCTTTAAATACAACTCCCCAGGCTACTCTGTTCATGGCCCTGAAGTCTGAAATTGAGTAAGCAGATACAAGGTTATGTGCTTGTCAGCCCAGCCTTCCCCAGCTGATCCTTGCAGTAAATGCATTGGGTTTCTCTACATTTGTGAATTCCAGAAGTGAGACTGCCAGCCACCAGCTGTAAGTGTAGGAAACTGCTTATCCCTAAGATGGTAACAAGACAAACTGGCACCTTTTTTTTACTAGCAGGATTATCTACCCTCATCAATCACATCTCATACTTGCAAACTAAATTAACAGTTTTCCATGTCAACTGAGTTTTTATTGCCTAAGTTCAGCTGTGATTGCAAAGAAACTATGGGAATGTTTGCACACATAAACACCAGGCACCTAGGAAACAAAATAGAGGAACATGACCTGCTTGTGCAGGATGCGAAACCAGCTACTGCAGCAAGGGCAGAGACATGGTGGAGCAGCTAAAGTCTCTAGAACGCATTCATTGCTCAGAAATGGAGGTGTAGTGAAAGTGACATTCATGGCTGTCAGTGAACTTCAGGGATCTGAGAATGGAAGGAGCGAGAGATGTTGTAACTAATAGAAATTTCATTTTGATCCAAATAGTTTTGGGGAAGGAAGTAAAACCTCTGTTGGAATAGTGCTGAGAACTTGTTAAAGCACTTTCTTTCCTCTCTTAACCATCACTTAAATAAACCTGCAGCCTTAAAGCTTCCTTAGCCACCATGCCACCTTCTTTCTCTTCTCTTGCTGCCTTATGAATCTTCACCTGAGTTCATTTGTTCAGGACTCTCACTGGATTTCTCCATACCTTTCACTGGCCAGCCTGAACAGCCTTTCCTTACAGCCTGCAGGTTATAAATAATGCATTGAGAAGCTTTGCTCCTTGTTTGCACAATGTTTGAGCTGTCTGGCAGCATGTGCATTTCCTTTAGTCAGTATAATTGCCCAGTTTGTTAGAAATAGACCCAACCTTTATATTTCAGGAAGGCAAATCTTGAGAAGGAGCTCTAGAGAGAGCAAGATGTCATCTCAGCCTAATATAAAACATTTTCCTTGTGAGAGCAGCAAAGCCTGGTTCTTACTGAAGGGCCTTAGGTCTACCTTCCCTGAGACGCTCCAGGCACCATCCTTCTCCACAGCATTGCCAGAACTGGTGTGGGGTCTCATCATACCTGACCAGATGTGCCTCCTGCCCTGAAGTGGGCGCATCCTGCAAGGGCTGCTGCATAAAAAGCTTGGCCTCCACCTTGGGCAAGTTCCATGGCCTCCTCTGTGCTCCATGGACCTCCAGACAGGACAGATCTGAACTGATAAGGATCACAGTACCTGGCCTCATAGATAGGCTGAGGATTTTTATCCCAGTATTGATATGCTTTTTTTGTGGTTATAAGAAGTCTCAGTTCATATAAACGGGTAGAAAAAGCATTTTCTTGAAAACTTGAAAATCTTCCAGACTCAGAATAACTGAGGGACTAAGACATCCTAAACACGTATCCCTGGGAGATTATACAGAGTGATAATGGTTCAATCCTTCTTGTCTGGAACCAGATAGATGGCTTTACATCTAATGTGACTCATTTGCCCTTACACCCTCTGGAAGTTGCTGATGTATAAAGCCAAGCTCCATAAACATGTAACAGGACCACTTCTTATATCTGATACTGACCAAGGAGTGCTTTCTGTGTCATTGTAAGAAAGTCCATACAAATACCTTTTTCGATTTAGATTATATTGCTGAAATTGAAGGTTCAGCATTTAAAAGAAAAATGGTCCAAATGCATTATTAATCTAGTATTAGAGACCATAAAACTTCTAGGAGTTACGTCAGGAGGCCGGTAAGAACCAATGAGCCCTGTATGTTTTGAAGAATAATAATGTTCTTGTATTAAGTGTCTATATGATGCAGGGCAAATGAGTGGGTTTATAATGGCTTAGTATAGATTGAATTGAGATGAATCACCTTAATTTTCAAGGACAGCCTGTCTCTGGTATGGAAAAAGCCAGCCAGTACATGCAAATGCATGAATGTAGGAGTCTGTATATTTAATTCTTCATTCCACCAGGGACTCCTCTATCCGATGCCTTTTATGTCTCCGATGTAGGCATGAAATGGAATTAAAAGCTCAAAATATTTACCAGTTTCATGAACTACAGAGACCTTTCCAACTCAGCCTTCATGTAGCAGGCTGAGGTGTTTGGGGAGGTGGGTAAACCATCGGGTACTTAGATTGTGCCAAGCTGTGTGCTTCTCTGGCTATGCTGGTGCCAGGATCTGCTTTATTTCGGATATGGAGGTGTGAGAGGAACTGGAGGCTGAAAAGTGCGTACATTAAGAAGAAAGAGATAACTGTGAACAACTTGGTCTGCTGTGGGTTAGAACTGTAGATGTCTATAGAAGTATGCTTAAACAACCACCATCTTGGCCTCTACTTAAAATGTCTTGATCAGTCTCTAATTGCTTTCTTGCCTCAGCACAAGGCTTCCTGCTAGAGAGAGGCTGTGAAGCAACAGCAGCACTTCTCTGGGCTCAGATGCTGCCTCTGTCCTCCTGCAATCACATTAAGGACTCAGAGGTATCACTGCTCTCTGAGTAAATTTTCTTGCTACCAGTGATGGATTAAGTCAGAATTGCTAACTTTGCTTAATCTGCCAACAACTGTGAATGAAGTTGATCAGAGAGTCCCAGTCCCTCTACTGACACAATCTGGAAAGAATTGATCATTAGCTCAGTTTTTCCCTTGTCAGTAAACTCAGAAGTGCATCCCACCAGACCTACTCTGTCACAGCTTCTGCTGAGAGTTCACATGACAGCTGTGGTTTGGCTGCTGTGCCGTCAGTGTGCTGGTGACATTATGCTCTGTGACTTTTTTTCAGCAGATCCAGATGGTGTAATTTCCCTTTTTTCCCTGAACCTGGCCAAGACAGATGGCTGGATGAGAATCAGCTGGCAAGAGGAGGTGTAAGGTGCAAGGCGCGAGGAGATGGGCAAGACAAGCAACCCAAGATGCAGTGGCAAGTGGTGACTGCACTGTCACAGCCCAGTAGTGACCACATTTGCCAGCGATTTTGGCAACTTCTTAGTATTTCCCAGAATCTGCTTGCTTTTGGATTCCCAGCTAACGAACTTTCGAGGCAGTATCTTTATATGCAACACCTCAAGCAACTGGAGGGACCCCTATTTTCTTTTGGTCTCACTTTTGGGTTCAAGTATTGCAAGGTGCTGCCCTGGTAGCTGTTTGTGACAAGCCTGATGAGGCTTCCTCTAGGAGATAATCCAGGAGCAGCCTGACCATGCCAGGGGCATCAGCAATATCTCACTTATTTCTAGTTGCTTCTGGAATCTCTTCTACCTAGTCTACCTCATCAACTTTGTTATGGCATTTGAGCAGCTCCCAGTAACAATTTGAAGCACTCACCACTCTTAAGTCTGGGTCATGGAAACAACCATAGCAGATTTGCTACCTTTTCTATGGAAAACTTGGATTTGGCACCACCACCTGATTTCATCATCTTTGTTTTTTTGGGTTTGACTATTTTTTGTCCCCTGCTCCCATGGTTGTTTTTTTTTAAAATTTAATTGTCTAACTTATGTTTTGGTGAAGAAAGAATGAAAAGAAATTCTTGGAAACTCAGAGTTTCTGCTTAAACATTCCAAAAGTAGGTTGATGTGATTTTCATGTTTATGGAGCTCTTATCTGAAGAAGAGAACCTTCAAAACCCAATAAACTGTTGCTTTTGATATGAAATTATGCATCTATATATACAGTTTTTATAGATATGCAGTTAGGCTTTTCTGACCTGCTAGTAATCTTGACTAAACAGGCATTTGAATGAAAAGATGAATGCTGTACAGCTGAGATGGTGATTAACAAACACCTCCAGTGTGAGGGTATGTTTATACTGTCTAGCTTAGATGCTCTGAATTGCATAAATTCATACCTAAAGTACCTTGAAGGAGATGAGGTGATTATGTTCCCTCAGTGAGCTTTTCCAAGAGCCACTAGTACAGTCTTTCATTTCAGAGTAATACCTCCAATCTGTACCTTTTTTCTGCTGGCCCACTTCAGTTTACCTTACAAAGACAGGTATTTTAGAACACACTCTTGATTTATTGTTGATGAACACTAGCTGGTAGGTTAGATCAATGTATAAAGATGAGTTTGCTGCATTGGGGTCTAACAAGGTGGTCTAGGGCAATCTATTATTCAATTTGTAGTGGTAGAAACACACGGTAGCTACTGGCTTGTTCTGACTATAAACAATGTGTAGTTGTCACTTTCAGTACTGAGGGAATCTGAGCAACAGGAACCTCTATTTATTTGCAGTTTTAGCTTCCTTCATGCATCACTGGTAGTGGAAATGAAACATACAAAAGAAAGATGAAAACTCTGCCATAAGCTTCACTGGAGCTTTAACATATTGCAAGAAGTTCCTGCAGGGATTTCCCATCTGCCTTTACCTACTGGGGTTACAAGAGCTTATCCACCCACAGCAGCAACAAAGAAATGTTTTCAAGATGTAAAAGCTGACCTGAGCATTAGACTCTGCTAGAGATGTCCTTTATCCAAAGATTTTAGAATTTGGGATGTTTGGTCTCCTACCTTGGAATCTGAATAAATTGTTTTGATTTTCAGTGCATTGCTTCCTCTCCCTCCCATCAGCAAAAAGCAAGGAGTGGTTTTCATGACCATTTAAGAATGGATGCAGTATGCTATAAATCATACATTTCTAAATAGTACATTTTATGCCAAAGAAGTTTTTCCTTCTTCTCCTCCCCACTTTTGTACTGGTAAGTGGTTACACTTTGTTGCTGCTTGAAAGTTTCCTTCACCATGTCTTTTCCACCATGAATTCTGTTTCAGCTGGCCTTTGTACAGTACCAACTTATAAAGTATATTTCTTTATAAACATCCAAAGCACTGGAGATGTGTAAATGAGTGCTGCTGTTGCATGCCCAGAGGGTGCTCTTATGGTTTGGGAAAATGCAGGCTGTGGCTGAAAGTCCCAAAAGGTGTATTCACAGAGTATCCTGGTGTTTACAGATTGATGGCGAAAGGAGCAGAGATGTTTAAATAAGACAAAGATGATTGGGACTTTGGAGCAAAAATAATCATTGCGAGGATGAGGGGCAGAAAAACGATAATGCCATCTTTGTAGCTTTTTTCCATGCAAATCTGCTGACACTCTGCAAAGAGGCAAATTTCTTCTGTGTAGCTCTGTTGATTGATTTCCAAGATCTGTAGTTTCAGGGACTGCTGCTAAACTCATACAGTCACATAGGAAAGATTTTAAAATTAGCAATACAAATGTTGGCAAATAGTTGTCGATGAAATCAACTATTGCTGTCTGTAATAATCTCCCAGGCTCTATCTCCATGGCCTCCACAGCACAATGCCCTTTAGAGATGTGCATGTCAGCACTGCATGCAAGCTTTGTCTTGCTCATAAAACTAGGGTGGGGAGCATGGCTGAAGTGACCCTCATGTTGCTTTACACGTCCATTTATGAGTCTAAAACATATTCACAACAGACATTGTTAGCATTTTGTCCCTTCTTGCCCTAGCCAGATGTTTCTGTAACCTGGTTTGCTGCTGTGAGAGATGAGTGGCCAAGTGGGAATTCTCAGTGCTGGTGTCAACAGGAGGTTGGCGTCACTTGTTATAGCACAGGCGTGCACTTTCGTGAGAAGCCAGTCAGCTTTGCTGACAGCTGATCTGGAGCCAAGGCACCAAAAGGTTAAGTCACAGCTTCTCTGTGGCTGCTGCTGCTCAGTTTCCCATGGAATGGGGAGAGACGATCCTGTGGTCCCAGATTACCCTCCTGCGTCCTTCCCGAGCATTCGCTTGGCTGCGGTGCTCTACCATATTAGGAGTGTATGGAGCAAAGCCCAGGAGCCTGGATCAGGAAGTCTCCTGTCAATCTGAAGAGCTGCTGCTATATTTAGTAACAGGCACATGGGAACAGCAGCTTAAATGTGGGAGGGGGTGCTGGAATGCTGAAATGTGTTTGAATCCACTTGACTCTTGGTGGAAACTCTCAGATTGCACTATCTTTAGAGGGTCTTGTACAGAAATAAATTACATTTCCCTATTTTTTTCAGTAAAAAGAAAAGCAATTCAGCTGTTGTATACCTTCACCACAATAGTTCTGATGAACAGCAATTACTGCAGAGCAAAATAAAGCCCTCGTTAAGTGTTTATTTACCCTCTTGTTTCAGTCGCTTGCAAATTAATCAAAAACAAAAGTGTATTGCATTTAAATGCAATTATGGCAGCCATTATAATGTGAAAAACTTAGTTGTGGTGGTTGGTTTTAATTTTTTCTTATTTTCATTCAGTGTTACTGGAGGATCAGCAAATGAGGCACCTTGTGTCTAAAATGCCCAAATAAGCAAGGGAGAAAGTACTGTTGGAAGCAGGAGGATTTTCATTATTAGCACACTTAGATTCCTCTCTATAAACGAACAAACCCCAGTACATTTAGTGACAATAAAACTAGAGACAGACTCCTAAATTATTAAATTTATAAAGGTCTTAGTGTGGTAGCAGTCAGATGTATCTGACGAACCACATTTTAACAGAAATATGCAACTGTTCTTCATCCAGAAAAGCAGGTTTCCTCATTTTCAGCAAGAGCAGTGTTTTGTGGTTTTCTTTCCATTTACTACCTAGACTGAGTGAAGGTCAAGTGACTCCCCCACAATCTGTTACTGAGTCAATAGCTAGACATGGAACCAGGATTCCTCGAGTTCCCACTCATCTACGAGTCAGTCATCTACATCTACGTTATCTCTAGGGAAAGCTTGTGGGGTCAAATCACTGTCAGGAAGGCTGAGGTGGGAAATGCAGAGATTTAGTTCCTCAATACACCCAGCAAAAGTAGAAGTTTGGCACTAATGACCCATGGAGGGTTGATTTTTTGGGGGGGTGGAGGGGGAGAGTGGACTACTTTTTCTTTTTCTTTTTTTTTTTTTTTACTGCACAAGATAAAAAGGAGGGTCTAGAGAGCCCTGTGATCCTGCTGTGGGTTTTGAATGCCTGAACCCATTGCCCTGCCTCTCTGTAGCACTGCAGTATTATACCCATTCTGCCATAGCTTCACCCTCCAGCCCTGCAGGCAGAGAGCATGCCAGAGGCTGGAAAACCTGATGCAGCTCAAGGCAAATATTCCTTGTTTTACTTCTGAGGCTGGTCAGCTTTTCTCTACTTGTGAATATGACTGAATATTTTTTCTCCAAGAAAGAGTGTCTACCTTTACTTAGCATTTGTCTAGTGCTATCTAACACCTCCTTGTATACAAGATATACCTAGTGGATACATAGAAATTTGCATGTATATATATATATATCTTGAAGGTATACACACACATCCACATATGTACTTGCTTTGAAGCCACTAGTGTACTTTGGTAAGATTTTCTTATTTTTGTGTTTTCTTCATTCTTCAGTAACAAAAAGTGCCTCTAACTTAGTGTATGATTTGAGCACAATATTGTTCTAGCAGTACTTCCATGATGACATTGTCACCCAAGCCTGGGATGCCAGGAAGCACTCCTGCTCAGCCTCCTACAGGCTGAAATGTATAGCCCAGGTTAGGTAACACATGAAAACCTGCCTCCTCCCGAGGCATACACATTTACAGTAATTTGGAAATGACTGGAAATGATGGTCCCATCCACTCTTGTAAGTGCAATAATTAACTCCTGGGTCCAGAACCACCACAGGAGGAGTTCCTGCTTTTATAATTGGACTCTCTCTCTCTCTGGATCTTTCTCTGGTTATGACAATGCTCCAGCTTTATGACAGAAAACTGTTTTTTCAAATGTAAATTCCTTTCTCTGGTTTCCTTCATAATTTGCCCAACATTTCATCTGCATCCTACTGCTATATCAACATGGAGTTTTTCTGAAAACCCGGAGGTAAATATGGCAAAGCAATGAGGAGACACCACAGCTTCAAAAAGAGTTATCTCAATTGCTGGGCTTTGACTTGGCAAAAGCCAGTCTCTAAGGATTTTCATTAATGTTTCATTTCCCTTACGAGAACTGTTGTCCACTTGCTGTCTGAACTGCTGCTGGGGAGAACAGCAAAGAAAATTATGTTTTGTTCCATTAATTAGTTTTTTTTTCAAATCACACAGAACGCTGTAAATGACTCATGCATATTGTGTATATAGATAAACAATCATCGGTACAGTTTGTAAATATGCAATATATACCACATTTTTCTTACTGCTGCACACAGAGCATGTTTCTCTGGAATGAGAACAGAATTGACCAACATGGTAAAATTCCTCAAAATGGAAGCTGTGATGCACTCAAGCACTCAGTAAACACTGCCTTTCCTTCCATCCATAGTCTTCAACACGTGCATCATGGTAGGGAAGCAAGTGTTGAAGCTTTGGTTTATGGTGGTTTAACAAGTATCAAATACAGTTGTTAACAGCCAGACCTCTAAAATGAATGTACAGCAGGGGTAGGAAGTGGGTGGACACAGATGGGTAGTCATGCCAAAAGCTTACAGCCTGGGTCTTTAAGGTCTAGAAGTAATTAGTAGCTCTCACCCATGAGTGTGTGTCACAGAGATGCACTTGCACACTCTGTGACAGGGTCACTGCTGCTCAAGAGTCACCTCACCTCAGCGGGGGCTCACGCTTTGGTGTCACCAGATCTGGGGATCTGCCTCATTGTACTTCATAACTCAGTTAGAGCATAGTTAGAGCTAATAACACCAAGGCTGTAGGTTTGATCCCTGTATGGGCCATTCACTGAAGAGTTGGACTTGATCCTTGTGGGTCCCTTCCAACTCAGAATATTCTGTGAAGCCTGTGAATCTGTGAGATGGATTGGCCCTGAGTAAGCCCTCTCTGGCAGAACACATTGCCTCATAGAGGAATAGTGGAGCTATATTCAGAGCCATGAAAGGCAGATATATAGGTGCAGCCCCATCTCTTCACCTTCTCTGTACTGCAGGGGATTTTGAGAACAATGACTGAATGCAGCTGTTATGCACTATGAGAGGAAATGCTTAAAATAACCTGTAAGCAAGTAGCAAATCACTTTGGGTAAGAAATCACTACGGATAAGCATCTTTCTGTTTTCCTGTGATGTGGTCACACGGCTTAGCTCATAGCCACTTGGTAGTCCGTATCTGTTGATTGCCTGTAACTGGAAACCCAAACTGGTGGAATAATGAACACTTTCCAGTGATCTAGAAAGTCTAACCATCACTTTAAGATGACTTTCAAAATAACTGTGTTGATCTACCTGACTGAGCAGAAGGATAACAATTTCCTGAGCAAGAAACCCCTTAAGATGGCACAGGGTGATGGACTAGTTCAGAGATCTTGATCAGTGGAATATGCAAGAGAAGTTAGGGAGGGATATTTTAGAGAGGTTAGAAATGTTTCCTTCCTTTCCCACTGTTCAGCTGTCCTTTTCCTTGAAGTATTGGAATTACACTATTCAGAGGCTTTTGCTGTGCTTCTGATCTCTCTCTGTATCTCTCTGCATTCCTGTATCACTTCTATTGATATTATCCCTACAGGTAAATGAACAAATGCAATTATAACTTCCATTTCGCTCACAAGAAAATAAAATCTGCAATTCCTCCCTTTATCCAATGAGTGCAACCAGAACTGCTGGAAAGGGCCATCCTGGACAATGCTCACTTCCAGTTCAGGCAGGGATGCTTCTAAGCTCTGTGAGAATAGTACACCACTGATCTGTTCTCCTCTGTGACTCTTCTCAATTGATGTTAGTCTTACTTTGCTCAAAATGACTCAGGATCCTTAAAACCTGTCTTCATCTAGTACATTGTATTTGTGACTGGGATGATAGATAATGGAAATATTTTCTGAGAAAATAGGAGCAGCTGAGATATTATTCTTGGCCATTTATTTTAGAAAAACTGTGAGATCAAGGGAAAGTTGATATTTCCAGTGGCCTTCAGATATAGCTGTAAGTGCCATACTGAAAAACATGTTTTTCCCCCCTCTATATCTAGAACTGATCTGAGGAGAAAGATATAATAATCCCATAAAAACAGCTTCCATCACCAGCTAAGAGGGCACTCAAGGTTTATCATCCCTTGTTTCAGTGATGAATGATGCCTCTGACAATCAGTTCCAAAGAGTCTGAAGAGTAAAGCAAATAAATCCAGCTGCTCTAGCAGGCACAAGTAATCTGTAGGTGTAGATAAAACACTAAACACATTTTCATGTGTTTTCCTGTATAGGGTTCTCCATTCCTAAACAATCACCCTTCTTTAAGGTGGCAGGGAGGGATGTCCTCACCTTAGGACCCCTCTGTATCAGTCTTCCTCATGCTTGGATTGGCATTTCTTCTGGCATTTACCCATGCCTTGGCACCATGCCAGAGTCTTGTTTTCTTGCAGTCCTATTCCAGCTGTCTCAGGGTTTCTGGGGCAGGCCTGAAACCTGGAGTCTACAGACATCTCATTAGGCAGCCTATGCCTCATTGTTTCCCCTACTGCATTTAAACTAAGCCTGTTCACAAGTCGTGAATGTAAAAAGATGATAAACATTCAACAGCTCTTCTGTGTTTGTCTTCTGTCAAGTTAAATAATCTCTTTGAAAGCATCCCACAGGCTTTCCCTGAGACCAACAATCCCCACCGTCCCCCTTGCTGAACACAGGATGTGCAGAATGGCACAGGCTCACAAAACCACCGCAGTGAAAGTTTTCTCCAACTGCCAGCAAAAACTGCCTCACCCAGAACTTGGTCTGGCTCCAGGCTGGAGTTTCATGTGCTTCAGCCACAGGCTGCTTGTCTTGCTTTGTTCAGCAACATGTTGAAAAGTCAAATTGATGAGGAAAATTCAAACTGGTGAGTACTAAGGTGGGATCTGGACTCCCTACCAGAATTAAGGGCTTTTAGAAACTAGAGATATGTACAAACAATGGTGGTTGGGAACAAGTGGAATAGAAGCAGGACTTGCCAGGGAAAAGAGGTGATTTCATGTGTACTTAAGTGGATGTGAACTGTTCAGTCTCAGCATTGACAAGTGAGGCTAAAAAATTTGTTGTTTCCTGTGAAGTTGCATTAGTTTTCACTGGGGTTCTTCAATTCCCTGCACGTTGAGAAGGAAATGTTTAGGAATGACAGTGTAAAGGGATAGTTCAGAGGGAAAGGGTTTTTATTTTAGAGGCATGATTGGTAGCTGAAATCCTGGCAACCACAGCTTTCTGCTTGCAGAAAGCTTCCCTACAGCACACACAGCTAGATTTGTGCCTTCATAAATAATTGTCTTTTCAGGACATATTTGCTAAATCATGTCCAGTTCACTATCATTTGCCAGCCTCGTTTAACTTCACTGCTGCTCTGGCCTAGTTGATATTGTTTAAAATGCATAGGGTTTCTTGGAAATGGTACATAGGAAACTATGCAAACTGTTTAGAATAGCTTTACCTCAAGCAGTCAGCATGGGTAAGTTAAAAGGAATTTGAGAGAGCTGTGCTGTACTGACATGTTTCATTAAGGTCAGTAATTAAGTAATGTGTGTGCACTAATACATGTGTTTGACACTAAGAGAAATGGACAGTAGCAAGCACCCTGCTCTCAGTGGTTTGTAGCCATGTAGGGCCATATTCCTCACTGCAGTGCTGTCTGCTTTGGCAGAGTTAGGGCAGAGCTGCCCTTTTTTGTTTCCTGTAGTGATGGCAGGTGTGTATACTTATACTGAGCACATTCTGCAACATTGAACAGCCATCTACAATGTGAATGAAATCAGCAAGGCCATGTCCGTTGATCTGAGATTTGATCTGGGCAAATACTTAATAGATGTTTCATATTAACACTGGAGAGTGTGTGTATACTTTTTATTTTTCCAAACTGCCCTGATATTGCCTCCTCCCATATATCAGAATGGTATAGATAAAATATATCCATTTTACCAATGCAAAGGAAAGAGAATTTATGAAAAAAGTGTTTGCAAAAAGTATATGCCAGCCTGTAAGTTTGATGGACCCTGTGGGCATTGCCCTTTGCTGCAGAGAGAAGACTGGCTGTTCCAGCTTGCCCCTGAACACCATCAGGGTTGGAGCAGAGCTCAGGCCATATTAATAGCATTACCTGGTTCTTACCTGCTTCTGGACACAAGGAATAAACATTGTGGTGCTCTGTTCCTTTCTTTGTAGTTACAAATACAGCAGGGGATTGTGCTTGGTTTTCAAATGCTGCCAATGCTTCTTCATCCCTAGCAAGGTGCAGATCTCTCCATCTCACTTCTGTGAGATGTGATGCCTTCTGAGTCAACAGCTTCTACTGAACCCGCTAATTGTTAATATCTGAATTACCTTCTAACCTCTTCCTCCCTTTTCCTCCCCTCTTCCTTTAGCACAGTTTTTACTACTGTCCTGCTAGTCCAGGCACATACCCACATGGGAGCAACTCAGTTTGTCCCGGATTGAGCACCTCCCTGTAACTTGCATCAAGTAGTTCAGAAGAGTAATGCTTACAGTAACAGACTGTATTCTTCCAGAAAGAGTGCATTTTAGGTCAAAGAATAAGCATGTTGTTGTAAAAGCTGTTGAATAGTGTTTAAAAACATCGGGAAGTTAATTGTTTATGCAATGAGGTGAAAGGCTGTGCTGAATTCCCATGCAACAGATCAAGGCACTGTGGTGTGATGTGATTGCTCTCTTTCCCCTAAAGCCTGAACACCAACCAGGGCCATGGTGTGAGACTGTCCCAGGCTTTCATAGCCAGGGCAGGACCGAATGCCTGTACGAAATGATGAACTCTTGGAGAGGGGTGGGAAGTGCAATAGTATCCCCAGGCTGTTTTGCCATTCTGAGAAGTTTCCTCCCTAGGAAACCCTTGGCTGAAATAGCATGATTCCCTCAACAAAGCTGCACCAGCTGGTATTCAGAGTAGGGGACTTCCCTTCCTCAGAGTACAGCCTAGCTTTATATAGTGTCATACTCCATGAACTTGCCCTACTTCCCCCCCTTTTTTCTTAAATGCTCTGATTCTGTGAGTTTCAATTGGGGAGGTGCTGGTGACTGGGATAAATTTTGCAGTTTACCCCTTTTGCTCATCCCATTGTGTTTAGGAAGATGCTGACAGGTCTGGTCAAAAGGCCCCACTTCCATTTCACTCATCTGCTGACACATGAAATGGTTCGGGTACCTTCTGCTGGTGCTTTACAAAGCAATAAATAAAATAAAACTGAAGAAGGACCATCACAAATGCCCACTCCACATCTCTCTCTCTCTGGCTGTCTTTCACAGTTTATTGTTATAATTATGGTTCATCTCCCCATGTTCCCTTAGCAACAGGTGAGGAGGTGGATGGCTGCCTGTCCGCACCACTACCTTGTGTGGAGGACATGGCAAATGGTGCTGCTCTGTCTTCTGCCCTGAGGTGGGATGCTGCCAGGAGGGGAGCTCCTGTGAGATGCTGTTTTTTAAAGTATGCAATGGGACTGAGACAGGTTTTTTCAATGATACACTGAAATTTGAGTTTTATGACAAAAAATTTGATTTTGAGTTTTATAACAAACATGCAGACAATGTTGCCAGGTCTTGCACCCTTTATTGTATAACTATGTCCTTGATCAGAACAATTTGTTTTTAAAATCTCTCAACTCTAGCACAAAGCTCTGGCTTAGGTCAGCTGGAGAAGGGCCAGCAGTTTCCTACACCTCTTCTTAATAGAAGGTAGAAGCTGAACTCACTTCTTGGACCTCCTAGGCTACTAAAAGAAGGTGATCCCATTTCCAGTTCCTCAGACACCTCCTTCCTGGCAGATGCTGGTCTGGGGATAGAGCCTCTTGCCTCTTCTTCATCCCTACCTGGCAGGGCTTCTGGGATCGCAGAGACGGAATTGTCTCACTTTCTAGTATAATAAATATTGTCACGCAGGAGTGAATTAGAAAACCCAATGGCAGTGCCCACCTGCATTTCTTAAAGTCCCATCTGAAGTGTGCTTCCCCAGAAGTCCTGGCAGAGCATGAGATGAATCAATTCTTTGATACAGATAGCCAGGAAAATTGTGAAGTAACAAAAATTTCCATCTAAGCTGTTCCAGCAAAAGGGAGACAGGAAAAGGTTAGCAGAGCAGGCAGAGCCCCCCATTTTATCATCTTCTTAAGCCCCTTACATGCATATCTCTGTCCCATCTGTTGTCATCTTTGGGGGAGGGGCTTGGTCACTACAGCTGTGCTGTCATAGCTGTATCCACTCTTCATATGTGATGGTCAGGGAGAAAGCTATTAGGCTCAGGAGTAGAAATGGGAAACATGCCCCACAGACTTATACCCTGTGCAATCTGTAGGTGTCATGGTGTGAACTAAACAGACATAGAATCAGAAGCATTCCTGCCCCAGGTGAAAAGCTTCTTACAGGGAATCGCCTTTCTTAAAGCATCTTACATATAATTGATACCATATCACACATGCCAGTCCCTGGGGCCAAAGTCCAGCATCTGCCTCTGGCTGAGTCCTGTTCAGAACAGGAGAGGAAGAATCACCTGAGAGTCTGTGCACCCAGTATGGCCACGGTCTGCATTGCCTGTGGGCCCCATGGCAGCTGAGGAGAGAGGAACAGGAGCTGTGTCCTTCAGGTTCCCTCATCCCCCACAGCCCTGGGTGCTCCTGGCACATGGGATGTCTGGAGATTTCCAGATGGCTGGCTAGAGCCAAAATCTGGCTTCTCTGCAGCTCCACCAGGCTGGGCTGAGCATTCCCTTCGCTAGAGCTCTTGTATTTACTTACAGAACAAAACTTCTTGTTCAGCAAGGAAGAACAATAGAAATAAAGACCCAAATGTTCTCAGAAAACTCTAGTTCAGGTTGTTTTGTCTTGATCTCTTGGGTTTAACAATATAAAGCCACTGGCAGCCTTAATCTGTTACACTGAGCAATATCAAGCCACTGTTATTGAAAAGAACCTTGACAAATTAAATTAAACCTATTCCTCTCTGTATGGAAATGAATCACCTGAATTTAGACTGGAACAATTGTGTATGCTGCCTGAGACTTACTTCATGTTCCCCTCTGAGATTTTAAGGCACTTATACAGCCAAAGCAATCTGCAGCTGTCTGCTGTGTATTACCATGCAAACCATGGACTTGGGCATCATTCCTGCCTGTACAAGGGCTTGTTGAAGATGCAAGAGTTTGGGACATGCAGAGCCGAAGGGAGAAGACCAGACTTCGGATGGACAGGTCTCCAACTAAACAAGTTTATGATTACTCTGAAAGGTGCTTTGTCTTCTTCAGAAACATCTGAACAGTTATTGTTTTTGCATACTTGAGTATCAACCCTGCTTCCCCATAGTGTGGCAGCATGTGGGCCGGTAGTGGGGCACACATTTTCTGTCTGATGTGTGTCTCTAGGTGTTCAAAACAGGAAAGTCTCTTGTTCTTGAGAAGGTAACATAGTTATATACTGTGGGAGGCTGGAGGAAGGGTTTCCAAACTTCTCCCATGAACAAAGTAATCTTAATACAAAATCTTGTAATTTTATAATACAGAGTATGCTGCAGTGTTACTCCATCCACATCTCTTCTCTGAGTTTGCTCAGTGTCATTACTGCCAGTTAAAGCCAACAGGAAATCACAGGGAATGAGTAGCATTCGCCAGCAGAGCAGGATAAAAATGAAGTGAGAAGTCAGTCAAACTTTTTGGGTTTGTTTTTGTTTTACACATTGAGGTGAAATTTAGAAGACTTAAATTCTGCTGAGCTTTGCAGACATGGACAAACAAGCTCCAAGTACAGGTCCTGAAAACAAGAGAGAGCTCAGAGGTGGATGTCCCTGGGGAAGCACCAGGTGGTTGTTTTCAGGGAAGAGAGGTGCACATAGGGAAGTTTATTCTGTTTGACTACTTGCTCCATTTCCTGGTTGGTTGGAAAACAGGTTTCCCCTGACTTCAAAGGCTTGTGGGCAGAACTGAACCCTTGCTTGAGAGTCCACCAAAGTCAGACTAAGGCAAACACAGACCCAAGATAGACCAGCTCTGGCAGCCTATTGACTGTGAACAGAAACCACCAGCTGCTGACAGTACTAAAACTATTAAAAAAATCTGTACTGCCTGTTGCAACTTGGCTCCTTTTATCCACCATGAGTGACAGCTGTAGAGAAGTCTTTGGAGAGGCAGAGCATTCTTTTCCCATTTCCAGAAGCAGAACTTGCCTTGGTTGTCGCTGGCTGAGGATTGCATTGGTTTATTAGCCAAATGATCAGAGAGGCAACATAAAAATGTACAGGATTATTTATGGTAAGCTGTGGATGCAAGTCTCTTCTTTCTACTTCAGCTCTTTCAAGAGATGCACCAAGTGTGTCCATTCATCTTCTTGCCTTCTCACCACCAGCTCTTCTAGCCTCAATACCACGTGATATTGCCAGTGCTGAGGAACTAGATTCCATACAGTCACACTGAGTGACACAAACACCATGGAGCTTTCTTCCTTTGGAACAACATCCCCATTCCCCAGGGAGATTCAGAGACCCAGTAAGAGTTTTCACTTTCCAGCTGTGCTGACAGAGGAGGCAGTTTGCAGTGCCTAGACTTGGAGATCAATCGATCTCCTAGAGAGTTGGACCATCCAGCCCCTTGATACTAAGTAGCCTCACTCTCGACTTTTTGTGCTCCATGAGCAAAAAAAGACAGTCCTCAACCCTTTCTAGGCTGTATAAGCATTGGCACAAACAGTTTTTTGGGGAGATAAAATATTTCCTGGGCTCAGTCATAATTCTTCCCACCTTCAGGTCTTCTGAGAGACTGGGACTGTAGATTTTGGAAGTATGTGAACATGCCTTTTTAATTAATCTAAGTGCTAACAGAATCTACTTCAGGGACTTAATTTAGGAGTAGCGTAAAATCCTATGATAGCTCCAACCCTAAAGTGAGTTGAGTAAATTGTAGTGAAATATAGATATTTCCATAGCTGCAGAATTTTGCCCAGCTTTTCATAATAGCATTCATCTCTTAGATGTCTCAAATGCAGTGCAATATTGCAAACTTTGGTTCTCCTGTTTTAAATCTCATATTGGCTCAGGAAGGGGCTGACTGCTTAGGCTGAAAGATATTTTAAGAAAACGATTACCCTGGCCAAGCTGGTTTTTAAAGTCTTTTCCAAACATTCACAAACTACCAGTCCTGGATATAACATCTGGGTTTGATGCACTTTGCTCTTTTCTGCTGTTTTCTTCTTATGCAGGTTTAGCCAAAGTCACTGACCTGGCTTATGCTGAATAAACTGTCTCAATGGGATTTTGGGCAGTATCAGGCAGACCTAATTTGACTAAATAAAGCACATGCTGGTCCATAGTTACCTCTGTCAGCAGTGCTTGAAGCAACACCTATTTTCAGTATGGTAACTACAGAAGTACCATGGCCTATCTTGTATTATAGGTCCAAATTACAGACCATGCAAGGAGGTAGGAGAAAACTTGAGAGTGTGACATTCTTCAGCACAAGGAAGGCTTAATAAACCTGGCAAACTCTAATTGAGCTCCTTCCTGCAAACTACATCCCATCACAGAGCAAGTGTATCTGAAGTAGTCTCCTTTGACCTTTTCTGATACATGTACTTACTTATGAATTGCGTAGGCAACAAAAGAAATGCATCTTATTTTCTAACCCCCATCTGTATGTGTCAATGTCTGTAAACCTTGTAAACACCACTTTCATTATATATGGGGTCACAGCCTGCTCCTTCATGTGATAGTTAGAAAGTCAGCCTTCCAGGCTGCTGTTTCCCTCTCCTTGTTCTTTGATCAGGTGAAGAAATACCAGGAAAGAGTCATCAGGATTGTCTTTTAAAATTGTTTTAAAATGCATCTTTGTTACTATGACTGGACCTGGGACAGTGCTAGATGCCTCAAAAGTCTGCTTTATATTAAAATGTGTACCACAGGTATCACAAGTTGTGAATGTGAATAGCTGCTCTTCAGATGAAAAGACCAACACTCCAGGCACCTCAAGTCTCTGAGATGCGTAAAAAATTACTGATTATATTAGTCAATATAAAAGAAAAGCTTTAATTTCTACCTTTGTACATTGCTTATACCAGAGGATCTATGTATTAATGCTAAGGGTATCGGATGTGTTGTAGGGTTTGCCTCGTGTCAACATCATCTTTGCTTCCTGGTGCACTGTCTGCTCCTACCGGGAGAGCACTGGTTTCTGCAGTGCATACTTGGGCAAAAGAAAACAAAGGTAGACTCATTTTGTCTTGGCTGATTTTTGCCTTAGTATTTAGATATTTTCATTTCAAAGATGAGCTCGAATCATACATCTGTAAAAAAAATAAATTTTACTGGTAATTATACAAAACCCCTATGGTTTAAAATTACCTGTTCTTAAAACTGGGGGGGGAGGTGTCAGCTTGCTAAATTTCAGTCTCCTACAAAGCATGGGACCGCTTTAAAAAAATCATCTTAATCTTTTTTCTTCCTCTCTGAGGTAAGCAAAAGTCCATGTTTTAACCACCTCTCTCAAAAACAGCCAGACTGTTGTCAGCAGAGGTTATAGAACAAGTGTCAGTGTGGTTTGAGAAACCAAACCCATATGAAAAACTTCAACTAAAAACTCAGGTGGGGTTCATAAACTAGTAAGAGTACATGATGTAATGCTACAGTAATGACTTTTCAGGGAAGAAACTGATGAAATAGTCAAGATTTCAGAATATGAATTGCTGCATGCTGCAGGCATTAGGGACGTTAGTGGGGTGTAGATTCCATGGCCAACTTCCAGTCTTTTGTGAACCAAAGATTTCTCTTTTTTTGCCTTCCAATGATGGGACAATTAATAATCTACTGATAGACTGAACCTCTCCACAATTAAGCCTAAATAATATGCAGAGCTGTGCACTGCACATAACAGTTTGTGTTGGTGTATTAACTATACTTCTGTGTAAACTTCCATGCATTATACCTTCTTACTAGCAATGGTATGCTGTAATTAGCCTCCCTGAGGGTCTTAATTCCAGAAGCAAAGCCAGTAATTTCAACTCATCTCTTTTCCAGTGTATGTACACAAATGCGTACACACACAGGCAAACACAATGTTGAGCTGCCAGAACTGTGTGTCTGAGTTGAGAACTGTTTTGAGAGCATTTCCAATAACGGGTACAATAACCATTAAGTTCAGAAACAAGATCAGCTAGTATTTCTGAGGTGCTCTTTAACTTCTCACTCTGTAATTTATTCTAGTAATTTTTAAAATGACCATAGTGTGTGTCTGTCTCACTAAGGCTATGTGGGATTTCTCATGCTTACCAGGGTATAAGCAGCTCTTTGTCCCGGTCAATGTGAATTTCTTCAGAGCAGCTTTGGAATCCCCATGTACCTGGCAAGGGCTGATGCACTGTGGATAATGGATTTCTCCCTACCAAATTGGTAGCTTTTAAATTCAGGCTGCATGTGATGAAAGTCATGCCACGTCCTGTCTTTGAGCTTAATTCCCTCTTCAACCTACTTAACTCAGTCTATACTTGTGAGAGATCAATTTTCCTGCTGCCTTCTGGCAGATTAGAACTCTGTGATTAATATGTAAATTATTTTTGTTCTTTTTATTAGCTTTATGTGAATTATGTTTAACCTATTGGCATCCTCCATATTTCCAAACATGTCATACTCATCCATTTCAAGGATATAGGATATTTACTGACAGAATAATCAAACCCATACCACTTGTGTAATAAGAATAAGTGAAGGGGATGATTATGTGACCAGGGTCTCACAGAAGCATTTTCCTAGATTTGGCAGTGCGATGCAAGGTTTTCCTTTGCATTTCCCAAGCAGGCCTTGGGAAGTAGCCCACTGTTGTCATTGCAGCTGTTTCATGGATAGTTCCAGTTGTTCTGTTATTTTTATTGTAATCTTTTTCCAATAGGTAAGGTAGCCTAGGGAGACAAACATGACAGCCTGCATTTCTAGGGAAAAACATAAGGTAGACACTGGTAGCTTGTTTCTCTTCCAGTGTTCCACTCACCACTTCCTCTGCCTCTCATTTTAGCTAATACTTTCTCCACCCAGACCATTTTTCCATTTAGCAGAAAATGATCAGGTAGCATATGGGGTCTCTCTGTCATAAGTCCATGCTTGAGTTCTCTGCCCAGAAGCCATCCAAAAGATAGGAACAACCCTTCTGCATCAGACCAAAGAGACCCCTACCCAAAACTGGGGATTTTCACAGCAGCAGATGCCAATGGAGAGAAATAACCACATCCAGTATAGGCATTCCCATCTATTACTGATTTAGCTTCCCTCTGGAGAAAAACTGCCACCCATGTGAATGTTTGATTCACCTACCCTAAAGCAAATGCTTAAAATAGAGCTAATGAACAGCTCCCTAAAATGTGCTTTTTTCTCTCACTGAAGCATGAAGGAGCTGGGTTGAGAAGGTCAGCTGTCCACAATCTTGATTATCAGTGTCTGAAGTCAGGCATCATAAGTCCCACTCACACAGTGTTTTAAGACAAAACCTTAGGTTTTCTCCAGTCTCAGTCATGAGGGAGGGAATGAAGAAAAACCAGACTATTATTGAGTAAAAATAGTAAGTGCATGAAAAAGTTTGAAATTAACATAATTACTATGACTGTGCTGGTTATTCTTCTCACACTCTCTGAAATCCTGTGTCTCTGTTAAGTATTTAAGGTGTAGGTTTTGTAGGCATGGACTACATACTGCTGAGTCTATGCACTGACAGCGAACAGTGGTTTATTTTTACTGGTCTTGTTTTAGAGCTCATGGAATGTGTATATTTTATTCCAGCAAGCTACTCTAGAGAGAGTGTTGTTATCCAATAAACAAACGTATCCTGAAACAAATAAGGCTTTCCAATGATGATTCTCTACTGAAGGTATTTTTAGACATTCTAGTCTATGCATAGAGGATATATAATAGCCCATCTCTGTTTTAGACATTTGTCTTCATGATGAAGGGCAGGAGGGATAATTCAAGCCTGGTGTCTGTTTTCTATTAATTGAATTAAAAATAATAAGCTAAAATACTGTTTTCTACCAGCTCTCCCTGAAACATCAGTCCACATATGCAGGCGTGTCTCGATACTGAAGTGGGAGGGAATACACAGAAACAAACAAGCAAACAAAATTCAAAACAAAAAACCCCAACTAACCAACCAAAAAAAAACAAAACCCCAAAAGCAATAAAAGAAAAAAAAAGGAAGAAAATGAAGAAAGAAAAAGAAGAATTTAAAACTTTTTGTTTAATCCAAGTTATTTTGTTGTTGTTTTCTTTAACACACTTTCATGAGATAATACATAGGATAAGATATTCAGGGCATTTTAGTTTTAGGAGGGGAATTCTGAATTTTGACTTCTATATTACTGGCCTAAGCAGGAAAGGACAAAGTGCTTCTGCTACAGGAAAGTAGAAGATTGTGTAGAATTTATGTGGGAAAGCTCCTAGTCCTGGTTTTAGCACTGAAAATAGTGCGCAACAACTTTGAAGGGTAGTTCTTGGATATTCCTCTTTTTCTTGTGTACAGGAGGACAGGACAAATTGAAAATTACAGGCCACTATGAGAGCCACTGCAACACTTAAACCACCATGATATTACAACTAGTATAAAAAATAGGAAGTTAACAAATTATTTTCATTGTATTTGAATAGGAGACAGCAGTGCCCTGGTGCCCAGGCAGCCAGGAGGGCCAACCATGTCCTGGGGGGCATCAAGCAAAGCATTGCCAGCTGGTCGAGGGAGGGGATTGTCCTGCTCTGCTCTGCACTGGGGCGGCCTCACCTTGGACACTGTGTGCAGTTTTGGGCACTGCAATATAAGGAAGATATTAAGCCATTAGAGAGTGTCCAAAGGACAGAAATGAAGGTAGTGAAGGGCCTTGAGGGGAAGCCTTGTGAGGAGCATCTGAGGTCACTTGTTGTGTTCAGCCTGGAGAAGAGGAGACTGAGGGGAGACCTCATTGCAGTTACAACTTCCTTGTGAGGGGAAGAGGAGGGGCAGGCACTGATCTCTTCACTCTTGTGACAGGTGACAGGACATGAGGAAACAGCAGGAAGCTGAGGTGGGGGAGGTTTAGGTTAGATATCAGGATAAGGTTTTTCACCCAGAGGGTGGTTGAACACTGGAACAGACTCCCCAGGAAAGTGGTCACAGGACCAAGCCTGTATGATTTCCAGAAACATGTGGATAACACTCCCAGGCACATGGTGGGATTCTTGGGATTTCCTGCACAGGGCCAGGAGTTGGACTCGATGATCCTGATGGATCCCTTCCAACTCAGCATATTCTGTAATTCTATGATTTAATGATTTTTCATCTCCTGTCAATTATTTTTTTCTTAGAATAATCCTGGAATATGAAAGGTATATTTCAGTTTCTCAGTTTTGGCAAAGATCTGGGAAACAACTTATGAAAATCAAAGAGATCAAGTATGCCTTGGAAGACATGGTCTGCCTGACTTCCTGGCAGAAGCGCTTTGCAGCAACCAAACCACCTCTGAGGTGTGTTAGACATGGTGTGTGAGATATAGCAGCTTTGTAGCAATTCAACAGAGTAGACATAGGGAAAAGTACTTGTCTATGACATGTTGCAGGCCAATCAATAAAAAAGAAAGTCAGTTCTTGGAATGTGTTATGAAAAGAGAGTCCTATGGCTGAGGATTTTTTATATTAACTTGCTCCAAGACAGCAAAGCCAAGTATTTGCTCTTACACGTAGTTTCCTGATTTAATGATCACCAGAGGCTTTTGGAGGAGCATGAGTCAGTGGTTTCACTTGAGGGCACCAGATACATTCAAAGTAGAAGTGAAGGGAAACTCTTTTAATATGCTTTGGGGATAAATACAAACTAAAAGGAAAATTCATGCTCATCAAAAGCCATCAGCTTCGAAATAAACAAGAAATGTCAGCTTTTACACTCTTCAACTTAATTCTGAACCCTTAATATTAGCATGTTCTTTACAGTTATGTCTGTACAGGCACACACACATATGATATGCACTCCTCTTGTGTACATGTGTACACAGGTGTGTGGAAATTGGGAGTCTCAAACTGCATTGAGCACTTTTGACATGTTAACTTCTAAATAATCCTCTCTGAGTCTAATAAGATTCCACCCTAAAGCATTTGCCGTGTTTCCTTTGAATCAGCATAGGGAGGTCTGGAAATCTAAAAGAGCAAATGGTCACTTGCCAGTAAATGATGACTCCCTTGTGATCTGTGACAATGGGACGAAACTAAAGTAAGACCAAAGAACCATTAATTCAGATGGAAATAAAAAAAACTTCATGGAAACTGCAAGCTGCTTAATCAGGGTATTGCTCCTAAAATCTGTCTGCACTTTCATAAAATAATCCTATTAGCATAGCACATCTGGAATACATCTTCCATGGCTTCAAGCCTAATGCAATCAGAGATAGAAACAATATTTCATCCAGCTCAAATCTCTAAATCTGCTTGTTGTCTAGAAATGCTTGAATGCCACATAATATTTATGGTATATGCCACACTAGTAACAAGGGTTAGTTATATCTTATTATTGCTGAGTGGTGAATCTTTTCATTGTGATAAAATATTGAGCAAGCTATTAAAAGGGAAATAATGGCTTATAGAAATCTTATGTACTGTAATGCTTTGCAGTGGCTATAAAGCTATTCACCTCCTATCTATCAGTGAGCTTGGTGATTACTTACCAATAGCAATTGAGGTACAAAGCTCTTTCTGGGGATGAATAAAAACCTGCAGAGATCCAGTGATCCACATCAGCCTATTTACCATGGTCAGCCGATGGGTTTTCAGACAGAGCTCGCTGTAGCCAGCACTGGTTACAAGAAGAGAAAAGGGAGAAAGAGAGGTGCAGGAATGTGTGTCACATGGACAACAGTTTTTAAGCTCCAGTCAATATTGAGTTGATGCCATTTAGGCCTCCATTTGGCAAGGAACTTAAGCATGTGCTTAACTTCAAGCAAATGAGTAGCTTCAGCCCAACACATGATGCTATTGGAAAGTCCCATAAGCATCTGAGTATTGACAGTCATCTTGGCAGAATTCCTTTACATTTTCTATAATTTCTCTATGTATAGTTTTTTTTACACAGTCTTTATCTCTTAAATATAAACAAGTGTTTTACAAAACTAAGATCTCTGTGGCAGGATGTACCCATGCACTAATTACTGCTAATTTGTCAGTCTAATGAATTGTTTTGTTGACACTCAATACATACTTGAATTTATAGTCCTGTTCCAGCTTTTAGGAAAATCTGGGTAGCCTTTTTCTTCCTTTCTTTGAAACATATTCTCTATTTCTACATAATAAATTCTTCTGTTGTTTAGTAGAAACTTTTTTTATACCTCAGAATTTCAGTTGTTAAAGCCTGAGGGAAATTGCCCAGCAAAGTTAAGTATATTTTTGACCCACTTGTTTTTGAAGATGCTGGTCTTCTACTCTGACAGTGGTTCCTGGGCATCATTATGAGTCACACTTTCAAGTCACTAATGATTTCCTAAATTAATCTGATGCAAATAAATTCCCCATTATTGTTAGCCATGAGTATCTCTTTTCCACATGACTGCATCTGGAATGGGAAAAAAGTTTCCCTTGTGAAGTTACAACTACAAGAAATGTCCACCTGTGAAAATTGCCATGTCTTTCTATTCTTCTCATAATCACACCAGTATGATACTACTAGTCATGCCTTGTTTTGGAATAATAAACCTCCAGTGAATGCAAGAGTCAAGATGGCTGATAGAAATACTATTTTTGCCATTCCTCTTTTGCTTCCCTGCATGGCAATGGACAGAGGCTGCTCTGAGAAGGGCCAGTGCAGGAGAATGAAGAAGCAGAGAGCCAGTCGGAGACCTGGGAACTGACCAGTGCTGTGGAGGTCCCTCCCAGTGACATAAGAACAGTGTGAGCATCTTCTTTTCTGGAAGCATCTTCTTTTCCTAGCACAAATGGTTGGGTGGTGACTGTGTGCATTGCTGGCACTGACTCCGTGCATAAAACCTTCATATTTCTAGAGCTTTGCTGTTCCACCTGTCCTTCAGGAAAGATGTATGTGGGTTGCCTTGGTAGTTTCCTGGATAAACACAGACAGAGATTACAGCTCTGCCCTCCATGAGCAGCCCAGGAGCCCAAGCTGGGGAAGGAGTGGACAAAGGCAAGTAAACCAGAGACACAGTCCAATGAAGCTCAAAAATCACAAAGAGATAATAAACTGGTAACTTTGTCACTATAATCAGATTCCCTTAATTTACACAGGCAACACCTTTCCAGGGTTCTGGTTTCCAGGGTACTCAGAAACTTCAGGATTAATTGAAAGTAAAAGAAAACTCTAAATGGAAAATGTAATTAAAAAATAATAAAAAAATTACACTCATATGAATGCATTTGGTAACATTTATTACAAGTGACTAAGCAAAGTGTATGTAATTTTTTTTTCTTTTGCAAATGCCCAACATATTCTCTGTTACATAGAAAATTTCATTCTACATTTTTGCAAGAAGACTGGAAAAATCACAATATTTATTTTGTTTGTTTCCTATGGCAAAAAAGTTCCTCTTTTCTCTTTCTGTTGTAGGCAGAGTCTCACTCCCCAGAGGATGCAAAAGCAAAGATACCATAATACGTTATAAATTTCACCTCAGAACATGTGTCACTTCTAGAAAAAGACTTAAATTAGAAATGTTTCTTCAAATAAAGGTTTGTGTCACTTCATTTTAGAGGTTCTCAGAGTTTAGAACAGCTGTATGAACTGGAGAAGTGCTGAAGCACAAAACATTCTAAACACCTCGTCTATGTGGGCTTGTATGAGGGGGACCTGTAGGTACCTGTGGGTGTGAATGGGGAAGCAGTTTTCAGATGCACTGGTTTAAAGGTAAACGGGTTGGAGAAATGAGCCTTACTCAAAAGAGATTACAAGTCAGAGTTAAAATTTACTAAAAAGACTACAATAAATACAATGATTCAGAGACAAATCGATTTTAACCCACAAACCCAGATATATAACCCAGCACCCTGGGGCACAAACAGAATGGTGTTCATTAGCCCCTGTGCTGAGCACCACATGGTCCCCCTGAGAACAAAGTAAAAGGAAAGGAAAAACTGTTGATCAGGATGATAGTTACAGTCTTGTCAAGAGTGGCAGTCGCAGTGCTGTTGAGGTTCTGCTCCTCCTCTGGATCCGATGAGTGGTACTAGAAGTCCCAAAACTCAAAGATTATATATGCTCAGGCTCAGGTGGGAATGCCCAGAACCTCCCTCAGGGCAGGGAGTTTCACAATGGGTGATTTAACTCTGTGAGTTTTATGGGATATTTTTGGAATCTTTGATGGTTTAGGTCATTGCAGCTGCCTATTGTTCCACTCCCTAATAGCCCACTAGCAGAGATGACCCCTCAGGCTGTGTGTGAAGGTGCAGATGCTAATGCCTCCCTGGAGGGGAGTTATCACAGCTGGGTCACTGGTATGAAGACAGAAACATTCCAGTGCCTCGCAGGGTTCTTTAACACCCAGCTTGTAGCCTGAGGGGTCAGGTGTGCCCTGGGCAGCTGCTGAAAATGATCCATTATTAGCAGTTCATCAGAAATTACACATAGGGTGTAGAATAACAGTTTTGGTTGCACCCACACAGTGATAAACTTGCCCCAGCTGTTGTAACTTCGACATCAGAAAACAGCAAGTCCAGAAGAAAAAACTTGAGCTCAGGAGTGTGTAAATGCCCTGGACAATGGTGGTCCTGCCAAATTTGCAAGAGCTGAGAAACTCAGGATACCCGGAGTCACCTGACAGTGTCCAAGGCTACTACACACTCAGGCCACCTTCATGAAGGTGGCAGCTGACATGTGCAAAAACCATATATACACCTGATGTGAGTAGGCAGCCCAGGAGGGGTTGCTCAAACACCCACCCAGAAGCTGTGGCACGTCAAAATGATTTCCTGTTGCTGAGTAAAGCGTTGAGGCTACTGCCTTCCTGCTTGTGCCCCAGCCACGTAACTGTTGTGGGGCTATAATCCATAATGGGAGAAGGCAAAAACTTAATGTACTTCTGGAATAGGTGCCTGATATTAAAAGTAATAGCTTAGATTCCATTAATGATAACAGTTTCTTTGGAAAAAATTGTTCCCAACTATTCATTGGGATCTGTCTTCCCTGATTTGATTCCTGGAGGGACAATAAAAGGAGAGTGCATAGAACACCCACATAGTCTTTTACTGTGCCCTGATATATTGCCCCACCAGGATCCATGTTTCTCCCCTGACACCAGGAAGGAGCCCTGGAAAGGTCATATATGCAATTGTTGTCAAAACTAAGAACAAAAGCGGTTTAGAAGAGCTTTAGTAACGCATCTCTTTTTCCTGCTGAAGAGAGAGATGGGCTGGGAGAGGAACCTAACTTTAAAATGAGGAAAACCTATCTTTTGGTTTTGGCACCACAGTTATACCTTGACATGAGGTTTTCACAGGCAGAGATAAAATGCTGAACTCAGGCAAAAATAAAGGTGCTTACTGGCCCTTAACAATATCACAGTATGTACAAGCAAATGACAAGGAAGAGTCACAGTTCCAGGAGATATGTAGAATAAACAGATAAGACAGTGTGATGCTGGCAGAGAAACCACAGTAGGCAAGGAAGGATTTGCTCAGTATCACAAACAGGGCAGGTCCTTAGTAGGGCAAGTGCACTGACCCACCTGGGGTGCCACGCCCAGTAAAATGTACCTCCCAAAAACAGGTTTACCAGCATTTCTTCTTCATTTCTACCTTATCTTCATCTGATTTCATTTAAAATAAACAGAAGAACTAGTGTATTTTAAAAAAAATCTCTTTTAAAGTAACCCTAGACACTAGAGGCTGGACCCACCACTAGTTATGGACCATACCACAGCATTTTGGGCATGGAAACAAAAAATGTAAATCCTCAAGAGTATCTGAGTAAGAGCTTTGTCTCACTATCTTGGTGTCAGCTGTATAAAGTATAATCCCTTTTTCTTAAAGGGGGAATAATAGTAGTGAAGGAAAGCATTCATGCACCAGGCTTCAATTTCTAATGAATGTGTTTTAATGGGAAAGCTGTTTACTGCTTGGGAGTACGTTCACTTGAAAGTACAATGAGACGGCGTCTGTGATGGCTTTCTTGAACCGCACAGTTGAGAACATGAATCATTCATGATTTATCATCTGCAACTGATGTCTTATTTATTCCCTCCTCTTAATTTAATTTACTTGTATGTATGGGAGATTAAATCACACTTTTCCTGCTTAGGCAAAACATAATGTGAATGAAAATCTAATCAAAGAGATGGCAGCTGCCTAAAACTGTTGTGTTGGGTAAAACACAAACAGGCAAGGTGTAAAAATGAAGAGGCACAGTAGAAACCATAACACCCATAGGAAATGGGTGGTAGGTTTATTTTGGGTAACAGTAGTTCTCAGCTCAATTGGGCTTGATGCTGAGCTGCCTTGACAAGAGATTTCTTAAGCAATGCTCAGATAAAAGCATGGTCTTCATATCACTATCTTCAAGGATGTCCAGAATTTAAGAACTGCTTAATGCTCTGCTTATTTCTGTCTGGGTTATTTGCCAGAAAACAGAGGCTCCAAATATTTAGTTGATCTTGGGTGTCTGCAGCTCTCATTCTGTAGCAGACTCCATGAGGATAGTAGTTCTCCAGAAATTCTGTTTCCATGGGTTTTGTTGCTTCCCCTTTTAACACTTTGTCACCCTTTCATGGGAACATACGTCCCATTTCCCTTCCTGCAGGCTTCTCCACAGCTGGTTCTGCCATTTTGTCATCACCACCCTCTTTGGCCTTGGGAAACTCAGCAACTGAAGCCAGGGGAAGCGCTCCTTGCCATCTCTCAGTCAGCTCCAGCTACTCCCAAACTGCTGTGTTAATCCCCTGCTTCAACCCCTCTTAAAAGACCTTGCACTCAAGCTATGCCCAGGATCTGACCCTTCCTATCCTCACATAAATGCCAAAATATCTGGGAACTATATGCAGGGAGAGAAGGGAAGATGGGGAGAGGACAATCAAAAGACCAACTGGTTGCTATCTCCCATCATTACCCAGATAAGTGTTACCTGTCTCCAGAAAGAGATTTGTTACTCCAAAAGGATCCAGACCTGCAAAAACTATGGCTTCTGGTAGTAGTTAAGGGACAGACTTATTTGCACTTATTTGCAACAGAAGTAATTTTTTCCTGGTATTTATAACTAGGTAGGATGTAGCTGTACCTAGTTCTTCCTTGCTTTCACATGGGCTTGTGTTATACAAAAAATGATCCAGACTTGGTTTCTGAATGTCAGCCTGTTTGTCTGAGGAGTTTTAATTTCCCGACCAAGATAAGAAGCTTGAAAACTGATATCCCAGAGGGAAATTGGCTGAAATGCTGTAAACTACAGACTGTGGTAAAAGAAAGCCACCTACAGAGAAATATATCAGCACTGAGCATATGTTTAAAATTGACTTTTAAAATAGATGTAACTGGGGATTAACTGCTATCACTGTACTGGCAACTCAGCACCAGTGTCTGCAAGGAGAGCATGGGGATTTTAATCAACCCATTCATTCATGTCAAATCTTTGTAGCTTATGTAAAAAAAAAAAAAGACTAAACTCTTCTGTATGTCCCTAAATGCCCCTGACAGCTGACTATGATTTGATCAAAACACCTCTTTTTTGAGTACAACTTCCTCTTCCTTTAAAAATGAACAGTTTTAACGCATCAGACCTCCTCTAACTTACTTCCATTGCTTTTTAAAAAGAAAAGTTTAACTTAAATATTGATGATCTGGCTGAAGATGATTTTTCTTTTGTGCTTTATTACTTATTAGCCTCTCCATTGGTAAGGAAGGAATTGATTACAGACAGAACCTACTCAAGCAGCTGTTCAGGACTTTTGAGACTCAGTGAAAAGCACTCACAGAATCACCAATTAATCCTTTTGCATGAACACTGAATATTCAGAGGGAGACAACTGGGTCAGGCTTTGGGGCAGAAGAACATTCATTGCAGGCAGAATTTGCAAAGGAATGCAAAGGAATCTTTTGGGACTCAATAGGTATCTGGCAAATTTAGCTCACAGAGAAGGAAAAAAAAAAAGGGAAATCTGGAGGAAATGTTGTTTCTGGTTATGTGGATTTAACCCCCCCCCAGTCATCAGGCCAGCAAATGAGCTCAGGTCTTGTACCTGCATGCAGGAGTTTTGCCAGTTCAGCTCTGCATGGCTGGAGTCACATCGAAAGCAGGTGAGAGATTGGCATTAGCCTTATGTATCCCTCCATCTTGCCCATGCAGAGACCATCAAGCCAGTTACATCAGAGACTAAAACACTGTTGTAGGAAAGGACTTGTAGTGAGCTGTGTAATATATTTTAGGCAAGTCAGTTCCTAGAATGACTTTCTGTTGCAACAAGGAAGCCGCCTCAGTTTACTCTCTGCAGAGAGGAGAGAGGTAGGTACCTCTGATCATACATATAGGTGCTTCAAAGTATATGTTTATGACTTTACTATCCTGATCTGGAGGTAAGTGGAAAAATCAGTATTATTCTCTTACTTTTAATCCTAAATATTGCCCCCAAAAATGCGTGACCAAGTGAGACATTCACAGACATGCCAAGCTCTGAGATACAGCACTCAGAAGTAAAGCAATCAAACTGCCAGGACATCAGTCTGCACAGGCAGCATAACGTCTCAATCCGAGTGATTAGTGTCTTTTACTACAAGAAGTGCAATATTTGGTGCCTAATACATTCCTCTGTTTTTGTTATGCTTGCCAACATTGATAGTGACTCACAGTAAAACAAAGGTAACTCTTGACATTCTCCACAAACTCCCACTCATCAATTAGAAACCATAAAGCTTCAATGTTTCGATGCGGAAATCAGTGACTTTGAATGCTGGCTTGCATGGCTAATGCTTATCCTTCAGCACATAATCGGCTCAGTGCTAATGAATTAGGAGGGCTCGGATACGGCCAATCAAGCTCAGCAGCAGTTTATTCTAGAAAGCTTCTATTTTTGGAGCAGCTGAGCCAAGCCTTAACATGCCACTCCAGATGAATCTCACTACTGCATTTCCCAAATGCCATAGGCAGTGGTTGTGCAGCAGGACAGCAAGAAGGCTGAGCAACCTGGTCTAGTGAAAAGTGTCCCTGCCCATGACAACGGGGCTCAAAATAGATGATTTTTAAGGTCCTTTCCAACCCAAATAATTCTGTGATGCCATGACTCTGAGACCATATCAAAGCTGGGCACAATAATTTGGAAAATCTCTCTGTCTTCTTCATAATTCTTGCACGGAGGCTGAAGTGGTGGAGCAGCATTGCCATGCCCTGCCTCAGCACAGACTAAATTGTCTGTACACTGTCAGATGGCGTATGTGCCACTCTGAGCAGGGCTGATGGAAGGTGACTAAACCGTGCTGACTGTCCTTCCAAACAAGACCTGGGCACAGCAAGCCAGGCAGAGCACAGGTGACAAATGTTTTCCTCATGTACTCTGCAAGGTGAGGAAGTATAAAGAGTGAGAAATATGGGCTCAGGAGGACAAGTACCTTAAAGTTGCAAGATACAATTTAAGAGAAGAAGCAAAGAGCAGGGAAACAGTGTTCGTAGCTGAGTGAAAAGCCTGGTTTAACTGTTGAACAGTCAAGAGTTCAGGACAGCATCTGCAAATTAGACAGAGAGATCCTCTGCCTCCAAAAGGAAACCTCATGGGTGCCTGCTGATGCATAGGTGGCAGTGTCCCAAGCCCCCATATCCAGCAATCCTGGATATACTCAACAGCAGTGTCAGACCATCTCAGCACCAATCCATCTGCCTTGATGGTGACTTCTGGTGTGGGCACAGGGCTAACGGAGCTGCCTTGCATTGCCTGGCACGTACTGAGGCAGATCCTGTGTGTGCCCAGGATGATGTTTTTGCTCTGCAGCAGCTGGAACCAGGGCAGAAGGGGTTTCTACACCTGTGGCATGGATGTAGGCAAGAAGATTTCTTATGACCCAGCAGACCCTATGCGTGTGGTGGCACAAGCCATGCTGGCAGAGGAGCTGGAAATAAAGGTCAGTACCCATCCATGTGAGATCTTAAATAAGGAGCACAACTCCTCTGAGTAGGCATAGTTGCCTTTGGACTCTCCTACCTGCTGGCTGTGTCTGAGATGAAACATAAGTTTATATAGGAAACCATTGCCAAAATCCAGCTGCATCATTGCCAGGCATTTGCGGGTTGCCTTTACCCCATGTGTAGGACTCTTTGCGTAGCATAGCACTGTGTCTCACTCATGGCCCCTGTTAGTATCATCAACAAATGAAGCTGCTGGCTGGAGCTGGCTGTGAAGGCATGGAAAAGCAGCCGAGAGCCTGGCACAGCCTTCAGGCCTCAGAAACACATAGAGGGATATGCATGCTGAGGTGAAACTGCTGTCTATTCTCACGGGAGGCAAATCTCATGGGTTGCCTCTACAGAGGGTATTTCACACAGTAGCATGGCTTGTTTCATGTTAGTGCACCCAGGTGACATGAGTGTAATCCCTTGTGCGGACATGGTGTCTGATTCCTGTGTCCAGACTTCAGCTCTGCCACTCCAAGAGAAAAGTTTCCACATCAGATCATGTCTTCTCATCCTCTCCTCCCTTATTCCTTGCTGTACAACAGCCTCTCTTGTGGACTGCATGAGTATGGCATAATGAGGCACACAGCTGAGCCAAATGAGCACCATAAACCCCTCACTGCTGTTCGCCCAAAATACTTCTGTTGTGTTTCTGAATAGGATTCCTTGGCAACGTACTTCTGCACTCCACTGCAGGATCAACAAGGACTACTTGAGCAAGAAGAAAGCTTGCACCACCACTCAAAATGAAAGAAGATGCTGTCAGTTAAAATGCTTCTGGTTCTATCAAAAGATTTCTCTCTTCTTGTTGACCTCCAGTTATGGAGTCATTTCAATAAAAACTGAATACTGGCTATGTTTTCCAAGGAAAACAGAGAGTGAAGCTGTGAATAATGGAGCTGCTGAGGTTCCCCAGGAAAGCAATTCATTTATAGTCTTCATCCTGCTATCTCTTCTCCTTCAATTGAATAAAGGAGTCACTGATTTCACTGAAAGTGCAGAAAGAAAATCTTCCACCCTGTCTTTTGTGCTACATGCAGAAGAGTTTTGACTTTTTCTCTGGCCAGAGGCTACTGTGGAGCACCATCCTGTACTTTCATCTTCCCAGTCTTCTCTAGGTAAAATCTAGCCCTTCACTCTTCGCCCCGACTTTCATTAATGCTCTTCCCAGCTTTTCAGCTCCTCCCCAGACAGCTGCCAGCTGCCTCTTTTGCTGTTGTTCTTCCTTACCCTACTTGTCCAAAAATCCATAATGATGAGCTAAATTTCTAAGATGATATTTAAAAAGCTAGTCTTAACAGTGCATTTTCATATCACATACTCTTCACTCAGCAGTGGATAAATCCAAAGTATAAAGACAAGTTTTAGAGAGCAGCTACAAGTAATTGGTGCTGTGCAGCTATTTTTGAATGTACCTAGGCAAAAGTCACCTGGTTTCAATTTTCATAATAGAATTTATTAACTTTGGGTGAAACTCCGTTCAGTTGAGAGTTAGAAGTTTGGGTTATGCTTTTTTTTTTTGTTGTTTGGAGAGACCCGCAAAAGTTCAGCACTTTCACATGGTTTTGACATGAGATCAGGCAACCCTTTAAAGCAAATAGGTTCAGAGAAGTTGCAGTTTGAAGTTTCGAAGCTGCAAAAAAAGTCTATACCAGTTGGCAAGTAGATTTCTGGAGGTGTGAAGTGTGTAAACTGAAACAAGAAAAGTTTCAGGTTCATCAGCTGCACCTGAGAACTGATGGGTAGCATCTTAGGGGTCAAATAACCTGAGCACCCCCAGTGTCTTGGTCTTGGAGTTCATTTAGAAGCTGCACAGGAACAGCAAGAGTGGGCAGGCAGGGGTGAAGCCCTGGGACAGACTGGACTCTGCAGTCTCCTCCAGTGCTCCCATCTGGCTGCATGTGCCTTGAAGCAAAGTGTGTCAGAGCTAGTATTGTTCCTCTGTATCTCCTTTTCCTCATGCTGACATGTCCCAGTGTACCTGTGGCATCTTGCTGTTGCAGGGTGGCTGTACATTTGAAGCAGAGTTACGGGGAAAAGAAGTTTTTCTTGCTCTGAATACCAGCTAAATGCTTGGTACCTGTATTTTTTTGTTCACTGCCACCATCAAGTCTCTGAAAACCAGTGTGCTGTTCAATAAGAAGTTGTCTGTGGCACTACAGTCCCCTCTCCAGGGCATATGAAAAGGAGATTTTAATTGTGTGTGCTATTTCTCCTGGGATTGCTACTACCCATATTCAGAAAGACCTGGGCAAGGTGTGAAGGTTAGTTTGTATACGTGGGAAGATCAACTACCTCTAATTTAGGTACATAATTTGTCTGCCACTGTCGTTTCACTTGTTTATCAGAATATGTTGGAGGGAAAATAAGCAATAGAATTAAACGAAGCTGGATTAATTGAACATTACACCTTAAAGCACATGCCGAAAAGTCTTCCCATGTTGATCCTACTGCAACACAGCTCCAGCTGTGTGCTGGAGTCATGACAGCAGTACCCACAACTTGCCCCTCAGCTGCTGCTGGTTCTTCTCTTTCTCACCCATATCCTGCTCAAGCAAAGCAGAGGGGTGCTGAAACTCCTCCCTATCATGGCCACTTGTGTTTGGATTTAAGGAAAGAAACTTCAGCCTGAAAATCTACCAGAAAGGAACTGCTACCAAAGTGGTAAGGAAGAGTGAGGAAACACATAACAAAGAAAAGAAAGGGAATGGAAGTGTAAAGGAAGAGTAAGTAGATGAATAAAAGAGAAAACAAAACAGAATAAAAAATTACATGCTGTACAAGCAAAATTCCTTTCTTTATTTCATCTGTGCTCACTCCAGTCCAAGTGTAAGAGTTCTCGGAAGTTGATCTCTCACATGTAAGTGGACTGTAAACTTTAACAGTAGAAAAAAAGCAGTATAACATCTCTTCTTTGTGAGGAGAGGTGTGAGAGATTAGTCCTGCAATCTGGATACTTCTCCACACAGTGGCAAGTCCAAGCTGAGATGTGTCTGTAGGTGGAATAGGCAAAAGGGCCGACACTTTCTGTGCATGAAATCTGAGTAAATACACTTTCCCTTTTTTCAGTTTGAGAGGTTTCAAGGCCCCACTGATGTAGTGCTTCTGCTATGCAGTATCAGGAAGATGTTTATCTGTTATGGTTTCGGGACATGTGCAAATGATACATTCAGCTCCAAGTTTCAAGCCTGAGCAGGACTGGAAGTGGTATGTGGTCCTGAAATGCTCACTGTGAGGCAGAGACGTCTGAGCTTCACCTTTGTTCATCACTGAAGCCTGAGAGGAAGCTGGGTTGAGCTGGATTCCTCAAAGGTGAGTGACTTTCATGTTTTACATAATATACATTTTCAACAGAAATGCCCTTGGGGTTGGATTGGCATCACCTTCCATGAAAAGCCCCTGGAAAAGTTGCTGTGGCTCAGCAGGGTAAGACCATATTGGATACTGACAGCATGTTAAAACCTCCTGATGTGGAGGCAAGAGGGAGAATACTCTTGGCAAATCTGTTGCTTGTTTCAGCTAAGGAACCTGGTAAACAAGGTTCTGAATAATTGCGCCTCTGGAAAGGGATTTGAGATGAAAATATGAAGAGCATCATCAAAAGAGAAACAAAGTTTATTTGCATGCGAAGAAATACATTCAGCTTTACCAAGACGGAGGTCTGGGCTGCATGGCACATTGTTTGAAGCCCTGTCAGAAAAGATTATGTGTTTCATAAAGTAATCATAACTAGCATCCTAATGGATTTAAACTGCCCTTTCACCCCCACAATGGAAACTTCTTTTTTGATCAACCTGACTTGCCCTGGAATAACTCAACCCAGGACCCTTGCATTGCTCTGTCAGACATGCAACACACCCTTCAAGGAGCAAAACCTGCCCCTGCCTCCAAGAATGATTAAACAAAATTAACACACAGTTTTTAAGAGAGAGGACTGAATCAAAGCAACTCTTTGAAATATCTGCCAACTCAGACGTCAGTTCTCCAAACAAATTACTCTAAATGAGTGAGTGTGAGTAGGCAGCGTGATAGCTGGGGCAATTTCCAAGCATGACGCTCATCAGAAATATAATGCTGATGAAAATAAAGTTGACAGGGCACTGACATACCTGTAGACCAAGGTTAAGGAGATTCAACCTGCTCCTCCCAAAAGTCCTGTCATGCTTCCCCTCAGTGTCAGAAATGTTTTTCTAATGGGTATGTTTTTTGCCATATTAATATTGTAGATTTAGCAAAGGGAAAAATAAATGCAAATTTGATATGGAAATTAGAGCCAGGCATAAGCTAATAATTCATTGTGATCCAGACATTATTGTTAATAGTAATGCATTGCACTTCTTATTCTATGATATGGAACAAAAGCCTCCTTTTTTCTTTTTTTTTCTCACTGAGCTTGCCATAAGACCTGCAGAGCTGTGCTGCTTTTTAAAAGTTAATTCTCGTCCCCACAAAGTAGCTCATTAGATTTCAGGATCGCAGCCCTTCCTGGTCATCCAGGAGCACAGACATCAACAGCTGTGCCACAGCCAAAGCGCCTGTGGATGTCTGCACACTGGCATAGAGTTATTTGAAATCAGTTTGTTTACTGTGCAAAAAAGCGCACGGTAGGCATCAAGAAGAGCTTTGGTACTGGCACAGGCTGCTCAGGCTTCTTGGCTCAGCATCACTGCTGAATGACACAGAGCCACACTTCACATGTGACCCAGATAGCCAGCATTCCTACCTCCTGTGCTGCAAAGTTGCACTGATCCCTCTGATGGAGGTGGAGGAAAGGTAATGTCTGCACAAATGAAATGGATAAACATGTATTTCTAAATTGCATTCTGTTGTATTCATATTTCTGTATCCATCTCTTCCTCATGTTCTGTTTGGCATGATTTCGGTGAAGTTTACTGTCCTCTCATGCCAGCTTTTCAAACACATCCAATCAATTTTATAGTTCTGCAGAGGGATATCTAGTGTACCTGCAGCTGCTTATAATAGATTTAAACTTTTCCGCAAGCTGCATTCTTTGGTGTCTGGCCAGAGGGTTTTACATCAGCTGCACACAGACTTTTGGAAGGCACGTGATGGAGTTTCCTGCTGGAGAGCACCTGGGAAAGCAGAGTTCAGCTCAGGAGAGAAATCACGCACGTGGGGTTCAGCGTCCCCAGGCCAATTGTCTGACTAGGAATCTGCTTCATTTTTCAGCTCTTCACATCTGCGACAATTTTGATTTCAGTCTTAAAATCACCTTTCAGGTTTCTTCCTCTAAGAAGAAAATGGCTATGTAACATAAAAGATTTTGAACAAGAACACAAGGAAATGCTTCTGTTGTAATTTCGTCAGTCTGGTTGGGTTTTGTCTCATTTTAAACAAGGGTAGAAAAAACCCATATAGTTCAAAGTCCTGATTTTAAAAGAGACTTAGAGGTGCCCTTGCACAGGTTTTAAATACTGGTTTTGTCCTTGGAATGAATTTATTTTGTGGATATGCAAAAGACCTCATGATTTTAATTTTCATAATGTTTAAAATGTGCTCCTGGTACACAAATGTCCTGACCTTAGAGCTAACAGTCTGCAAATAAAGATGAGCTCCATGGATTAATACAGCTCACTGTTTTGAGGGTATATGAGGAACTGTTTTCCTGGTTCTGCACTTGGCATGTGGCACTCCCTAGGCCAGAAAATGGGTTTAGAGCTGCACAGTTTAGTTTTGAAAACGCAGATTGGGTCATTTGTATGTTTGACTGTTTGATTCATGCATACAACTATATCAGTAATCCAGCATAAGCCTGTTTGAAATGTGTCCCTGGCAGTCAACTGGGCATTTCTAATCAAGCTGGACTCTGGAGCTACTTTCATACTCCAAACAGATTACACTATCACAAATCACTGGGTACCATTTCCAAATGGTGTAATTGCTGAACAGCAGCTGGAGGAAATGCTGCCTGCTTCCTAATTTATAAAGACTGAAAATTCATTTGTTTAAATGAGAATTAGCTCTTCATCATCTGGAAAAACAAAATATTATATGGCAATCTAAATATGTCAGAGAAGAAGTGTGTCAACATGAAGCAAGGCAGAAAATGCTGGAAATCTGAGAAGGCTTACATGCATTTTCAGTTTTGTACAGATTTTCCTCTGGGTCCTAGAACAAAACTGGGCCCTCTGCTTTGCCATCTATAAAATGCCTACGATTTTATAATTTTACCTCCTTCTGGGGTCTATTGAAAGATTTGTCCTTCAGTGTTTGCAAAATATTTTGAGATTCCTAATGGAATGTGTTCCATCAAAGTAAAGTATGTATTAAAATTGCTCCCCTTTTAAAAACTGAGTTCTGACTTAAGAAGCGAGAGATTATCTTGCAAACAAAATGCAGTTAAAATGAACAAATTAATATGTATGCTTTTCACAAGACCAAAACCCCAAGGGAATATTTTCTTTTGCTGGGTTTTTGTTTTTTTAAGGTTTTTGGTTTTTTTCTAAGGTTCTCAGAAGTCAGTCTACAGTCTACTCTGGATGAGCTAACTGCACTGGATATAGATACGGCAGGGTGGATATTTGCCTGATCCGTTTGGTATTTGACTTATCTGGAAGCATGTTGGCCCAGATTAGTACATTCAGTTGGTTTAAGGCAGCTCTTTGCAGGGCCAGCTGAGGTATCTCTGCACAGCAATCCCACTGTGCTCTGCAAACTGATTTTGCATGGTGTCAGCGCAGTTCTGGAAGAAAGATCAAATTCATTGGCACTTTAGCTTGGCTCCGTGTGCTCCAAACTGCCTTAGCTACTGCTGTTTCCTGCACATCAGTCTCGGGAAGGCTTACCAGCCCAGGTACAGCACAGTGCAGTGGGAGTATTGACTGTGGTTCTGCACCTAAATAAACAAGCCAGGCCAGAGCTAACTCTGTTGGGTGTGTAATACAGACACACTCCACCGTTGCTGCTGGAAACAGTCTGTATCTGCCAGGGTTACTGGCTCCTCACCGTCTGTGCTGGACTGGTGCTCTCTTGGGGCCACGCTCACTGATGTCTTCCCCTGCCCTGTGCAGCTGGGATGTACTATCCCTGGACACTGGCTAACAGAGAGCAGACACCGTTGTCTGAAATCACAGAGGATCGAATTCTCAGCTGCCATAAACAGAGGCAGGACCTTTAACACCAGCTCAGACTGTAACAGTTTGCACCAAACAGGGACTAGCACAATGCCGAGATGTCACAAGACCATCAGTAAATTTTCACTGGTCCTAGAAAGAAAGAAAGGGTAAGAAAGAGACAAGCTGGTTATTCATTTTCTCATTGGTAATGCCTCACTACACTGGAAAAGAGAGAAAAGCTGCCATGCCACGGGCAACTTTAAAATAATTTATAGATAAGTGGCTGGGAAATGCATTATACCATAGGTCTTGGTTAACTTGGCAGCATAACAAGTTTATCTTTCCACACACAGTTTTTTTTTGATGGGCTCAAAGACAGGCTATAGTGGCCCAGTGCTTGTCCCCCCAGCTGCCAGACTTTGTTAGATATTAGGATGTTATTCTGGACAGGAAACCAGGGCTGGAGGAATAGACAGCTCCTTTCTCTCCTGGAGATACTGCCCCCCAGGCATCAAACCCTGTTTTTCATCTGAAAGTCAACTCACTCCTTCCTTCTAAAAATGTTTTTAACTGTAATTGCAAGTATGGTTAAAAACTTGGTGGCAGGTTCAACAATAGATTTGGACTCCTTTGCAGTCCTTCAGCATGTCAACAGAAGGGTAGACCAAGTTTATTTATCCAGAGGATTCAGGACAACACCTACCCTAGTTGAATTATTGTTTAGAGAATGTGGTCCACTAGTTTTCATCCACTAGATGGTCCTTCAAAGCTTCCCTAGGGATATTTGGCAGGGAAGTTGCACAGAAAGGGGAAACTCAGTCAAGTTAAGAAGGATGAAGACAAGGAAAAACAAGAAACATCAAGTCTCAAAATTCAGCTTACAAGCAAAATGGAAGTTAAGAACAAAACTGACTGTAAGATATTTGGTGTCAAGAGGGCAGTTAGGAAAAAATTTGGTTTCATCACCCCTCAAACAGCTAGTCTGCATCAGAGAGCACCAAAAATGAAATAAACAAAATATCTAGCAGTCTTCTCTAATCGAGATCTGAGGACAAACAGAACCATCATAGAAAAGAGGATGCACTAGGAATTAAAAATTATCTGCTTTGAGATTGTGTAGTTCTGACAATTTTTGCCTGTTAATCCTCAGAGTGCTAAAGGAGGCTGTATTTCCCTAGCACCTTAGTCTAGCTTTGAAGCTGCCCAGTGGGAGAATCTCTTGCATACTCATCCTTATCTCTGCACCCTATACAGCCTTCCCTTAGACATGTTCTACAAACTGGTGATGTACCTTAGGTTGAAATGATCCTTCAAAGATGGAGAGGAAGAGTATTATTTTCTAACTGACAAAATTATAGTACAAACCTTCTAGTTGCAAAGATGGGGTTCAGGGGCAAGTGGTGGTGTCAGGGAAAGAAAAAGTGATGAAGAGAAAAGATAGAGAAAGATAGGAAGGCACTAGATGCTGTGGTGGTGGGAGGCAGGAATTTCTCACACCAATTTCTGCCAAACCTGACGCAGGAAGGTGCAAGGTGGCTTCAGAGGAATGAACATTATCATTGAAAAGTTGTAGTGGACAGAATTGGTTGCCAAAACTGGAAAGCAGCAAAATTATTCTATACACTTAAAAGAAGAAAGAAAAGCTGCATAAGCTATAGATCTACTAGTTTAAATTTGCCTTCTGGAGAAAAAGGAGAAACAAACTACCTATAAGCACAAAGAAGACACAACTGATGCGTATTTCTCAAGAATTAAACATGCCCAAGTGACTGCATTTTTTCACAGACAGCACCAAAAGCCTGACAAAAAGGAGAAAAGCAAATTATATCAGATAACATGAGTGCAGTAGGGGTTTTGACCATGTATTTCCCCTGACATTTTAAAAAGCAACTATAGTAAAAATTTCTTGAAGAAACTGGAAGGTTGCTGCTTGAATCATTGAAAATCCACTCTCAAGAAATAATTATCAGAGGCTTAATGTCAAGCCAGAAAAGCATATCAAATGAGGGCCTATAGGTTTGTCCAAGGTCCAGGGCACATCAGTATTCTCTGCAGTGTTTGAGAGGCTGTAAAAAAAGAAAAGGTATAGAAATAGGTAGCTGGTGCAGGGCCAGAAGGACATGCAAGCACTTCGAAGGGAAGCCTTGGACTTCCATATAAGCTTGATAAATGGGAGAAATGGTCAGGAAAAGTAGGAAGAGATTCTATAAGAAGTGTAAAGTCAGGTGAGAATGTGTCAGCAATGGTTTATGCAGAGATGAGTTGACTTGGGTCTACAAGGATGTCTAGGTGATATACCAGTGTCCTGTATGGATTCTTCTTTTCAGTAAGAAGATATTTTAGGATGGAGACAACAAAGGAAATGGAAAAGCAGTATGCAAAATTCAATGCTTGCCTGATCTGTGTTTGAGCCTAGCAACTGCTGTCAATCTCCTTTAGTACACCTAGTAATATTGCCTAAATAGAGTAAATTTCAAGAGTGGCAGTGAAGTGTATCCTGCCCCATTTGAAAATCACTTGATTTTTGCCATGTAAATCAACGCAAAATTTGGCCCAGAGCACTTAGTATGGATTAACTCCAACTGCAACAGCCAGCAGGCAATCCAAGCATAGAGAAAGAACAAAAGGTACAATAGTTTTGCTCAACATTTTCCAGTAAAACATGAAGGAATTAGGAAATTATTAAAGTAAGTTTGTGTAAAGGGCAGTGCTCTTTTCTGGACTAATACTATACCTTAAAAATAGATTGGGCAAGTAGAGAAAAAAATTGACCAATCTTTCTCCCCTGCTACACCTACAATATATAAAGGACGATTTTCATGATTATTCATGGTGGAAGGATGCAGACTTGCACAACTGAGATTGAGAGGAGGAGGAGGGTATTCCAGGTGCTTTACAGACCCTTCCTAGGGATGGTCCTGCCCTTAACCTATTGCAGTCAACGCAGAAGATAGAGACAAGCTGAAAATGAGCCTGACTGAGGGCAAGGCTCGAAACATTAGCCAGGTCTGGAGACCCTTTGTCTGTTGCTTCACCTGTTGATGGATCACTTTGGACTAATGGAAGTCTAGACTGCCATTGAATTCAGTGCACACTTGGTACATATGTGTCTGCAGCACTGAAAACTCTGCTAACTGCTGGTACAGAATAAGAATAATCACAGAAAGACCCACAAAATTATCATACTGGAATAATGCATCTCCACTCACAAAATTGTGGGATACAGCTCATACACCATTGTCGCAGGCTTACTGGTTCGACTTGCAGATGCTTTCTGATACCCTGCATTTTCCTAGCTTAATTCTAGCTTGTAGAATTAAAGGTAACATAACAAATTACACTGTCAAAGCTGACTGAGAAGAAATGAATCTTTCCAGCCTCATTCAGTTTGCACAGAATAAATAATGTGATATTTCTCACTCCATTGCACAGGGAACAGACAATGCCAACTGATTCCTTCTCCCTAATTGAGAAGAAATAGCCAGTTAACGTGGCTGGGAAGGAAATGGAGAGGTCTGGCCTTTCCAGTACTGCAGATGAAAGTCTATGAAAACTCTTACACTTGGCAAAGTGTCAGAAAGCATTGTCTTTTGAGTGTAGGAAAAAGGGGGCATTTCCAAGCAGACCTTACAAATTTTATGTTATTCTGATTGACTGCAGCAAAGAAGAGCAGCCTAGGTGTCAAAGCAGACCAGTTAGTCACTGGAGTTGATTAGTCCCCTGCAGTCATGAATGTGCAGTCATGTGCAGCCACAGGTGCCACATTACTCTTCTCATTTCACTGAGAAAGGAATTGAGTACATCATTTGCAGTGGAATAAGTGTGTTTTGTATTTTCCTTCACCACTGACTGCAATAGAAGATTAAAATACAGCCTTGGCTACAAATGTCCATGGGACTGGCAGTGTTGGCTGCCTGGAGTGGACTGCTGATATTCTGCCTGCTAAGTATCTGCTCCTCTCCCGATTGCTGTTAGCTATGACTGCTTTCAAAATGGTTTTATTTCTTAGGGTCCAATTCAAGTAGCTTTCTGTGCTGCCCCCTTCTCCCATTGATGTTGGGAGGCAGGAGCTAGGAGAGCTGCGGATGCTGCTGCCCTACTCCTTGCTGCTGGATTGGCATCTCTGGAAAGATGTCCAGAAGGAAGTCCAGGAGCTGTGCTATCCAAACAGCATCTCATATAGGCATGAGAACAGGCTTTTTCACTTATGATGGACAGCCATTGCACAGCTCTTCTACCTTCGAGGTGAGGACATATACCACATCTCTGATGCTACTTTTATACCGTGGCTTGCTGCAGAGTAAACAAATGATGATTAAAGATTAAAGGTGTGTCTTGCTGGACACGTAGCTTTGTAAGAGACATGACATTGCCAGGCTGTTGTTTCACAGTTCTTTTGAATTAGAGTTCTGTGATAGAAATGAGATCTACAGCCTTCATTTTCCCAAGGTTTGCCAAGTTAGAGAAGTACAAAGTTCAGGATATTAGCTCTATGGTCCTGTAATTTCAAGAAATAAGAGATAAGGACAATAAGTCTGAAATATAAATTTTTTATTTCAGTGAACTGGATTATTAATGAAAGTGAAAGTTGGTAGAATTTAGGAAGAGCTTTTAGCTACTGATAGGCACAAATGTCCATGGAAAGGGTTATTAACAATGTACAATGTGGGTGTATTGGAGACAGAAATATGGAATAAATCCTGTACTGATATTGTGCTGCTCTGCAGAGTTCTCTATCCCAGTATGCTCAGTGCTTGTGTTCCCACAGCAAGTGAAAGCACTTTAAAAGCAATTCATATTGGGAAGGAATGTGCATCTGTAGGTATCAGTCACTGGTGCACCCTGTCATCATGTTCCTGGGGTTTGTCCTTTGCTGAGCTGGAAAGTGGAAAATGGGAGAAGGAGGCTCTCGGTTCACCTTGTGTTGCCAGAACTCAGGCTAATCTGATCCTTATATTAAAAATAACTTGTAACTATCTCCTGTTTGTGCCTGCCATCTCAAGGGGCTGTTTTGGAGGGAGGGCTTTGAGTGCACCAGCAGGGCTGAAAACAAAACTCTACTTCCCTATGGTGCACTGTCAGTGTTTGCCATGGGAGTGATTTAAAGTCTGGCAAATGTTAGGGCTTTCAACAGATAGAAATACAAGCACAGCCTTCACAGCAAGATAACTACAGCCAAACAACATGGATCATATAAACCTAATCTGTCAGGTTTTGGCTATTTTACTCCTTGCATGTTTTCTGAAGATGTACACTGAAGGACATATATTAAGTAGGGTTCATGGTGCATGAGCTGCACTGCTATGGTGTGCATCTGCCTGGCCTACACCAGCCCACTGTGTATCACTGGGCACAGTGGTGTGAATTGGTACAGTTCCAGTACCAGGTGCTCAGCACCTGTGGAAATGTGCCCATCTGAAATAAATTCCTTGACTTTAATGCATGTACTGATAAATGACTATTTTGCCTGTTTCTGGCAGAGGGGAATGATTGACCCATGTCAGCTTTTAATATCACTATATTATGTCTGACTTTTATTGTGTCTCAAATCCACTAATCTCTCTTCAGCCTTCCACTCCTCTCCCTAAATCTATGATATTCTGGTAGGTTATGGACTGCCCACCTGTTGCCTGTAACCATCTTTTCAAAATGAGGTCATGCCTCAGGGGGCATTTCTGTGCACTGTGGGGCAGGTATGACCTGTGATGGAGTGTGATGAGTAATGAGACTGCTTGATGACAGCTTCCACTGGCCAGGACCTCCAGCTGAGCTCTTCTGGGTACCTCAGGGGAAACCTGCCTGACTGGTTCTGCCAACATCTGCTCTCTGGCAAAAAGACTTTTTGGCAAAAACATTGTTTATTATTTTATTCACAAAATAATACTTATCTTGAAAAATATCCCATGAAAACATCTGGTTTTAAAATGAAAAATAATATATTTAAAAGAAAAAAAAGAAATTTAATTTGAAACTATTTGTATGTTGTTGTGGCTTCTCATATTCCAGCCAGATGTAAGGCTTTGTACTGTTATTTTTGATTTCTATATTATTAAGTGATGTCAGAATTACTAATCCAATATTCTATTAGGATGTAATAAGTAAGTCAAAATAACTGGATAATTTACTGCTGACTTGAATTATTTAAAAATTATTATCATCAGCTGTTCCTTTACATGGATTAAAACAACTTGCTTTACATAACATAGTGTTTTCCAATACATAGAGAGAACATGAAAATTCTATGAAAACTTGACTAATAAAATAAGAATGGCTTATCTGCATTCTTTCTTTACAAGGCTTTTTAGCTATAACAAGAATGAAACATTTAATTTAGAAAATTAAATAAAACATTCCACCCAGAACTAATCAGAAGTTATCCATAAAGACTTTTTTTTAAAAGTCTTGCACATTAATAAACCATGTCCATTTTATTGAACATATAAAAATTTCATTAAAAGGTTAAAAAGTATGTATGTCTATATATGTTTTTCAAAAGAAACATTTCAATTTGAAATAATTTCAAGTCTTTCAGAGACACTCTTGCATCGAACAGACTATTTTTAAAGTTTTCTCTTCCAGGGGAACTTTTCAAATTATCCACAGTTACTCCAAGGCAGAGTAAGGTCCCAGGGCTCCCTGCAATGCCAAGCTCTGGGGCTCTGAAGTGCGCCCAGGCATGACCGTGGATGCAGAATGCAGCATCAAGAGCTGTGACCTGCACTTTCCCCTGGCAGTGAGGATGTTCACTGGACAGAAGGAAGCCTTGATGGGAGCTCCCTATTTGTGCTGCTTGGCCTGGGGGGCTCAGCACCTTTGCTGCTGTCCTTACAGTTCATCAGTGACTGGTGGCCAGTTGGATAGAGGTGTCCCTGCCACAAAAACACTGCTGGCCCCTCTTCCCTGAGCACCTCCAGTTCCCTGGACCTGATCCTCACCTCCTGAACAAACCCCAGCTTGTGGCAGCTGTGAGACTTCCAGTGTGTGTTTGCACTCTGGGTCTTTCCCAGTACCAAATAGGATCAGTGCCCAGAATTTATTTTCTAGCATTTCAAGCTGAACATCACCATAAACAGCTAAATTAGAGAGTGAGGAGGGTTCGGCAGGTACACCCAAGGGAGTGTTAGAGGAATTTGGCAGGCCTTTCATGTGTATTTTGATAATAAGCACAAAACGCAGATGAAAGCTAAATAGAAAGCGAATGCTGAACACCTGCTCTTGGCAGGAAAAACAGACCCCTCAAAAACACAGACGCAATTCATACCCATCTTCAAGAGTCCATTCTCATTAAAAACCCTACAAAATATAAAAAAAATCATTGAGTCAGTTCAGGAAAGTAACATTTGAAGTATGGTCCCTCTTCTCCAAAATTAAACTGTTTAATAATTGATTAGAAAAAAATACAGTGGCCAACTTTGAGAAGTTCAGTTCACTTCCAGCCACAATTAAAGATGATATTGTTTTGGCTCAATACTGGACTTGTACATGCATGTGAGAGTGTGTGCTTGTTTATGTGGTTTCAAAATAGATATAGAAGGGAACACATGTCTTACAGGCTTAAAATGCATTAGAGGCCCTATGTGTACCAAACACCATGAGAATATAAAAATAAGCAATATTGGTCAGACCTAAGTAACATAACAAATGGGAAAGGAGAAAACAAAGTTGGTCATGAAATTGAGTTCAGAACACTCCAGAGAATAGGCCATTTAAGAAAAGTTTTGAAGTGATGCTAGGTCAAACTTCATGGCCTTCAACCCATCTGGGAAGGATGCTCTAGGAAACAGGCATGGAAAGCAAAGATAGATTATGTTGCAATACTTTTTGTTATATGAAAGAAAAGAGAAAATATCAACAAGCTCTCATTTTTTGCAATGCATTAGATGTCTTAAGGACAAGTCCAAACTCTAGAAAAATGATGGCTGAAGCCATCTTTTATCAAAACATGTTTTCGTTTCTATGAAGTAACTAATCATTTAGTGACTGTGTGTGCTGATGAAGAAGCAATCATGGTTTTGACATAAAATTATATGAAACTCACATTCAATGGTTTGAAACAGGCTCTCTCATGACCATACAATTCAAACAAAATGTATTGAGTACACCCCAGATTTAACCAAAAGGCTTCTAATTCAGATGTAGTTTCTTCAACTGGTGTCTTTTCCGCTGCCATTTAATTTTCACTATTCTTTTAGTAAGCAATCTAACAAAAAGGTATACTGTGGAAAACCTATAAAATCTCAAAGCAACAAGAGCTATAGGCTCACTTGCTTGTGAATCCCAGGACGACAGCTTCTTTGTCCTGTCTCATGTCTGCAAATTGCAAGCACCAGTTCTCCCCGTGCAGAAACACTAAGCTTTTCTCAGGAACATCATCTTCTCATAGCTCCAGTTTTATCTCATGCCTCCTTTTTGCTCTAACTAAACTTTTTGCACCCTAACTAAAGCCCATGGTAACGCACTGTCAGGACAGCCAAAAAGCTTCACATAACTGCAACTCTGACTCCAATAGAGGCCAGTAAGTGCTGTGTAAGGATGCACACCAGTGATGGGAGAGGAGAGGGGTACAGCCTTCCCACTATGTGCTCTGTCATCTTCTCTCTGCCACCAGTAGCTCCAGCCAGTCTTGTTGAGTTTACCTTGGTGAACTTCCTTCTTTGTCTTCATCTAACTACTTTTAACATCTGAAACATCCTGTGGCAATTGCTCTATATGCAGAATTAAACTCATCAAGGAGACATGTTATCCACATTTCTTCTTGGAGGAACAAGGAGTGCTTGAGTATTTCCCAGCTTCAAAACTAAACTAACAAAATCCTAAACTATAGGATGTTTATCTCCCAAGCAGTGTTTCCAGGTGGAGATGTGATTTGCAAGTAAAGCTTTCCTGAAATGTTGCAGGCATGCCTACTATAACAGTATCATTGTGGATGTTCAGTCTGACATAATCAGATGGACTTTTCGAGTTTAAGCTCACTATCCTATCTTAGACAACACAGAAGATTTTGTGTGCTCTGCCTCTTCATGTGAGGTTCTTAATACACAGTATTGCAGTATAGTGAAGAGCAAATCTTAACACACATTAACCTGCTGACCACTGTGAACCAGTTTGCATATTCCTCATGATTATAAATTACACTGAAACTGAAAGCAGAAAAATCAAACTAATAACATGTGAAAGCTTTGCAGAGATACAAAGGGCAAAAGAGCTTCTGAGGTCTAATTTTTTTGAGTAGTCTGTGTTGCTTTGAAAAAATCTTGAGTAAATGATTCAGCAGAGTTGTCTGAGGAAACAGGCCACCAGAAGAGGTGTCTTGTTCAGTCTTTTACAATTTATATTCTGCCTCACTCTGCTCTTCACTAAATCCAGTTAAACAAATATAAAATGGACAGATGAAGACATTAAGTTATATTCAGCTACAAAATTGGGTGAGTTGTCTGCAGGCAAGAGGTTAATGTCAGCACTGTTCTTAGGACAGACTGACTCTTAAAATATCATATCTGAATGTATGGTCTTCTCAAGCTACAAAAATCTGTCAGGCCCATTGCCAAGAAGAATTGGGTTGCACATGCTACAGCTTTGTTTCCTTGGTGCTTCAGCAGGATGGTCTGCACATATACACATTTACAAATCCAGGACAGCCTTTTTTTGGCAGTGGGTGCCAAGGCATTTTCCCCCAGCAGTGTACACCCTCTGGATAAATATATTGTATTCCATGGAGTCAAACATCGAGGAGGAAAATTCCTGATTAATAAGAGCCACAGCTTGCTCTCCTGTCTCCTGTGCACAGCAGCCTGCAAAGGCGTTCCACCTAAGCACTTGTTCTGCAAGACTCCAAGCCCACTGCATTCTCTGTGTAAGTTATTTTTGGGTGATTTGAAGACTAAACTCTTGGTATCTTCAGGAAGTTGTCTGAGGTACCTGATACAACAGCATCTACCCTGGGTTCCCCTGCATCGAGGAGAGAGCAGACCTACTAGATGCTGATTACCATCTTATTTGCAAAAGCCGTCTCACTTAGACAAGGAAAAATGTGTGTGTATGTTTCTGTGGGTGTGCAAAGAGGTGTATCCAAGTGTATTCACATCCTTACAGTTTTACAGGATAATTTGATGCTGTCTGAAAATGCAGGCTAAAGCATTTAAAAGCAAAAAGAATAAACTGTGGAGAGGAATACAGTGTCCTGCTAAAAATGTTATATGTCTGGTCTGGGAATACTTGCATTTTAAGTGGGCTATAAATGAATACTTAACCACTTTAGTGCTGTGAAGTGATGGCCCTCACGTGGCCTTGGGATATGTGCATGGTCTTCCTTAGCTGCCACTCCACTGAAAATAATGGGAGCGTGCATAGCAGAGCCAGCCTGGAGCAAAGAATTGCCTCCAGGAACTTCCAGACTGTCCTCTGCCTGATATAATGTACTGATGACTTCAAAACACTGCAATTCTGCTGTCCTAGATGCAATAAATGCTATTTATAAATTCCAAATCAAAAGCATATGTAAGCTGAGCCCCACATTTTAATATCTGGAATAGTACTGCAGTTGCTATACAAACTATAAACTATTTTGTAAGAAAGAGGGAAATATAGGTCATTTAGTATGTAAATCATTTTAGGGTAGTAAGGTTGTGTGGCATTAAAAAAATTATCTAATATAAAATTTCAACAAATAAAAGTGCAAAGTTTAGCTAGTACAGTTCATGATAATTCTTACTGGAACTATTTGGACAGTCCTTGCACATTTGTTTTGCCCTTGTGAACATTGCTAATTTTAGCATGAATGATCATTCATCTAAGAGTTCATGCCTGAAATGGAATGATTCACCATTTGTACCATTTGTTATTCTCTTCCAATAAATGTTTGCCACCCAGTCACAGGAGGAAAAGCACAGAATGACTATGCAGCTCCCCACACAGCACAAATAGTAGCAAGAAGCATTGAGCCACTTTTGGAGATGAACTAAATCAGTCCAAGGTAATATTAGACATAAATCCCTCTTCATTCCTTTCATGCTCCACCAGAGAAACAATCATTCCCAACTCAGCACAGTTCAGTTCTTCCCAACAGAGCCTTAGCTCCACTGCTGAGCTTACAGGAGCTGGTGACAGGATAAGACATCAATCAGCCTCTCCCCCACCAGACTGTGAGGGAGCAGAGCCTGGAGGAGGCACTTTGGGCTGTCCTGCCTGTGTTCCAGGGTCCTTGTACTTCCCTTGACTGGTCAGGTGCCATTGGTATTGGCTTGCATTTTCCACCCAACACCAAAGGAAAAACAGGAATTTTAGACATAGAAAAATATGAAAACTAGGGATTTTAATGAAGGTCCAGATTGGCATAATCAAGACTGAGTCTGTGCCTGGGTGGACTAAAACAAAGCACTACAGCCAGGTCTTTGTGTTCACCAGCAGTGCTTCAGCAGTTTTCCATCAATGGGTACCTGGGGTGATACCTATCTCCCTATCCTTTCAGCAAATCTGACAGTGACAGTGTCCCATTATCATGAGACAGTTCAGAAATCTGGATTCATAGTATCCTGTTTAATGTATTATATTACCGATTAGCTTCACCACTACAAGAGCAAGAGCAAAGCAGGGGTCAGTCTGCTGCCATCAAACTGGACCAGTTGTTTAAAACACACATAGCTCTGCTCAAATCAGTTCCTAGAACATTTGGCATGAAAGACATTTTCTGTTTCTGATATATTGAGTGCACCTTTCCAGCATAAAATAATCTGTCTGGACCCTGTTGAGCAAATGGTGCATGCATGTCTAGTATAGACCAGGGTGGTATAGCCAAAAAAGTCCAAAGAAAAGTGTAAAAATTCACAGGGGAAAAAAAGGTTCTAGATTCTAAAGTTCCTAAGTTTTGAGAAAAGCTGTATTTGTGTGTTGAATGAGAAATAAACAACAGCAGAAATTAATTAATCAGAATTTAAGTGCAGTATTGGAGTAGTTGTTAATTCTGCTATCTAAAAAAAACCCACTTGTAATTCAAGGTGAATGAAGGAAGGCAAGATATAGTTCACTCTGTGGTTGACACTGCAGCAGTTCAGTCCCCTGTTCTTGGCTGGAACCTTCCACGCCATGTAAATAATGATACACTCAAATGGCCTTTGTGACTGAAGCTTTAAAGCTGTGGTTGCTTTCAGCACAGGTAGTTCTGCTCCTTTAGAGCTGCAGTTGGGGTTGAAAATCTACTATTTTCAAGTTCCTCTGCTGCTGTATGAGGCTGCTTTGTAAGTGCTTCCTTGCGGTACTATTGCCAAGCAGGTGGGTGATGCTCAGGTATCATGCTCCTACATTGAGTATCACAGTACACAACCACCTGGTTACTCCCTACTTCTCTGCTGTGCAGCAGTATGATGCCTTCTTTCTCCTTCTGCTTCATGTTCATGAAAAAAGGGTCTGAAAAAACATTTCTCTTTTATATTAAAGTGAAGTGAATATCCCAAGGTTGGTCTTTAAGGCACTTTGCAAAGGGCAAAAAGCATCCAAAAACTGTGCTAACTAAATTTCAATAGCTTGGGGCTTTGCTTTGTTAGAGATTTCCTAAGCTTGTAAGCACATCTTACTCCCACATGCTGATCAGTTCTGCTCAGCCAATTTCTCTCCTTGGTGCTTTCATCTTAGTTTTTTGGTTAATGGTTGACTTACGCTGGCTTTGATTAATTTGTAGGCTAATCATTAGCTTTCCCTGATGAAGGTGTATTTCTGCTAACTATCCCCCCTCATTTTTTTCAACACTATGTATTTCTAATTGCATCTCCTGCCAAAGGTGACCTGAATTTGTGTGTTGTGGCTCAGAAAGAGCAGTTCAGAGCACAGTGGATTACTGCACAGCATGCACTGCTCAGCATTTCCATCACTGCATTAGTGCTTTTCCTTTGCATTTGTAAATTTGAAATCAGTAAGATTTTCTCCATGTTTCAGTGCCTTACATAAAGCATGTTTCAGTGCCTTAGTGGGAGCCACCTCATTCCAAAATGAAGACAGCAAGTAACAGGCTCAATCATTTGAAAAGAGCAATTTGTTGAAGAGAGACGAGCACTCACATTACTTTTGGTCCATCTTTACTGCTTCCAGAAGGCAACACTCTCAAGAAAGTTTTCATGACCAGATATTCAGCTTTTCCAGTTGTTGAAATATTTTTGGAAGGACCATCATTCAAGATAAAACTGTCACTGGGGATATGCACTGACCTTTGCAGGAAGAGGGTGGTTTGGCTCAAGCACTTGGCTCTTCCAGCCAGAAGGTTGCTACGAAGTGCATTCTGTGACATCTCTAATTGGACCTCATTACTCAGTCTAATGGCCCCACTCAAGTCCGGGTTATTATTCTGGAGTGCAGGACAGCAGAATCAGAACCTAGCAAGGCCTGGTATTTTGAACCCTGGGAAATCAGCAACTAATTTATGTGCTGATCATCACCATGTCATTAACATCACCACTTCCTAACAAATCAATTATGATGCCCTCGTTGGCATCAAGAAGCACCTTACACCACAAATGCATTGCCAGAGCTCTCTGAGCTGCAAAGCCAAAATCCCAGTCCATGAGGATGGTATTCTTATAACAGCTTGTGAATGAAGGGAAAGCCTGTTCTAGGAGTCCCCTTCACTGCCTCAACACAGGCATTCAGAACTGCCTGAAATCTCTTGTATTGCTGCTCCAGAAGTAGAGGGGGGTTGCCTAAAAGTCCTACCAACCCCATGCAGGTGTTCTAGGTTCTTTAAAGCCTCTTTCATGGCACGTTGCACTTGTGTAGGGGCAGCTGAGCCTGCTTCTGGTGGGCAGGCAGCTGGACATGGCTAGCTGTGGGCTAGTGGAAGGATTCAGATACATGGGCAGAGGTTTCTAGTTCTGCTATATAAGCCCTGGTCCCCACATGGCAGAGGGCACAGACCTTGAAGGTCCTCTGTCACAGCTACTGTCCCCATTGGGAGGTCACTGCATCCTGTGTATTCTAGATGACAACTTCTTCATGCAGGCAACCAAACTGTCCATCTCTGCCAGCTGGAAAGACAGCTTGGACATACAGTGCTCAGACAGGCTCCTATGTACTCACAATACAGGCAAGTTCCATTATTTGGAGTCAAACTGCAGTACTGGTTTTCCAGAGGCAAGCTCTATTAAATGCTTCCAAGCACTAATGCCTTAGGTCTGCTTCTCAGGTTGAGCCAAGTCAGCATGAGACAGAGGAGGTTCTGCAAGGAGCTGTGACTTCAGACATTTAGTTAGCCATTGTTAAATATATCAGTACATTCACATGTCTAACTATAAAATCATTAACTATTTTATTGTTTTTTGCTTTTTTTTTTTGCCTTTTTTGGGGGGTGGGTGAAGTAATAGGCATATTTTTCAGTTAGAAGCAATCACAAATTAGATTTACACTGAAATAAGACACTGATAATTAATTAAAATCATAACTGTTTTTAACTATTCTTTCCTTCCACTGTAGTACTAAAGTGAAGGTAACCATCTAGCCCAATTAGCTTAAGCTCCCACAATCAGCATAAATAGGCCTAAGCAGATGCTGACCCCAAAAGACCTGATTCCACCTACTTGTGCCCTTTTGTTCCAGCAGCAGTGTGCCTGTATTTGTGGGATGAGCTGAGTCAGGAAATCATAATGAGAAAAGGAGTTTTGCCGGGTTTTATACCCGGTTAGTTCTCGCCAAATGTGGCTTAGACAGGCATTTCACAGAATTTAATGCTGGCACATGAAACATAGGAACAAGTGAATATGGGTCAGCTTAAATCTATTATGAAATCACAATCTGGAAAAACATCTAACAAATTTTGAATTTAAGCTCTGAGGCAATAAATACATCTTGCAAAACTTGGACTAGGTGAAAACTATTAATAGCTTAAATGCTAAAACCTTTGTTTTCTCTGCAAAACAGCAGTGACTGATCAGCACTCACTCTTGCGTGCTGATCTCGCAAGTCTAACAGTCTTTTGCCTGCTGCTGAGTGAGTCCCAGATGGTTCATAGAGCTATTTGTCCTACATACTTATAAGGATCCATTATCCAGATAGCTGACTCGTGCAGCAAAAGATTTTCCAAGCCAGAATATTTCCTCTCAGTGCTCAGTGCTATGGTTTTCAGGCATGCACGCAATATTTTAATTTATATATTTATTATTTAACATGGAATCATTCCTTTGAAAAAGACTCCATTGGAAAAAAAAAAGGCATATTTAATGCTGCAATCAGAACATCATGAGGATTGAGATAATTCCACTGCCACAGGGCCAGAAATTTTGCAGCTGACATTGTCATAAACCATGCACCTGCATAGCTTACTTTTGGATGTTTGTGCCAGTGATGCTAATCTTGCAGATCTAAAAAGCAGCCTGCAGACCCAATGGAAAAAGGCAGGAGTGCAGGGAGAGGCTGCGGAGAAAGCTTATGCTTGTGCTTGTGCCTGTGGAAAAAGTAGAGCTTTCTTATTTTGCAAGTAGTCCAGCAGTTTATCTAGTTGATAGCTTTGTCTTTCAGATGGTTTTTTGGAAAGACCAGTGGAAACTGTAGGATGAGTTTTGCTAAGGCAGGAGCAACTGTCCTCTTTAAGAAATACTCCTGCAAAGTCACGAGTCACCAGTTTCACCTCCCACTGTGGTGGTAGGTAGTAGCTGTAACTGTGGTGCAGGATGGCAGCAAGGCCAGAAATGTCCTCCTCCAGCAAGACAGCTTACCTCACCTCATGTCACCTCACTTCATTCCCCCTAAGCTAGCAGGCAGGCCGAGCTGCCCTACACTGAGCAGTGTCTCCTTGCAGACCTCTCTTTGCACTCCATGTGTGTAGAGCAAAGGCAGGTGCCTGTTGGCTGCTTACACAGCTCCTCTCCAAGGGTTCCCCATTCTCAAACTATGCCTTAGATTTTATATTCTTATACTGGTCCATGGGCACTTTGAATCTGAGAGGGATCTGCAAAGGAAAGGTAGCACATGCACCCGCATCACTTTTCACCCAAGGTTACATTACATGGGTGGGTACAAACCCAGCCAGAGCATCTCTGCCTGCCAGCACAGGACGGGATGCCTCATTGGCATGACACAGACCCCCACAGGGAACAGCCCCAGTGTGCACTGAAGCAGCTTTACAGCATCTTTTCTGCAACTGGCTCACACATCTGGCCTGGCTGGACAAGGGCTGTAACCAACACATCCATGGAACGCAAGCTCCGTGGCATGGGCATCGTATTTTTCCCCAGCACATGAGAACAACCTGTAGGAAAGCGTGTGTGTTACAGTAGCATAAAATGTAGTAAACAACCTCCATATATGATAAACAAAAAAAGTGGCATTGCTGAAATTAGGGCTGGTTGCTGTGTTGCCCTATTCCTTGCAGAGCTGTTTTCACCTTGGCAAAGGGGAGCTCAGCCATTCTTTGGAAAGGTAACACAGTTGCTTTTCACTGCCTGAATCAGAGAAACCTGCATTACCTTGTGCAAATGTTTATAAACAGGCACCATGATCCCTCTTCATGTCCATGAGTCGTGGGCCCAACCAATATAAGAATATTATAAGGAAAAGATGTTACTGCAGCAGGTGCAGCAGGTGTTTAATGTTGGATTTTTTTTCTCCTTTTCTGAGCATATTCATTTTTTGCTGAACTTTATACTGGCTCTCAGACTACTGGCAGGTTTTCTGTCTTGTCAGGCCTTTGAATTATACAGAAATTCTGAACTCCCTCTCAAATCCATTTAAACTCCCTATTAGACAGTATTTCAGTTTAGACTATGTTTGGTTTTTTTAAAAAAAGATTTAACAAAACAGAAAAACAACAATAAAAATCGAAAATTTGCTTTTCCATGGCCCCAACAGCTCCACAGTCACTTGTCACCTACCTTTGTAAATCAGCTTACAGTCCAGCTGAAACAACTTTCTTTAAAATATCCTTTTATTACTTCACAAGGTATTAGCCTTTTGCCACTGCAGATTCAAGACAAGCTGGCAATGTTTTCCTGGAACTGCTTGGACTCCATCCCCTCTTCTACTTCCAAAATAGAGTCTTCTTTTAAAAAACATTGTGCTGGTTCAGACTGCAACACTACTGGACAAGCAGATAGAGAAAAGAGGACAAGCAGGTGAACAAAAATAGGGGTAAGCAGAGGGGCATAATCTAGTTGCTAAGGTGGAAGGAAGACATGCCCAGAGATACTAGGCTAAGAGAAGGGAGTACCCCTTCAGAGAATACTTTAGTGATAGTGTTGGTGTGCACAAAATGCATCTGATATGAGACATGCTTCTGGCAACAAGTCATCAAGACAGTCCTAGACTATCAAGTACCATTTTACCATCAGCAGAAGTGAATTAATAGCAGTAGTGAGCTCCTTTGTAACACACTCAGATGGTTCACTGGGACCTGGGCCTGCTGAAGGAGGGCTACAGCTGCTCAAAATGAGTCCCTTTTTGTTGAACTTCTCATGCAGTGCTTGGGGAATACTGAAAAGAGGCTAGTTCAGCACATTCAAGAAGACTGTCCCAGGTCTAATGTTTTTGGGGAGTTAACTTTGCTGGATTATTTGTTCGATCTGAGTCTTAAATGCTCTGATTAGAACCTGCCTGTGAAGCACAATTGAGTCAACAGCAAACCTTGTTAACTTCAGGATGTTTTTGTCCGTGCTGCTGCAGAGGAGTCTACTAGCAGCAGCTTGGCTTGAGGTGGCACAGTGCTCTTGATATGCACAGATTCTGGTGTTTTTTTTTTCTTTCCTTAATTGAGGACTTGAAGACTAAAATATCTACATTTAGTCATCTTCATGTAAGTTGGGTACCTACAGTCCCCATAATGGGGATCTTATCAGTACAGTCAGTGCCTGCCCATGCCATTGAGAGTTCTTGGCAGATCAGATTATTTTCTAGAATCTTTTTGTTGCATTGGGAAGTTAAACAGCGTTGAACATGGCTGGGTTGCTGATAGGTGCTGAGTGCCAAACTAGGTGCTTCAGCGTGTTATTCCAGGTTTTGATGCTCTGCACTGGGAGGTCCCGTATTGCATCGGCCACCTCCCTGTAGATGTCTCAGATTCTGTAGCATCTCAGGCAACGTGAGAAGTCTCTGTGGAGGTAATTGAATCACCCTCTGAGCTCAGGTGTTGCAAACACTTTGCACTTTGTGCAAACACTTCAGTGTAGGTCCTCCAGTCTTGAGCTGAATCTTACATAACACAGCTGTGTAGCAAATAATACAGCCAGTCTGCACAACAAGGCTTTGCTGCACCTCCCCATACTTGTGTGGGGTGGGACAGCCATCTCTCACAGCACTATGCTCACCTGCATCTCAGCACTTTTGTCCCTGCACCCTTTCTTCTCAGTAGGGAAGCTCTTCCTCTTTGCTCTGTGCAGGAATCTTGCCTAAGGAGTGATGGGCCTTTCTTCTGGTGAGGATGGGTGAGATTTATTGTAGAGCAGCCCAGACTAGCCAATGTATACTGGACTGATTTGGTCTTTAGTGGTGTTGATGTCAGTGATGCTATTAAGTGTTATGACCTTTGGTAGGAAATGGAAATGTTTTTTCTGTAGTTGACAGTGGTCTTACTGCTGATACTGCAACTCTATGTTGTGACTGTTGTACCAAAAATGCTTGGGCTCCTACCACACTCCCCCAGGCCCCTCCCTTCCTCCTGCAGCTCTGCAGGAATTGTGCTGACAGCATTTTCTGAAAATGTCTGCACCCAGCATCCCTCCAAAAGGGGAATTTCCTGAGACAAAGAGGAAACCACAGTAAGAGGATCTGCTCGGGGCTGGTCAGAAGAAAGTATAGTTCTTAGGATCTCCTCTTCCCTCATCCTACTCATTCACACCATTGGGCACTATTTCATTCAATGAAATACTAGGAAAAATGTATTGTAATAAGAAGTTTTTAGAAAGAAAAAAATTGGCAAGAATATAAGGATATGACCCATTTTGAATAAGGAAGCTGTTGAATAATTACATTCCTGAAAGCTTTCAGATAAATGCTAGATAAAACTCCAGCACCAGAGAGTGCTGTAGTGAATGAATGGGATTGGTGACTTCAAGTCAAGTTACTATCTTTTTAATATATTTATAAAAATGAGGGGTTCATGAACAACCATCAAATCTCCAGGTTTTTGCCAACCACCATGTAGCTTCACCATGATACCTTTTCTCTTTTTCTGAAAATCTTATTGAAAGTCATTTGTAAACATGTTTCTGTGCATGTCTGCCAGCTGTCTCCTGTAGCTTCGCAGGCAATAGGTGGACTGTGCCTCAAGAGCCAGCAATGCCAGCAAGCTCAGTCCCTGCAGATGGCTGAAGTGAGGATGCCTCAGCACCCACAACCCAGGCTGGGCTGAAATAATGAACAGTGCTGGTACAGGAGGTGGGCTCTGCTCACTCTCCACTGGGAAGAGTGAAGCCATGGGGCAGTGTCACTCATCCCTCTACTCTGCTGAGACAGGCAAGTGCCTGGTGGCACATCAAAATGTCCAGGCACACTTTACACCCATGTGATTCGCCCTTGTACCTCTACTGTCTGCATGAAGCAACACAGGCAGGAATGCCTCCTCCAGTGACACACAGAAACACCCTGCATTAACAGCACTTTCTTCCATTTTATTTCATCACAGGGCTTCTCAGAATATTTTCTGTTTGGTTTTGTTTTCATTGATTAAAACTGCGTAAAAAGAAAAGCAAAGCAGATTTTTGCTCAGCAACAGTCCAAATGAAGTAAGTTTTTTTAAAAATACATAAATTTAATTAACCAAGATATTGATTGTCACTTAGAATGAGACCAAATATAAAAAATATATAATTGCTGTAAGATGTAACTGGTTTTTGTAACTTGAATAAAATCAAACACAAATAAAATGCTTGCTTCATAGTTTCTTTCTAGCTGGCTGCCCACAAGCCTGTAATGCTTGAAGAGGATGTCAAAACAAGAGTTGGATTAGAACTTTTCAATTAAGTGTTTTTCTTGAAGAGGATGTCAAAACAAGAGTTGGATTAGAACTTTTCAATTAAGTGTTTTTCACCAGAAAATGCTATTTCATTGAAACCAAAACTGTTCAAGGAAATATATATCTAGTTGAAACTTTTGTTAATAAGGTTTTGAGGTTCAGAATTATATTTCTGATTCAAAGGAGAAAGAAACCGGCAGATAATCTTAATGCACAAGACCAAGCATCGGCTGTTTGATTCCTCTCATCAGGTGAGCAAATGCACCACTAATTTAATAAATGCTTTCTCTCTTTTCCCTCATTTTTTCCTGACAAATTTCAACAGCCTTTTGATCATCAGTATAACTAAAATAACTGCTGACATCTCAAAAGGTTTTGCAAGCTAGAGTTCTCATTTCTAGTGAGTCCAACTAATAGCCAAATGGATGAGTCTTCTTTGTATGCTGTTCAACTCCAGTTCCGGAAAGTGTTAGGGCGTACAAGAGATTAAAAAAAAAGTATACATTGGAGAAATTGCCACAGAGAACATCAATATAAGTTCTTGAAAGAGGTCTGTGTGACTCAAAGGGTGACTAAACACTGTTGTCCTTCATTTTTGGAAGTGTCTGAAACTAACCATCAAGTATTTACCCAACAGCTGATTTTGGGCAAGCAATCCAAAGTCATCTCTTCAGGGCATTCAGATATGAGGTATGCCAGACTAGGGAGTCAGAAAGTATCCACTGTATCACGCAAGTTGTTAGCAAGCAAACTCAAGGGGATCTTTGCGATCCTAGGAAGAAAGCATCACTGATGGGGGCTGGGTATTACAGAGGCATAGAATATGCTGAGTTGAAAGGGACCCATCAGGAACATCAAGTCTGACTCCTGACCCTGCACAAGACACCCCAAGAATCACATTCATGTGCCTGAGAGCACTGCTTCTTAAACTCAGACAGGCTTGATGCTGTGACCACTTGCCTGGGGAGCCTGTTCCAGTCCTCAATCACCCTTCACATGAAACATCTTTTCCTGATATCTAACCTAAGCCTCCCCTGTCTCAGCATCCAGTCCCCAGAGGATGGGGCTCTTAGATGTTGAAAGCCATCCCACCACTACCACGTTCATCTTAAAAGAGTTTGGGATTTCACTTGTCTGTGCCTCTTCTCTCATTAGCTTTGTAGGTTGTGCTTTCTGTATTCTCTCTTTCTAAAGAAATAAAATGAGAAAACAAGAACAAGATGTTTAAGATACCAAAGACTTGTATAATACCTAATCCATTTACTTGTAGTTTCATAATCTGACAAATCTCCTTTCCCAGAGTGGAAATCCTGACAGGAAATGCTGTGAGTGGGGTGACTGGATTTTGAAGACCACTGGAGAACAAGTCTGACTCTAAAAAACAGTGATATTTTCAGGAACTTCAGTGGCTTTGTCTGTTATCAAAACAACATAGCTTTGTTAAGCAAATTTCTCCCTTTACTTTTGCAAGGAAGTTGTGTTTTCTGCAGTGGGGGGTGAGAAAGTTTGACCCAACATTCCCAAGTTAACTTTGGTCAGCTCTTGCATAAGAAGATCAAAATTTCACATCTGTGCGGAACTCAGGTCATGAAGGTTCTATGTTCAGGAAATTAGTGGTCAGTTTAATGCAAACCCCTTATGGCTTGCCAGTGGAGGTAGACAGGTGAGTAGAATATCATGACTGATGATCACAATGACTGGTGATAGACTGGAGAGACCTAACACTGACATTTAACATCAGGCCATTATCCATCATAGCTCTGACTTCTGTCTTCTGATTACTAGGGAGTTGAATTATTGAGCAGACCTAATTCATGGCAAGCTGCCATTTGTGTTCCTGGGAAGAATTAATATAATACGAAACAAATGCCTAAAATAATTTTGTACTGTCTCCAAGACTATCCGATTGTTCTTCCCTGCTGGGTAAAAAAAAAGGCAAAGGGGGGAAGTTTAACCAAATGCCAAATGTTTTAGCATGGCCGTGACAAGTATTCAGAGGCAGGCAGACTTCCTGTCATCGAAGAACCAGCATCAAAAAAATGTTAAGCCAGTGGAAAGGCAGCACCTTTGAAAAGGAGAAGGCTCACTTGAAAATCTGGCAGGATCAAACCTTCTATTATAGTCCTCTCTTCACCCCTCAAACTCCTCAGACAATGAACATGAACTTCTGGGACTATAACTGAATGTAAAATCATCAGCAAAAGCATGCTCCAGTCTCATAATTTACTTGCATGTGCATCAGTGTAGAAACACTGGCACTTGCCCCATGTATGTTCAAGTCCAGCTTCTCTGTCACAGAGAGCCAGGTGGTTTTCAATCCAAGAGTGTTTCAGACATTTCAGCATTCATTTTCACCACAAAATCAAAACGAAAAATTCAGGTTTTCAAGGTCTCCCCCCTAGAGGATCATGGTTTAACAGCAAGACAAGGTGGACGAGACAATGCCAGTGGTGGAAGATTCAGCTCCCTGTGGGACATGAAGTGCTTGCCTCCAGCTCTAAGCCACGTGCCAGGCACTGCACCTATGCCAGGGACCCTGAGGAGGATGGAGGAGGCCAGGGTGCCAGGGAGGGATGTGCCAGGAAAGGACAGCCCTGCTGCACCCTCCCACAGCCTGGCTCCAGATTTTTGTGTCTTTGAGAGTTGAATTAATCAAGCATGATCAGGAGTAAACATGATCAAATAACTGATTCATAAATAGTCACCTGAACTTTTAAGAGAGGGTGACGGTTTTTTCTGTGTAAGCTAACTACCAATGGGGTAATATCATCTCTCAGTCAGCACTGAAATAAATAATTATCTCTTGCTATAAAATTTACTTCATTCTGGTTCCTTTTTATGAGAAGTGTCTATAAATTTTCTTTGCATAAGAAAGGAAGCAATAACAAAACCAGTTATACACTATGAAGTAACACCTTTGTCTCAAAAATAGATTCTAATGGAAAATCCACTTTGCTTCTAATCAGAGATGTTTTCAATTATCTTCAAAAATGAGATCGCTGAATTGCGCAAACTCTGCCCTCAGTGATGTTAATATATTAAAGTCAATGAGATTACATATGTTTGAATGGTGGCAGAATACAGCCCTGCATGTGTAGTGTAAATGCATTTGTCAGAGCACTCCAAAGGACAAAAAGCGCATAAATAAATGAAGACTCTGTACATATCAGTATTTTTACTGAACAGATGTATATAGTTTTAAACAAATTCATACAAAGAGAAGTGGATTCCTGGCTGTTTCCTTCAAGCGACCTTCCACACTTTTTAAGTCTGCCTATCCAAACCTTATCTCCCATTCTTCCATCTGTGAATTCAGCAAAATACATGAGGAAAACTCCTATAAAATTTCAGGAATACAACTGTCACATTAACTGTGTACACATTTTTATTTTGAGAAGAAAAGCCTTTTGTTTTTTGATTAATTGTCTTTGACAGACTAATCTAGGAGCATGAATAGATTCTATTATAGACTATTAACTCCCTAACAGTCCAGGGGCTGGGAGTGTTTCCAGGAGGCAGGTCTCCTTTTTAATCCTACCAGACCTTTGTGATACTGTTTGTATTAGTATTAGCAGTGGCATTTTTAAAAATTCAATATTAATAGAATCTTCATTTCTTCATTATTTCCCATATACCATGTTTTTCCATGAGAACCATGACTCATGCCAACAAATGCTTAGGGAAATATCTTCACCTTGTAAGCTGCAAAATACATTCTACCATCTGGTTAATTTATGGCAGCAATTTGGAAGTCTGCTGAGCTGGACACGGCTAGCTGGCAATGCAGACATTGTTATTAAATCTGAGCAACAAGTGACAGTAATCTCAAATTAATTTTTGAGAGAAATTGCATGCACATTGCGATAACTTATAATAAAGAAAATAAGAAAAAGGTGTGATATGTATTTGCAAAAGTTCATTTTTGTGGTAGTTTTACACACATTAATTGGTTATTCCTAGTTTTATTAAGTGATTGAAGTAGAGGTGACACAAGTAGAGAGACGTGACTATTGAATGCACCAGGGCAGCTCCTTGACTTGGAGCTGACCAGAGGGGTTGGATAACCCTGGTGACAACTCTGTTTAGCAGAAACACCTTCAGAGAGTTGAGGCAGATTGTTGAAGTCACAGGTGTCATTTTGTGAGGCTGCTAACTCACACGAAAACCACAAACTGTCAGGTCTGTGCCAGGCCTTACCTTGAATAGTCTTGTGTAAAGGCAGGGCCTCTGTGAAGCGCTGGCCAGGGTTTTCTAACACACTCTCCAAGATGGGGAATATAAAGATTGAGACATACCGGAAAGAGAGAGTCTCTGCAGATGGGTTTGACGAAAAAAAGAGCATTGCTTTAATTAGAATTTTCCATAGGAAAAATTGCCTTTTTATCAAAAACTCCATTCCAAATATTTAGAAGCTATTTGGTTTTTTTCAGCAGTGGGTAATGCCTTGCCCTCACCAAAAGTTGCTTAAAAACTGTGGGGTTTCTAGCATTGCTATTTCAAAGAAAAGAAGTGTTCGAAGTAAAGATGTGTCTTTTAGAGGAATTCATTTAAATAAAGTTCCAGTTTATCTTCTAAAAATAATGCTTCTGACGGAAATCTTTTGGCCTCTTCTTTGCAAAGAATAAATATCCCTGGAAGTTGTTGGAGTAAATCCCCTCCAAGTCATTTATAGCAAACCCCTACAAAATATTTTTAGGAAATGGAAACCCCATAAAAATAATTGCAAGTCAGTCTCTAAATGTTTGTAACGTTTTCTGTATGCCAGTCTTTTGAAAGCCCCAGTAAGCAAATGGCAAAATTTTGATAAGAGCTGCATATCCGACAGCCCAAGCCTAAACAGTTGGCAATGTCATATGGTACCTTTGTGGGTACAGTGTGGACATGGGTTGTGTGGGACAGTTTTCTTTGATGCTGGTTGTAGGGGACTGGGCAGTTTGCAAGGCAGGTGTTTGTTTTTAATTTACAGAAATCCATAGCGCATACTCAGAGGAGACATATGTTTTCCTGTGAGAGGTACCATGTCCAGTTACTGTAAATCACTGGTTTTCCAGCTGTTCCCCAGCACCTACAATCCTCAAACTTTTTTCTGGACACAGTACCCTCTATTCACACTAAATGCAACCAGTGAGGAGGAGAAATTGCCTATAAAATGCTGCATATTCTGCAAACTCTGACTTCATGACCTCCTGCCCTTTGCTACTATGCCACTGGGGGGACGGTGAAAAGAGCAGCCTGGGTGCCTTGGCTGTTTAGGCTCATGGACTTCCATGTCCAGCTCATCCTGTTCACATGCAAATGTGAGACTGTCCCTATTTTTTGGGCTGCCTAGTCCACAGGCAGTTTGCAGATATCTGGAGTCACCATAGATTTGTCCCAAACCTGTGCCAGTGTGTGCTTGTGCAGCCTGCCCTGTGGGAATGCTGGCCTCCTGCTTATTCTCAGCAGCTCTGGAAAGATGTTTTTCAGAAGGTCTGAAATGGTTTGGGATAAAGACACAGACAAGTAAACCCAGCTCACTCCATGTGGCTGCTTGAGATAAACACAGTTGCTTAAGATGTGCCAGCATGTTGGTCTGCAGGCTGAGAAGACTTTGTTTATGGAATTAATTACAACAAATTATTTATTGTTGTCATTATTTATTGACTAAATATGAATTGACCATCTCCTTAAGCTGATTTTTACTCCTCAAGTCTGCTCTGATAAGAGATGTGTATAACTTGCTTTGCCTGAAGGTCACTTGGGGGCATTTCACCTAGGAGGTCTCTCCCTGACTCTTCATTCCTTATGTTCCCTTGCTTCAAAAGGATCTATTTTCCTCCTAATCTGTATCCAAGAGTCAATTATGACCTTCTCACACAAAGCCTGGCTGCATTTGCTGGTGAGCTGGGAAAGCAACACATTCCCATGCTCCTCATCAGGCAGGGTGCATAGAGCCGGTCCTGGTCCCTGCACAAATCTCTTGTGGAAAAATATGGTTTATTTGTATTGGGCATCAGGTTTGGTGACAATTTTAAGCTCAGAGAAGCACCGAGAGGACACAGAGAGGATAAAGAACCGCCTACAATGGAGCCAGAAATCAGCCTGTTGCGTCTGCACTCACACACACAGTACCCTCATGGGGATCACATGCTTCCTCCTGCCCAGGAATGGAGGATGGAGCATTTTACTGAGAGTCCCAAACTCTCCTCTCTTTTGGCTTCTTGCAGCATACAGAGTTTACAATATCCCATCAGAATCAATTTAAGTCAGGAGAAAAAGGCACAGAACAAAGTGCTTCGGTGGTTTGTTGAAAGTCAGGGAAGCCTTGATTACAGAGTGCTGGAGTTTTGTCATCCTTGTAATTTTAAAATTCAAGATTATTTTCCACCATTAGGTATGCCAGACATAATTCCTGATCTACTCTGAAGTTCACTTTCCCAGGGGAACAAAGCTTACATTTTTCCCATTCATCAGTTTCTCACTTTAGGTCTCACAGCAATTTTAGCACTCATTGGTAACTTTATTGAGATTTGAAGGGAGGACAGAGCCTTCATGAAACACAGGGGCTTGGAAGAGAAGAAAAACACCAGAGAGGAGCTGGGTATTAGTGAGAGCTGTGCTGGCCACCAGGCTTCACTAGTAGTGCTGCTGGTGTGAAATGGTCCAGGGTATTTCTTATCCCCCATTCAGCTTGCCTGGCAGGTACCTTGCAGCCTAGCAGGCATTTCACTTTTCACACAGACCAGCCCAGTAATGTGAGCAGTTGTGAAGGTGGCCTGGTTAGAAGGAGATAATTACTGAAGAGAAGAAATCATATGCTGAAAAACACTGACAGAGAAAGGGCAGCCAGCCTGAGACTGCTGATGAATGGGATTCCCCCTGAGGATGTGGCTTGTGAACTAGACTCACCCCTGGAAAGTGCAGCCAGGGTACTTAGAAACTGCAGACATCCTGAAATACCATAGATAAACAGAAAAACAAGGGACTGAAAAAGCAACTTGTCATGTGAAAAGGTGAAAAACAGTCTGTGAAAATAAAATTACCCTCAAAGAACAAAAAACATCATAATATATTAGCAGTTATAAATGAAATCATACATTAACAGCATCTATTGACTACTTAAAGTAGGATGCCCTATGCTCTCCTATGTCCGTATTTTATTTAAAAAAAATGTGTTTTTCATCCAAAACTGAGCCCCTGTCTCACTCAGAGCTTCCCACCTGAATCCCACATAAACTTTCCACGTGATCTTGGACTCTCACTAGAGATGCCTGACTAACCCCTGTCTGGCTCTGTGAAGTGAGACTCACTCTTATCTTTTTGGTTCAGTCTGTTGTCCCCTCTTTTGGGGATGGCTGGGTGTGTAGTCCCTACCTCAGATGAGTTTGCCTCCTGTCTTTTGAGATTTTCTTCTGAAAACTAATTTGCTTTATATTGATATTATATATATTCATTATTTTGCTAATGACAGGTTGTGATAATTGGTAAGAGTACATAAGTACTTGTTTGCCACTGCTACTGATTGTACTACAATACTAATTAGTGTGCTGATTGATCAATACCATACTATTGATTGAGACTGCAATTGATTGATGTTAGTAATGTGTAATAGCTTGATATATATATGTGTGTGGGCGTTTCCATTCATATTCACTTTATTATTTATAGGTTTATTTGCTAGCGGTGATTTTTGTGGTATTTGTGGTAGTCTGTAATTAAGTAGAGAGATTACCCAGAAAAAGGCCTCCACATCCTTGTGATGCCTTAGGATTTTTATATTTTTTAGACTTTAATATTTTATATATTTGTAGATTTTTTAAATATATATAGATGTATATTTTCTCACACTCGAGGTACCAGCTAATAGTTTCTCACAGTTTCTCATGGTTTGTGCCACATTCCTAAATTTTGTTTAACTGTCTTTTCAATGGAGAAGATAGCATCAAGGACATTGCGTTTTGGACACATGCACCTGGACCAGAATAACAAGGCAGAACAAGATAGAAGGCCCAGAACCCCTGAAGGTGCTCCAATGGGGCATTTCTGAGGATGGTACCAGGGTGGTACCAAGGGCAAAAGGTTCTCAAGTTGGATATATCCACTAGATATGATAATTGAGAAGTGTTATAAATTTGTAAATTTGTGTGTGTGCGCCTATATATTTCATGCACCTGAAAGCTTTCATTAAAGAGCGGCTCTCTACCTATAATAATATTTTCTCAAAAGTTTATTCCTCAATTTTAGGCAATACTCAAGTATTATGTAATCCTATAAAACCATGGTGACAACCTCTACGCTAAACCCTTAGGTCATGCCACCTCATCAGGACCCAATGTCCTCTCACTGCAGGAGGAAGTGACTGTCCAGCAGGTGATATTTTTCTAAGGACAAAAACACACTGCAGAGAGAAATGCTTATTTTTTATTCTTTTTAAATAAGTTCTTTTTTCAAGTGACAGCAGTGGTGAACATAGATTAAAGCAAACTGTGATACGCTGCAAGTCATGCATCATCCTCTGAAATACACCTGCTTGGGATGAGTGCTACGGGACACATGACAATTTATTCCCTTCAGGTGCTATAGAAATTTGTCTATTAATTATTTTTTCCCTACACTTTCATTGCAGCTTCCTGTTGTTATGAGTGGCTGGAGAGCTTTGCCCCTGAAATCCCAAAGCAGAGGCACTGGATTTCTCTGCACAGGAGACCAGCATGCTGCATGCAGAAACGTGGGTGACCCAGACTTTGCTTTCACCACCTGCTCTTCAGATGACCTCTTGCAGCCTTCCTGTGGAAATGTCATAAGCCAGAGCCACCGTGTGGTGTTTTCTTCTCTGTGATCACTCCCTTGATAAATCTTCCTACTAAGCAACTGTAGCATGTAAATATCGAAGCAAGTGACATAGCAAGCAAGCATTCCCCCCCCCCCAGTTTACTCTATTCACATGATTTTCACAGGAATTCAGAAATCTTTCTTACAAAGGCAATAGAAGCGCAAAGATGCCTGAAAGGAAAAATATTTTTAATTCCTCTAATCTGAGAGCTTCATAGTATGAGTAAGCTAGTGGCTGGCCAAATAGGGCTAATTTTAAAAAGCTGCAAACACATAGCCTTCCAGCCAAGAGCAACAATTTCACTCTTGAATGAATTGTGGATAAATGAATCAGGCTTTCAAATGTCTGTCACTGCCAGCTTGCTAACCTACATGAAACTGGCATAAGACTGTCTGTAGTGGGATCATCAAGGCTAGATGTATCCCAGTGCAAAACAGAGTGATGAAGTCCTGTGCTGTGGGAGGCCTTTTTGCATTGGACTACATGACAGGGACACAGTGGCTGCTGAAGAGCCAATGCTCTGTGCTCCCTGGGCTTGTGCCAGAAGGGCAGTGGGGGCCTGGCACTGGGATTGTGGCACTGTGACAAGAAAGGATGAAACTGCAGTCACTTTGAGGTAACTCACTTTCACAGCACCTTGGGACAATGATCCACCTACAATCTGTCAGGATGCAACAAAGCACAGTCAGTTGTGAGCGGGGAAGACGAGCAGCTTGGAGAATTGGTGTCTGATGTTGGAGTGGCTGCTGCAGCACATGGGGCCTTGAGAACCTCCAACAGGGACCTTAAATCTGATCAGAAAGATCTGAACGCATGCCTGAGCAGAAAGAGGACTTCAGTGAGGAAGCTGTTGCAATTTAGGAATAGTATTTCCCAATTTAGTACTTTCACTGTGCTGGCACTCATTTCCTGCCCGCCACACTCTATGAAGCAAAAAAGGCAAAGATTATGGGTTGAGATCGGAACAATTTACTGGAAACAGCAATGAGATAAGGAGACCAACAGTAATAGCAACAATAGTAATAACAGAAGTGTACAAAAAGAGAGGATGATTTACATGCAAAATGATCACCAAACCCAGGACAATGAAAAACAATGGTGGACGGATGCTCTGCCTGCTACACTTTCCCTACAACCAGGAAGGAAGTCCTTTCTTTCCAGAAGACAGAGAGAATAGAATCCCTTTCCTCCATCCATGGCAATCATGTAAGATGGTAATAACATTAGAATCTTGGCCACACCCTCACAGGACCAGGCTCCATCCCCTCACAGCTACTGTGGAAAATTAACCCTATCCTTGTCCAAAATTAGGACAGAAACATGAAGAGGAAAATAGTTCTCGGGCATAGTTCGCAGAGAAGCTGCAAAGATCTGTGCCAGGCTTTCACCTCTGCTCTCTCCTGTCTTTTCCCACTTTTTCTACACCACACTTCCTGTTCTTTTCATCCCTGTAGTTTAAAATAACAGTGTTGCCTTTTCTTGCTTTGATAGACTTCTATAGATATATACCATATATGTTTAAATCAATATAAATGAAACTTATCTATACAACATTGCATATTGATAATACAGTACAGGCAACATACATATGTTGTATATGATATGGATGATACATATTAAATAAAAAGCATACTGATATATATTATATATCAGTATATATATTCCAGGTGTATATAAATGTTTGTGCATATTTTATATATATATATATATATATATACTTAAAACCCACAGCTTTACTAATTATGCTTGGAAAACCTAACAAAACAGATAATTCTTTCTATCATTGGTTTAACTGGAATTCATTAATACTGATTACTACTGGTAAGTTAAATAAGAGACTGATTTAACTAGGGCAGGGCTCCCATTAGATTTTTACTTGCATTTTCTACCCTGTTAAGCATCACAGCTGCAGTTAAATCAATTGGCACCATCTGTCAGGATTTGTATTTTCAGTTGCTTATCAGTAGCACCTAATCTCAGTTAATGTTTCAGCTCATGCTCTGTGTTTCAGCTCCACTCTATGCCAGTGGCTGCATATAGGATTTCAAGTTCTTTTATCAAAACATAAGCATGAAATAAAAACTGAATGAGGGTATCCAGCAAGAGTATTTTTTCCTCCTAAAGGAAGCAACAGGAGTGTGGCAGTTCTGTGCCCTGTGAGATGCTCTGTATTCCCTGCAGAGCTGTGTGTAGCAAGAGCCGAATGTATACTCCCAGGGATATGCCAGCTCTCCTCTTGGAGTAAGTGGTCAGGGCAGGTCAGTGATAAAGACAGAGAACTGGAGTGAAATTTTCTACATGATGAAATAAAAGCAAATTTTACATTATCTGTAAGATACCCAAAGTATTATGTATGCTTTGTTTTTGCAGAGGTATTAAACACTGAAGTCAGAGGAGGTGAAGGCGCCAAGAACTTCAGCAAATGAGGCCCAAAGGGCATCATTACAGAGAAAAAATCTGTGCAATCACTGAGCAGAGCGATAAACCATGGTAAGCCCAGGAGCTGCCACCCAGCACTGACCCTCTTCCAGCCCAGTGCAAAATTGCAGCCTGTGTTTATTCCAGGATGCCGTGGGAAGACTGCTTCCCATCCAGCCCTGACCAAGTGTGTCCACAAAACTCTCACAGTCTTGAATAAGCAGCACATGCTTGTGTCCTCAGGATCCTGCCTGCATGGAGACCTCTTAGTCACCTGTGGACCACCTGTCTCCTCTCCTGCAGACCCCTCAGGACAGGACACAACCACTTCTGTCTTTGCACAGCCATCAGCACAGGAGCAGCCAAGGCAGCTCGAAGGGCTCCTCTGGCCCGTGTCATCAGGCAAGCAACAACTTTGTGCAATGTAACTGATTACAGAAAACACATGGGACATACAGTGTATAAGGAATAGGCTTAGGTGGATAGAAAAAGGCTGTTCCTCGGTGCTGTCTGGAGTAATGGCTGTCTGGTGATGCATTAGTGAGTGGTCTGAAGGGACTTTGTGTTTTTCTACAGGTTTCCCTCGATATTTTGCAGAGAAAGTCTGTTTTTCCACAAAATGAAAAGCAAAGAGAAGTGTTTGCTAACTCAAAATGCAAGTCCTCATTTCTTCAGCAATCTTGCTGAGAAACAGGAGGAAAACAAAAGCCTACATCTTCATGGCCTGAGAACAAATGACAGAAATCACTAGTTCCTGCTGAAGGTGAGCATAATTGATTTGCAACCAGAAGAAACTGCTTAGCTGTGCATGAGAGGCTCAGTCCTGCTGTGCTGACTCTGGCAAATCTGCTGCTTAAACACACAGCCTGATGCTTCAGATAAGGTATTTTTCCAGTGCTCAAGATCTCTGTTCAAAACCAGAGCAATGACTCTGTGCCCTGCTCGTATCAACACATGCACATGTGTGCGTACATCTCCATGGTGGAGCATAAGCGGGCTTCTCACAGCCATGGAAGAGCTGTGCAGCAGGCAGTCTGGCTTTTTAAAGGCACTTGTCTGCAGTCACTGTCACTGAGCCCAATTCAAACATAACTATTTGTCTTTTCAAACTGCCTGAAAAATCAAAGTCAGCTATTCCACTGTGCCCACAGGCACCCTTCTGAGCTGGTCACACCATATGCTAAGGCAATCCAGACACTGCCTTCAAAACCCATATTGTGTGCTAAAATATTGGTCTCCCAGAATTTCAGAAACTAGGGGCAGGAGGCAGAGTGGTTATTTTTCCTAAAGGAAATGGTCCTGTCTGTGGAACCCTACCGATATGTACCAGGACTCATGATGTGTCTGAAATGCAGAGTGACCTGGAGAGGGGGGTGGGGAGTGGGTGTCTAAAGTTGCAGATTACACCAAATTGTTCAGGATACTTAAACCTGAAGCTGGCTTTGGAAATCTGCAAAACTACTTCATGGTGTTGTGTGACAGGGCAATAAGTGAAAAAGCTAATAAGCACTAAAAAAGGCTGATAAACACTGAACAATACACTCAGGACAAAAAAGATGTATGGAATGATGGGCCTTCCTTGATTCTCCTCGGAAAAGCAGCTTTGTCATCACTGTTAAAAATTCTCTGAAAATATCTGTCAATGCTCAGAAGCTCTTAAAAGGCAAATTGAATGTTAGGACTTCTTAAGAAAGTGTTGAACACAAAAGGAGGCTCATCATTTTGCCAGAGAATAAGTCCATGTTGTACCTCAAAATCGTTGTGCAGGTCTGGTTATGCCATCTCAGATACATAGGGAGAAAAAAAACAAAAGGCAAAAAAGGGTGACTGGAAGGATCCTACAGAGATAAGGAGTAGCTTCCACCGATGGAGAGCTAAAGCCTTAGCGCTTTCTCAGTCTCAAAAAGCAACAACCACAGCAGAAGTCTGTGGACATGAGGGGTGCAAAACAAGGGGCAGAGTTTTAATCCCTGCTGCTGGGTTCTGCAGGAGCCATGAGTGCAAAGATGCCACTGGTTGGTGAGACAAATTCACAGAGCTTTGTTTCCATATGTGATTGCCAGGGTGCAGCTCTGGCTTGGGGAGGTCCCATGTCTCTGACCCCTGGAGGCTACAAGAGATTTTTTTGTCCTTTCCTTATTTTTATACTCCACTTTGTACTTTTGCTGATGGCCACTTCCACAGGCAAGATACTCTCCAGGCAGACCCTTGAGCTGACCTTCCCTGTCCCTTCTTCCATTACACATTCTTGCATTGAGAATATCTGGACGGAGAAAGCTGTCAAGATATTTGGAAATAACATAATATAGTTTAAGCAAACTAAAGACAAACCTTACTTGTGCTCTCTTAACCTAGATGTAACTGAAGATAATCCTGTTCCCTCAAGGATTCATCACATACCTTATAGATTCATATTGATTTATTGGCCATGATTTATTTGTAATCTAAGAAGTGGTTGATATAGTCATTGTTTGCAAAACCCTTATGGAAGCCTCACTTCGATGGCTTCTTTCTCACCAGAATTCAAGTTTAAATATAATATAAATCATTATACTGTGCCTCAAGGATTTTCTATTTTGATTTTTTCCTTTCACAGTCTCAAGGGACAATGAGCCTGTGGCAGTGTGTGAATGAAGGTGTAACAGTGCAGTCTTTGATGAGTTTTGTATGTAGTCTCAGCAGGAGACTGTACTATTTTCCCTAAAATAATTCTTACTGTTACACTGCCTTATTTAAAAGTTGGTGGAGACCCATTTCTATCCTAATAAATGGTTATTGGTGTCTTTATCCAGAAGTAAAGAAACATGATACACATTGACACCTATGGATTGTGGAAGTCCTTCACTTCTGCACTTGGAGCAGAATCTGCTCCAATTCATAGGGGCACAAAAGCCAGGTTCATCAGCTCCTGCTGGAACCTGCCAGTTTTTCATTCCACAGTGAAATCTGACAGTGCATAGGGATAGTCAAATCTGGTTTTGAACTGTGGGGTTTTTTTTCAAATTCTTGCCAATTGCACTTATGATGCCCCCTTGAAGGCAACTGAGCTACCCTTGGGTCATCATCACTGCCTGGAAGAGCACCTGTTGTTGGATAAAATTGTTGTCTATGTATTTAACCAGCTCGTTGTTGCTGTTGGGTTTTGTCTGACATTTGTTTTGTTTATTTGAAATAATAGCATGAGTGCCCATAACATTGTCCCTGTTTTGTGTTTGAAAGATTATCTTTTTTTCCCCTAATGTATTCAGGGAACATTTTTAATTCTACAGGTTTCAATAAAATGTATAAATATAGCTGACAATAAAACAGCTCTCCTGGTTTCATTTTTTTATTAATGATGCTAGTTTATCCCTATTGAAGTCCATAGAGTTCTGGCAGAAGAAGCAACAAAGAGATCATCACAGTGGAAATTATGCCCATGTGAAACTGGGTACTAAAAGCTGTACAGTGCTCTACACATGCTCCTAGATTGACTGTAGGAAGCTATTTTTCGGAAAGATTGCTCATGGCTTTTTACTGTGTAAAAAACATGAGACATTTGAAGTGGTTAATGAGTGGAAGATAATATGTAGGGATGGGGTAAGCTCAGCTCATAAGTTAACACAGGGGTTTATGTGAGTAGAGCATCAAGTGTGGTGCAGTATTGATAAGAGTGAACTGAGGCCAGCAGAGGTTTCTCATTTTAACACCCTTTTTCTGGGTGTTCAAAGCGCCTGCAAGTTCATTCACTGAAGCTTTTAGAAACTACCTCTCACACCTTCCTACCGCTGTACCCATGTCTTACGAAATGCTTCAGCACCCCTTTCCCACTCTTGGCCAGGCATTAACCAGAAAAGCTATTGGTGCATGTGGTAATATCTTACTCATAGGAAAATGCTGATAAGCCGAGGAAACACACACAATATTAAAGAATGGAAAGGTGACGGAAGAGGTGTGATCAGCGTGTCACGTCACTCCGCCTCTTCTCGTCATGGGAGGAAAAAAATGCTTCAGAGAAGATCATCTGTCTCTGAAGGGCTCTCTGCAATGTGCAAAGGAACGGCTGTTTCAAGAAATATTTTTTCACTCTCTCCCCTGGGGCTGGCAGAAAAGCTGATGCAAATGCCATGGGTCCTGGGACAAGGGAGGGTGGAGGGGGCCAGTGAGGGGGTGGTGGTGGGAAAGGCATCATGTGTTGTGCACCCCTCTGCCCACAAGTCCAGGGAGGGGACTCCATCAAAAAGCCCCCAGAGGCTGGGTTACTCTCAGTAAAAAAAGTTTTGTTAGGAAGTTCATGCAGTGACTCACCCCACTGACATGCATTTTGTCCATGTGCCAGTGGGTGGCAAGGGGAGTCAGAACATTGTGTGCATCCTAGCAGAAAGTAGTGGGTTGAGGTGGCGTGAAAAGTCAGCAGTCAGTGCTTGTTGTGCCAGGTAGGGGAATCACATTGCTGCCTCTATGGCACCTGTTTTGGCATGAGGATGCCAACTACCACCCACTTCTTCGTGGCATGGCATAGTAGTCTGGCAGGGCATGGGCATTCCCAATAGGTACAAGTGCCCCACAGACACACACTAGCATCTGATCTGCATGCCCTGTGCCAGGAAAAGTTCCAGGGTCAGCCCTTGCCCGCACTCCTGAAGCTGCCTGCAGGGATTCGGCTAATACCTGTGCTGCACATGGCAGCTGCTCAGACACGAGCTGCTGTAATGTCACCAGATGTCTAATGGCAATCTGCGTTATCCTTCAAAGGCACCAATACTCTAAGTATTTGATGTAGAGAAAACTGGGAGGAAAAACAGTGTTTGTGGAGGATAAAGGAGACAGTCGAACAGACGTGCTTCTCCTGTGCATGCTGGATGTGTCACCCTGTCCTGAAGGCAGCAGAAAGCACAGACCCCAAGACCAGCAGGCAAATGTTGAATGGAGGAGGTCTGTAAAAGCACCCAGCACTGATGGGGGAGTGAGACCCAGCACCCTGGGTGGGAACAACCCCTGGAGGACGTCAGTCCACCCCACTGTCATGGCCATGCCCAGCCCCAAGCTTGCATCACGGCTCAGTAAGCATGAGAGTGGCATTTAAGAGAGGACCAAGTACTGCAGATGTTGGAATAAAGATGATCTCCCCTTCCTGAGCATCAAGGCTGGCACAATGGTGCAAAGGTAGGTGCCCGGGCTCACAGGGCTTGTGGCCAGCCAGCAAAAACAGCAAGGAAGAGCACAGTTACCAGCTCCACCAGCTTCCAGATGTCTTTCCAAATATGTTAAATAGAGTGCTTCTGGAAACTAAAATATGAACTTGGATTGAAGCCAGGATGTTGTTCTTCTGCTTTCTGTGCTTTTGAAAGAGGACTGTTCATTAATTGTGTTCTTGAGCTGCTAAATGACAGGGTGATTTTGTCATGAGATTCCAAGTTACTCAACCCCGCTGCCCCATTTATTTAACTGTGCTTTGAATTTCAAACTGTGACCCACAGAGGGAGGACTGTAGCCAGTATAGCACCTTCTGTGTACATGTGCTCTTTGCAGGGCCATAATCATTGCCCAGCTCCTCTTGTGAGGTGACATCTGCCAGGGTAATTAGGGCAAGTCCATGCTTGGCACCAAGCAGCCCTGCCTTGCTGCAGGTCTGCTCCAGGTAATGAACTTGCCTGAGCTGTTAAGAGACATGCTTTCCTACCAAACTACCAAGAATTAATGGGGAAGAAATTAGTGTTTCCTAGCTGACACAAGGGAAAGAAATTATATTTTCCCATTTTATCAGTCATGGACTCTCTGCTGAGTGTAGGGATACCAAGGCAGTGCTAATGTTGGCACTAAAATAGCCACCAGGAGTCTTGCAAACCAGCAGTGTAAAGGGAAATGCCTGGTCTTAGGTTTACATTCCAGGCTGCATTGACATCAAGAGAAGTCCCTGATGGGGCTAGTTGAGAATTTTCTTCTGGAATGATTTCTCTCCAAATATTCAGCTTTGTTTTATAAACTGTCAGAGAAATTAAAATAGAAGCACCTTCTGCTGCGCCACACACCCCAGGGGCTGTTTCTGACCTGGCATGGACGACCTCTCCCAGGCTCTCTTCCCCATGGCAGCATGGCATCCCCAGGTTTCAGGGGCAGGAAGTATCTTGCTCTGTGTGGGCAGGATGGGGGTGCATGAAAGCAGCCTGGTGTCCATGAGAAAGCCAGCCCCATTGCTCAGGTTCCCATGCAGAGATTTGGCTGCCAATCAACTCTGCCCTCTTGCAATGAGTTTGGGAGGTGGTAGCAAGCCCAGTGGCAGTCCAAAAGTTGAGCAAACTGGGAAAGGGGCAGCTGCTTCTTGCTCTCCTTGCACTGATATTGCTCCTGATGGCCAGTTGCCAAGATATGTGCCTTTCTGAATGAGAAATTCTTGTTTATGTTTTGGTTTTTTCCCACTTAAAGAACCTCACAGAAATGAGCTTTGGAGCTTTCACCAGTTTGAGTGTTTTGTTTAGCAACATGCTTTGAAAAGTAGGGAGGAAAACAGACATAGCTATTTTCATCTTACTCCGGTTTGGTTTTGATGTGGATTTGGAGCAAAAGCTGGAGTCATTCACTTTACCCTAAGCTGCTGGTGTGCCAAAGTACTGCAGAAAGACTATCAGCACTGCTGAAAGCAGGAAGTAGCAGAGATTTCTGGAGTGAGATTATTCTCGTGACCATTCTGGGGCAGTTCTACAGATCCAAAAGTACAAAGTTCAGACAGAGTTCAAGTATTTCTTGAATGTTTTATTGGAGTGAAACTCCTCAGCATTTGCCATTTACTCACTGCTAGATCTCTGTAGCTAAAGGGTGTTGGCTGCCTCTTTCTCTTGTGTTCCGCAGTTATTCCCACATTGTGTCACTAACCTAGATCCGTGTTCACATTTAGAAGGATGTTGAGTCCCAAAAGGTCAGAAATTCAAGGGGCCAAGCACATAGCAGATCTCCCAGGCTCGTCTTAAGTACATTCCGTGGCACGGTAAGGATGCTCTGGTCCTGAACAATCCCTAAGGTAACAGCTGGTAGAAGGGATGGAAATATGCAGACTATGGGGTTTGGTATGCCCAGATTCTGGCTGTATAGGTCTCTTTCCTATTTTTTTCAGCATTTGCAATAAGGAGTTTCCAAACAGTAACTCTTGCAAATATGTTTTGAGACACTCTTGTCCCAGAAGTGCAGGAAGGAGGGAAGAGAAATGCCTCAACAAAAAGGAAAGCTGTTCAGAAAAATACAGACTGAGTGTGGTCAGCTAACTTCAGGCGCTGCTGGAGCTGAAGTGCAGTGTTGTGCATAGCCATTTTCCTGGCAGTTCATGCTCCCATTCCCAGCCCATAGCCCATGAGGTTGATTGCTGGAGCACATCAGGAATAGACTGCACTGAAGTACTTAATGTTTGATGCTCCTTTCCATACTTCTTGGCATTGACCAATCTACTTTGAGCCTTGCAGCATCTAAGGGCATGAGCAGGATGGTAACATTCATCTGGCTTTGGAGAAGCTGGGTTAAACTAAGCATTCAAGTGAACTGTCTCCAAGCATGGACACATGCAGATTATTACTGGATTCTTTGTTTATTCTTGATGGCAGCCAGTTGGATCTCCATTTGTGATAACCTGATACCTCCCCTGTTATGGATATAATTTTCCTGGGTGGGATACTTGTGATCTGTGTTCTTGAATGTTTTGGAGAATGTGATTTGTTCACACTAATAATAAGGTCAGGAAAAATACTCCCTGCTCTGCCACTGCAAAATAAAAAAATCAGTCTCTCTTCAGCAAGTTCTGCTGCCTTGGGATTTGCAGCTGAGACTGAAAATTGTGACTTAAATCTGAACCCAGGGAGAGTTCTTATATTCTTATACAAAAGTAGTCACTGCATTAAAAAAAATCCCAGAAAAACTTAAACCTTGTGAAGTTCAGAAATCAGATGTTAGAAAAGGCTGGGGTTTAGTTTTTCTGTCAGCTTTATTCTTTGAAATCCTCTCCCTTCTTCTCCCTTCAGCACATCACACATAGCATTGTCTTTAATTACAGTACCTCATACTTTCTTTTTTTCATTTCCTGTGGAGTTGCCTAGGAAAATTTGCCACTGATCTGGTAGCTAATTCCAGGAAATAAATTCCACAATTTACACCTGTGTGTCTAGGACAACACAGTAAGTAAGGACAAATCATTCACAGTCCCTGTTCATTGTTTCCATTCAGAGGACAAGAGGATTACATTTGGCTGTCTTTAAGGCACATTGTCCAAAACACCAGAGGAGGCAACTCTTTTCCAACCAGCCTTAACTCGAAAGGTCTCTCTTTGGGCTTTCCTCTGTGCCATTCCCTTGACCACAAGGGTGGTGTGTCATGCTGCCCTTCCTCTGCTTCTGAAGGGTTTTATCTCCATCCTTTCCCAGGCAGCGATGGCCCTTTATCCATCATGTTCAAGCCATGCGTGGCTTTGCCTGCCGGCTTAGTTTTAGGAAGTGATTTTTTCCTCTGTCAAGTTTTGGAGATCAGGTTTGCAGCAATAAGTAGCTTTGCCTTGCCAGTTCATCAGGCTGTTTTGATGGTGATCATGCAAGTAAGAACACTGCTGCACATTGGCCATCTTTCTTCCAAGACTGCCTTTGAAATGAACTGCTACTTATTTTCCTCATCCTTTCAAGTCTACATTTTTCACTATAGTATTTGCTGCCTACATATCCATCTGATTCTTGTATGTTCAGTGAAACAATCTGGGAATATGTTAAGTGTATGAAAGAGTGAAATATCAAATATTTTTGTCTAGTTTTGTGTTCTTTTTCTTTCATCCTTCCACTGTTAAGATAAATTATTTCTGCTTTAGGAAAAAAGCCTTAAATACAGCTCTGGGGACTGGACGAAGGACTCAAACAAAAAAAAATTGCAGGAAACTACAAAAAGTATAAGCAAGAACAGAACATTGAGATAACACCAAAAACGTATTTTATCACAAGAGGGCAGTGCATATTAGCAAGTGAGCAAATAAACCGCGTTTCATGGGAAGCTAATCCCTTTCTTTTAACACTGTCCAAAGGTTCTACTGCCAGTGCTAAAGATAAAAAAAGGCAGAAAATTTTAGCATGCAATAGCAAACAGTGCCTTGTGAAGTTTATTGGTCACTGGGACTGAAGGAATCTGTGCCTGGTACTGGGTGTTGTGATTTTGTAAGAGAAGTGAGAAAGCTCTGGGTGGCACAGGAGTCACTGGTTACCTGTTCTACTATTTTTCTGGCAGACAGAGATGCTACCTGGTGAACTGTCATTTTGCTCATGTATCATGACCATCGGAATGACCAACCTCACATCAGATGTATTTATTCTGGCAACAAAGAAAGAAATGGAGATGGTGTCACACAATTAATTGTGTTGCATCAAAGGCTAATTTTGCACGTCTGCCTCTGATTACTTTCTTAACTGTGTAAATTTGAAATGTGCGGTGTGAGTTAGATTTTCACAGAGATACACAGCCTCCTCTGTGTTACACTATCTCTTCTTGTTTCAGGTGACTTGTAAGCCATCCAAGTGGTGCCTGCTCAGAAGTTCCATCTCTTCATGTGTGAGGAAATCCATTCAGTGCTTTTGAAGAGAGAAGAGCAGATTTCAAGGAACTACAGAAATCTGTTTAAAGGTCAGACAACTCTGATACTGGCCCTTTACAGACAGCTCCCTCTACTAGTCTAGGAACAGCAAACTTTCTGTAGAGAAGAACTCAGTGCTCCAGAAGGGAGTTACTGTGAAAAGTCACCGCTCTTTCTCACGCTCATGCAGAAGGCACCACCACAAGGCATGCACCCAGTGCCACTGCCAGCCATATCTGGGACCTGAGAGCCTGCAGCCGTGCAGGACTCAATTAATTGGCCCACTTCAACCCTTCTGATCTTGTATTTTGGAACTTTTCTGAATTTGTTTGTGAAATCGGGTGGGTGCAATACAGAGTGATATGCTTAGTCCAGCATAGAAAATGCAGAGACTTGCATAAAATACAGCACTTTCCACTCTGTTTATCATCAAGGAAACAGAAATACAAAGCCAAGAGCAGATATAAAGGCTTTCATAGGAAAGACAGTGTCTCTATTAAAAATTGTTGCGTAAGTGAAATCTCAGAGGCCAAAACATAGACATTCATCCCTTCAAAGGCTGTTCTCTTACTTAATCTGATACAGTATGCTTCAGCATCAAGACTTAGAAGGTAACTCTGTATGCCGTGGGACCATGCAGTGCTGCCAGCTTCTGGCTGATGAGTAGCATTGTCCTCTTCCGTGGAATGAACATCCTGCGTCAGTGGCATGCTGCAGTGCAGCCAGCTAAGACATCCCCATGGCTTCCACTGGTCTAAAACAATTTTTACTGGACTGTATTTTAAAAGTGACATTCCTGATAATGTAAGTCATGTCTAAATCATATCTCAGAATATTCTCAGATATATACAGGCTCAGCAGTGCAGCAATGCTCCTCTAAGGAGCATTAAAAAATGAAGTATATATTTGTCAGAGAAAGGAAACCAGGTAGCAGTCAGTACAAATTAAAGCTATTAAAATTTAAAGAATAAGGGAAGTTTAAGAGGTCTATAGCACAAAAAAGGGATAAGTACTAATACAAAATCAAACTACATAGTTGATGGAGACAGTTAAGTGTTTAGAAATTATGAAGAAAAGCAACATCTCAGCAAATATTTCTGACATATTTCAATAGGGAAGAGATGGTGGTCTTGACTAGATGAGGATGATGAAGCATTTTCCAGACCATAAATACCCAAGGAAGCAAAAAGGAGTTGCCTGAAAAAAACATATATGTCACTGACAACAATTTTTAGAAATACTGCAATACTCTAGTGAATTACAATTGGACACCAGTGAAGTGTTGATACCGTGCTAATACTGAAAAGAAAGCAGAGAAGGATATATGAGGTTATTGGCTGGTGACTCTTCCTGAACAAATAATTGAAAAGCACATAAGGGAGTCAACAAACATAGCCTTAAAAATGAGAATGTGAATAATTTCTGTAAGTTAATGGAGAATAGATCCTACTAAGCAAACCATAATAGAGAGTAGATCCTACTAAGCAAACCATAGTTTTTTTTACTTAATATCATTTGCTATTTAAAATTTAAAAATAGCTCAATAATATGCTAGTAAATTGCAGTGACTGGAAAGAGAACCAGCTTGAAATATGATTGTCCACAAGGAATTTTCTTCTAAAGGAGATGCTAAAGTAGTCTTATGCCCAGGCTACTATTCAGACTAAATCCAGGCAGCCATATATAATGTTGGTTTTAATAATTGAGGCCTATTTAAGTCAGATGCATTTTAAAACAGGCAGTGTAAAGCTCTACATCTAAACTGAGGAATCCAGACCTACAGAGAAACAACTGAGTGTTGGAAAGTGATAACTAGAGCCAACCAAGTCCAAAGAGTGAAAGTTCAACATAAATTTCCAGTGTTATAATATGGAAAGAAAATCAAATTAGATTCCTCAGATTTTCTAAATATAAAATTTGCAAGAAAATGAAAGGAAGTGGCTTTATTTCCTGATGAGGTGTTGATAAGAATTAATATGGTGACTGCAAGTTTGGTATTGATAAATTGAAAAGAACCATGACAGATACTCAGACTGTTGAGAGAACATCTTTGAGTGAGAGAATCAGAGTAAAAAATCTGCTTAGATCATCAGAGTGAAATTGAGAAGTGACTCTATAAAGATTAGTAAGAAAATTGTAGGGGGAAAAAAAGGTAATTAAGGCCTTGTGTACATAAGAAGGTCAAGAGAGGCAGTCCAAAGGTTTATCTGGCTTTACAACCTCTGAATATATAACTTTCAAACTTCTGTAGCAGAATCTGTTCCTTTCCATTGCAGCTATTTTTTGCCAAGTTACATGTAGACACTGAACCCTTCTCTGTGTTGACCAGTGATAGGACCCGAGGGAATGGCCTGAAGTTGTGTCAGGGGAGGTTTAGGTTGGATATTAGGCAGACGTTCTTCTCCCAGAGGGTGGTTGGGCACTGGAACAGGCTCCCCAGGGAAGCGATCACAGCATCAAGCCTGACAGAATTTAAGAAATGTTTGAATGATTCTCTCAGGCACATTGTGTGACTCTTGGGAATCATCCTTTGCAAGGCTAGGAGTTACACTCAATGATCCTTGATCCTTTCCAGCTCAGCATATTCTGTGATTGTGTGATTCTGTGATGTCTATTCTTGGTTCTTTAGATTACTGTACAATTAGTACCAAAGTATCCATAGCAGAGTATTAATTTCCCCTCTTAGACATCTGCTCTAGGACAGGCTGAATCACCAGTGTTGATTGCTCTACAGTGTAGAACATTGTAGTTTCACTGCAGATTCACTGTGGATTCAGCATAAATTCATCTACATTGTGGAAGGCCAGTCCTGGCTGTATGGGGAATCGTGGCTTCATGCACTGTCAGCAACGCTTGAGGACAGGCACTGTATAGGGCAGGGCTGTCTCCAAAGGATGCCATGGAATGTGAAGAACTCTTCTAAGAAGGCACAACCAAAAGGACTGACCAGCCCTCATGGGCAGAGCAGCCAGATGATATCTGTAAAACAAAGAAGCATTTTGACACCACTGAGTTAGCAATCCTTTGCTTGAAGACATCTGAGAGTAAAGCAGATGGGGCAAAATGTGATGGGATCAAATTGTTTAGAAATCACAGGAACATCTCTGAAAGTGACTGGTGCTTATAGATGTGTCAGCCTTTGGGCAGTTAGCTCTGATGTACATGCTTGCAAATCATGCCACAGAAGTCATAACTTTGGGTAGATAAAACCATCACCGTATAGACTACCTGCCAAAAAATTGGTTGAGTCAAATCTCTCCCTGTCTTTGAGGAACCAAAGAGTATCTGTTGATTTGGTTCTATTCCTTTTTCAACATGATTGTGACTGAGGGATTATTTTACTGATAATTGTTTGATGATTAAATAATATAAGTATGCTGTCTGGATTTGAGAAATTGCATATGCTCTGGGTGACAGCAATTCTAATGTTGACACTGGTGAAGGTCTTCAAGCCACACATTGTTCTGTGCTGCAGTGCTATAAAGAGGAGTTTGTTTTAGAAAAACCTATGTTTCCTATGTATGCATGCTGAGTATTCTCTCCTAGCAATTTATTTGCGGAAAGAAAGTTCTTTTTATAGTCCTTGCGTTACTGATCATAGAATTTTCAGTTGCTAATTATTATACAGATTCTTTCTAAGAGAAGGGCAGAAGAGGACACAGGCCTTCCACATCTCTGCTCTACTTTAGAGCCTCCTTCATTTGTAGTATTGAACTTATGTAGTTGCTGCTTCTCCTTAAAGAGCTCAAATGAAATGCTAATACTTGTTAGATTACCTTACCCTGTGGAGAGGAACTGTGATTTCTTCTTTAAATAAAATGAGGACATGCTTCCTAAATTGAGCTATTCCCTAAATGAGTTGCAGAGATTCCACACACTGAGTGTTCAGGAGTTTGCTACTGTTTTGTATTTTCAGTCTGAAGATATTCAGATAGCATTGTGATCAGGTGGATGATAAAACCCTGAGACAGCTGGAAGAGAAAGATACTGTTCTTACACAGGGCATGATTTTGTGAAGTGAAGTGTGGTTATTTGTTGTCTAAAAAAAATAATACTTGACCTAGTTTAACTAAATGTGGGCTGAGGTTCAACATTTGAAAATTGTTTACTAAGAAATTATACGGCTTTAAAAACCCCACTATAAACCAAACATTTTTGTGGTCTGTTCTCAAAGTAACAGAATAGATCAAGCCACTCAACATGTGTACTGTATTTCCTTAAAGGTAACAATGCTGAAAATGCAGTGGTATGATACTGCAGTTTTGTCCGAAGGTGTTATTTATATGTCACTTATACCAAGACAGAGATTGTCTCTCTGAAGCAGGTGGCATTTGAGTATGGTTTCATTCTTCATGGGTAAATCTTCCTTTCATGCCTACTGTAGCTGGTGAAAGAAAGTGGTGATTTCGATCTTTATTTTACAAAACTCAGCTTAAAAATTATGCTTATGTACAGCTTTAGCTGACAGCATGAGTTAATGAAGTGCTTAGAAACACACCTTAATACATGCAAGTGATTTCCACCATGAGATCTACCTGTTACTGGTCGCAAGATACAACTCTAGAGTGAAAACCCAATATCTTCTGATCATTTCCAGTATGAGTCAGGTGTTAACTAATGACAGCTCTGCACATGCTGCCATGCTGGCAATGAGCAAAAGTTGTAAGCAGCAACAGGATGCTTCAGTGGTCTTTATTAAGGACAGTAATAAATAAGTCTATTCATAAGCTGTTTCCCTCTAAGTGGTGACATTAAATGTCAGTCTTGACTGTGAGGACTGAGAGAGTATGGAAGGGGCCTTGGGATGTTTCTGAACCTCTTACAGCCACAACAGTCGACTCTAACTGCTGATCTGCTCGTCTCTGCACTGATTACCAGGGAAAGCCCTGGTAATTCAAGATTTTATAACACTTGCACTATTTCTCTAAGTCATGGGACCCTTGTTTCAAATACAGACCATCAGAGACCTAGTAGGCAACCAGAGCAAGGCACCCATTTAGGAAAAATGCAGTAGGATAACTGTGTAAGCATATGAAGAACAACTAGGCCCCCAGCCTGACAGGCTTGTTATGTGTTTTTCCTCCAGGGATTTCAATTCCTGAGTAGTAGAAAAGGTGAAAGGCATATGTGTTAGTACAGCAGTGGCAGACACTGGAAACTTTTGTGAATATTTGACCAGTATATTTTTTCGAAGAATCACAGATGCCTGAATCCATTTACCTGTGGACTGTGACTCAACAACTTGCTACTGTTGGGATGGCAGCAAGTTCTGCTTAACTGCAAAGTCCTGACTTTTTATTATTTCTTTTTTGGAGCAATGTCATATTTAATAATGCTCCCAAAGCACGCCTGTTCTGATCAACTGAAGGGATTGGCTGGATGCTAAATGACTTCTTCTCTGTGGACTTACAGTACTTTCTACCACGCCTTGGCACTTATTTTTGGAATCAGTGTTGCTAAATCTCTGTACATGTATTTTTTCCAATAGTTTAGAAAGCAGCAAGTATTTTATGCCCAGCTCTAAACACTGGCACAGGAAAAATTGCTGGATTATGTTGGAAAAAGTGAGGTATTAATGGGACAGATCACCACACCATGAAAAGGATAATTTCCTACTTGGCAGACATTTTGAAATAATTAAATTTATTTGGACTTGGTAAACCTGAAATTATAGCAATTTTAAGTGCTTTTGAGAAAACAAAAACAGTGTTTACCAGGAACTTCTAAACATATAAAAAAATAATGGACCCTTAAAGGTATATAATATTTATACTTATGTGACTGTGGCTAAAATATCCAAGCATAACTCATCATTCTCATGTTAGTCTGATGTAACTTATGAGGCAATTCTTATGAATTAAACTTGCCCTAAGACTTAAGTTCCATCATGGGGTTGTGGCCCAGTTTTACCAAAGCTCATTGAAGGATGTTCAATGAGATGCTGAATCTCAGGGGATTTATTTTGTGGTAACAGGATTTGCTCCTCCACAGAAAAACCCTTCTTTGAGTCATCCCCCTTTCTGATTCCTTCCTGAAATCTTTGAAGGATCAGGGAGAGTTTCTAAAAATAAATTAAAAGTACTACTTCTTGCTGTTCATGGTCAGGCCCACACCTGAAAAGAGCAGGAAGAAATGGCAAGACACATCAGATAACTTCTCTAAAAAATTTAAGCAGTTCGCTGCTGCCTCACATTCATCATGTTCTCTAGATGCCATCATGTGTCACTCAATTCTGAACCTTTAAATTTTGAAGACTCAGTCAGTTCCTTCCCTAGAGTTGCTTTTTTATAACTATAGACTGACTCTGTACCCTCCATCGAACCAGTAAGTCCTCATAGCTCCAGTTATATTTTCCCTTTCCATAGTTACTAAACAGAGACCATGTCATTATAAGAAAGAATGTCATATCTCTTATCTACCATAGCAAACACAATTTGAAACCCCACTTTATATGTGGGTGGAATGAGAAGCTTTTCTGTAAGTTTGGAGTAGACTAATAAAGCTTAAGAGAAAAGCTCATTTAAGATAAAGCCCAAATGCAGTTTCAAAATAAGAACCTCCTTAGTGAGTTAAGACTGCTACAAAATACATGCTGGTATTAGATCAAAAGTAACTGCTTACTCATTTTTGAAAGCTTAGTTCTAATCACAGACACATAAGACACTTTCCTCTCTACTGAAACAACAGAGGGCGAAGTGTGTTTGTAATCAGCAGGTTTTAGAAGGTGTAGAACCATACATGTCTGAATAATCTGATGACAATACTATCTTTGGTCATATTAAACAAACTCCAGTTTGTAATAAATTGACCTCACAGTGACTCTCAAACACCACTTTGTTTTAATGTCTGCTCAAAATTTTGAGGTCTGTTAAAAAACTTAAAGCATGAGTATGTCTGCATGTGTATTAGTTTCTGTAACTGTGCATGTTCTGTTTTTCTTTTTAATCTCTACTAGGTGCATTTAGCTACAGTGCTATTTTGAAACTTTCATATGGTTTAGGAGCTTAAAATAGAAATGTTATTTATCACAAGAGAGCAATGCTTTGCAAACGTGCAAAGATGGTAACTCTGCAGTTGTGGCTTTGTTGTACAGAGCTTCTGTATGCATAGAATCAGAGCCATCAAGGTTGGAAGAGACCTTTATGATCATCAAGTACAACCATCAACCTAGCACTATCACTGTAATCCTTAAACCACTAAACCATATCACCCAACGGCACACCCAGACACCTCTTAAACACCTCCAGAGGTGATGACTCCACCACCTCCCTGGGCAACCTATTCCAATGCCTGACCATCCTGAAAGCGAACATTTCTTTCTAATATCTAATCTGAATCTCCTCTGTCTCAGGTTAAAGCCATTTCCTCTGGTCCTCTCACTGCAGGCACAGTAGAAGAGACCAGTTCCCACCTCACTACAACCTCCTTTCAGCTGGTTGTATAGAAGTGATAAGGTCCTCTCTGAGCCTTCTCATCTTGGGACTAAACAAACCCAGGTCCCTCAGCCATTCCTCATAAGGCATGTTTTCCAGACCTTTCATGAACCTTGTTGCTCTTTGCTGTACATGCTCCAGCACCTCAATGTCCTTTTTAAAATGAGAGGCCCAAAATTAAACACAATACTCGAGGTGTGGCCTCACCAATGCTGAGTACAAGGAGACGATCACTTCCCTAGTCCTGCTGGCCGCACTGTTCTTGATACAGGCCAAGATGCCATTGGTCTTCCTGACCACCTGGTCATGCTGCCAGCTCATATTGAGCTGGCTGTCAATCAGCAGCCCGAAATCCCTTTCTGCTGAACAGCTCTCAAGCCACTCCTCTCCAAGTTTGTAGCTCTGCACGGGGTTGCTGCGACCCAAATGCAGGACCTGGTACTTGGCCTTATGGCACCTCATGCAGTTGCTCTTAGCCCACTGCCCAAGTCTGTCCAGGTCTCTCTATAGGGCCTTCCTACCCTTGAGCAGACCTAGACTCCCACTCAACTTAGTGTTGCCTGCAGATGTAGTGAGGCTGCCCTCAATCCCCACATCCCGTTCATCAATAACGGGACTGGACAATTCAGTGACTGGTGTAATTCAAAGGGGACAAACCTTAAAATAACAAATTCCCATTACAACTCTTGGGACTCTTCCAGTGCATGCAACATCTTAAGCTTGTCCTGTGATGAGGGAACAGAGAGGGCATCCACTGACTCCTCACTTTAGGGCCCAAGCTGAATATCTATATGGGTGCACCCCTTCTCTGTGCCGCCCCCAACCACCTCCTTCTCCTCCCCAAATGGTGATGATGCTCCCCGAATTCACCTCATTTTTGCACCAACCCAGCATGCAGGAGCAGAAGGACTTCCTCTAGTGCTGTTTTCCTGTACCTATGACAAGACTGCTTAACTGACAAGTTTTTTAATTTGACTTTGCTGACAAAGATGAGGTTTGTCTTTTTTATAGGGGTTTTGTCCTTTGACAGCTCCTGGCAAGGTGGAAACTTGATTTCAGCTGGGGAGATTTGCCGAAGCAAGAGGTCACCTCTGAAAGACGTTTTGCATCATAGAAAGAAGAATGTTAATAAGATCTTGAAGACAAAAATTCTGCACAAAGTTTGCTCAATATCAAAGCCAAGACTTTGCTTCCATACTTTGCTCTAATTTCTGTATTTCATTCATCAGGAATATCAGCTCTAAACAATATTTCAGACAGGGGGAATTAGCCACAAGTTTTTAATCCTGCTCCAGGATGGGCAATATTCTGGTTTATGTAAAACATTTCTATTTTGAAAGTAGTATGCATGCACACCACACTGCTTAGAAAACTGACTGCATAAGTTGCCTCATCAAACACTTAAGCAGTACTGTTCTTGATGGCAAATGCACCCTGTAACAGAGTGAAATACTGAAGAATAAGCAAAAATGGTTTTGAAGCAATTCATAGAACACCAAACTTTAATTTTTGACCAAATAATTTACAGTATTTGTATTCTGGTTAAAGCAAGTAGAAATTCTGAGCATAAGAAGGAGTCAGGACTCAAATTTTTCAGCCAATTTCTGCATATACCCTCTAGCTGTTTCACAGTGGTCAGGGAGCTAACTGAAGCTCACACTGGAAACAAAGCTGTATTCACACCTTTTTGGGATATAGAAAACAGTCCTCAGCATTTATGAACAGTTTTACAATAAAGTGAGATACTGCAGATTTCTAAAAAGCGACTCATCTCTGGTTTTATTAGGGTAGAGGGATTTGGACTGAAGAAAACTTTCAATTCAACCACCATTTGCAGCTATATGCAGCCACAGATCTTGTTATAGAGGGACCATCATTTGCTCTGCAGTAATCTACAAGCACTTTCTGATATCAGTAAACAAATTCCAGATTGTTTTCTTCCTACCTGGGCAATTACAGTAGTCTTTTCCCAATTGCCTCACCAGATAAAGGCTAGCACAGAACCACAGAATACAACAAGCTGGAAGGGACCCACAGGGATCATCAAATGCAAATCCTGGCCCTGCACAGGACCATCCCCAAGAGTCACACCATGTGCCTGAGAGTATCATCCAAACACTTCTTGAACTCTGTCAGACTTGGTGCTGTGACCATTGCCCTGGGGAGCCTGTTCAGTGCCCAACCACCCTCTGGGAGAAGAACATTTCTCTAATATCCAACCTAAACTTTCCCTGACACAACTTGAGACCATTCCCTCAGGTCCTGTCACTGGTCACCATAGAGAAGAGATCAGTGCCTGCCCCTCCTCTTCCCCTCACAAGGAAGTTGTAACTGCAATGAGGTCTCCCCTCAGTCTCCTCTTCTCCAGGCTGAACACAACAAGGGACCTCAGCCGCTTCTCACACGGCTTCCCCTCAAGGCCATTCACCATCTCTCTTGCCCTCCTCTGGACACTCTCTAATGGCTTAATACCTTATATTGTGGCTCCCAAAACTGCACACAGCACTCAAGGTGAGTCCGCCCCAGTACAGAACAGAGTGGGACAATCCCCTCCCTTGACCAGGTGGTGATGCTGTGCCTGATGCCCCCAGGACATGGTACACCCTCCTGGCTACCAGGGCACTGCTGACTCAGATTCAACTTGCCATCGACCAGGACGCCTAGGTCCCCTTCTGTGGCACTGCTTCCCTGCATCTCATTCCCCAGTCTGCAGGAACATCCAGGGTTGCCCCATCCCAGGTGCAGAATCCAGCACTTCCCCTTGTTGTACTTCATACGGTTGGTGATTGCCCAGTCAACATGGTATTTATAGCCTTTGTTATGATATTATATTTTATATTGTAATGTTTTTATTTCTGATTTGTTATTTATTCATCAAAGTAGTTTCTCATCCATGTTGCAACATAGAAGGCTTGAAGCATGTTAAAAATATACTCAATGGAGTAGTTTAATTCTGAATTCCCCCTCTGCCTCTTTCTTCCTTATTTTCTTTCCCCTGGAAGTATTTTAATATGCTGTTATTGGTCTCATGGGAAAGACAAGGCACTTAAATCATTGCTAGAAGTTTTGTTGAAGGATATTTAAAATTCCAGTTTCCATTCTAAGCCAAGGAAAATTGTATTTCCTTGGTCAGTCCCATCATCACGTTTTCGTGAAGTGGAATTCTTGCTTTCTGGCCAGCCTTCACATGGATTGATTTATGTGGCAGAGGTATGTATCAGGATCGAAAAGTTGTAACTCTGTTCAGCCCCACTCTAAAGATTTTTTTGCCTGTAGAAGAGCCACTTTCTAGTCTGTGATTTCTTTAAATAAGTCGATTTTCTTAAAACCCTAGGAAATTTCAAATACTAAACTAAAAGAATGTTTATTTTTTATTAAAGCCAAGTTGCCAAGCAAAGGAAGTGCTGCAGCTCCAACTTACATGCCCACACAGCTGTCATTTGTCTCCCTTCTGTTTATATGTCATAGAATAGACACAGAGAGTCATTTAGGTTGTAAAAGTTCCTTAGGATTATTGAGTCCAATCATTAACCCAGTACTGCCATGTTCACCATTAAAACTTGCCTCTAAGCAACTCATCTTCCAATTTTTTTAAATACCTGCAGGGATGGTAACTCAACCATTTCCATGGGCAGCCTGTTCCAGTGCTTGACAACCCTTTTGGTAAATATGTTTTCCCTAATATCCAATCTAAACTTCCCCTGAAGCAACTTGAGGCCATTTCCCCTCATCCTATCCCTTCTTACACGGGAGAAGAAACCAAACCCACCTGGCTACAACCTCCATTCAGGTAGTTGTAGAGAGCAATAAAGTCTCCTCTGAGCTTTGTTTTCTTCAGCCTGAACAAGCTCAGCAGCCCCAGCTGCTCCTCACAAGATTTGTGCTCCAGCCCCCTCACCAGCTCTGTTGTCCTTTTCTGGACATGCACCACCACCACAATGTCTCTCTTGCAGTAAGGGGCACAAAACTGGACACTGGATTTGAAGTAATCATGAAATATCTAATTAAATGATACCCCATTTTAATCTTTCTACTCACAGGACTCCAAGTCCAGTGAGGCAGAAGAAAAGCAACATGCAGAGGAAGATCCTGATCTGCATAGTAGACACTCCAGCTCATTCGACCTTTCCCTTCCTTGTGATAAAAGTTGGAAAATGTGCAGCACATGGAGGAAAAAAAGGATTTCAGAAAGAGAAAGACCCTGATTTAGGCCATAGCACATTACCCTCAAGTACAGCCCCTGCTAGACATTTAGATGGCAGGAAAGCAGCAGAGACTTCTACAGATAGCTGTGAACTCTCAACTGTTCTATTAGCAGAGCTTTCTCTTTTGTTGTCCATAAAGAGCATTCACAGGCAACTATGTAGTGGAGCACAGTGATTTCATAGATGATAAAGATTTGTAGGTTCCAAACAACATAGAAATATCAAGAAAGCCACAAGTTACTAATAAAAGCATAATATGAGGTAAATTACAAATGGTAGCTGTAACCACAGATATTAGATGATTACATTGAAATTTGTGTCAGAAGTACCAAGTGAGATTGATTTCATTTCCTGTGTTAAATGAAATATAATATGAATAAGGAAAGCATGAATCAGTGAAGTTTTACATTCTTGAATTATTTTTCAGATTGCAAATTTTATAGCAGCTATAACCTTCTTTTTAATATTTTCAACTTATTATCATATTCAGTAACAATTAGAGCTATAAGAAACAATACTCTATTTTTTTCTTCAAAGGGGATGGATTAATATAATGTGGATAATCTACATAATTATACAATCTGTATGTTAACTATAAAGATAGTCAACACCTTTATTAATTTAAACCAAATAAGAACATTTTTCAAACTAAAGGAAAATCAGTCCTCCTTCCCCCTATAATGTTCAATTTTTTTGTCAAACTATTGTATTATTTTATAGAATCATAGAATGCTTTGGGTTGGAAGGCACCTTGAAAAAAAGTCACTCTTCGTCTCTCTTGTAGGTCTACATTATGTACTGGAAGGTGCTGTAAGATCTCCCTGAAGCCTTCTCTTCTCCAGGCTGAAGAAGCCCAACTCTCTCTTACTGTCTTCAAAGGAGATGTGCTCCAGCCCTCTGACCATTTTCATGGCCCTCCTCTGGAATCTGTTCTAACAGGTCCATGTTTTTCTGGAGCTGGGGACCCCAGAATTGGATGCAGTATTCCAAGTGGGGTATCACAAGAGTGAAGTAGAGGATGAAAATCACCTCCCTCAACCTGCTGGATCAGGGACCTGCTGTCTTTGGGACAGGAAAACTTGCTTCCCAAAATCTGTTTAGCAGGACAGGATGTTCTCTATCTAGGACAGGGTCTAAGCACCACTTCTTATGGTCTGCTGCAGTTTTTAATTTTGAATCCATCCTTATTTCCATCAAAGTAATTGACTTCCTTTTTTGTCACATAGGACAGTATCAGTCCTCTTATTTGCCAGATAGTTACTTCTCTTTGTTTCTTGTTTTGATGATTATTATTTACATATGCTAAAAATAAATGGAGAAGATAGAACTGGCATAAAAAATAAATATCCAAAATCCAGGTTAGCCTGTCAAATAGCAAGAAAGCTGATGATGAAAATACCTCAAGAGATATAGCTTTCCTCTTAAAATGCAATATCCTGTGCTTCTCTTTTTCATTTAATGACAGCAGCAGACCATCATCACTAGATTACAGCAGACACATGACATGCACTGATCTTTCTGAACTCATTTTCTTCTCACATTCAATTGGGTCTGTCATGAATATGAAGAAAAAAATTGATTCTGCAGAATGACCCTGCCTTTGAGGGAGTCAAGACCCTTTTAGTGTGTTACAGCCTGTTTTTCAGATCAGTTGTGCAAAGGGTAGTTTTGGCACATCACATTTCCAGTTTTCTGCAGAAAAAAGACCTCTGCGTGTCTCTGTGGGGTAGCAACATTTCCTGGGTTTTGTACAAAATTGGATTAGGTAATAGTACAAGCCTTCCCAGCACAGGAAGGCATGGGCCATACTAATTCTCTGACTGGGATTCCTATGGATCACATATTGCTTGTAAACTGCTTGAACAGACAATAAAGAAACATTTTGTTTAAATTACTGGATGCCATGCACATTGCATAAGCAGTTTTATATTATTGATTTAATGGTTTATTTCTTACTTTTGAAAGAGAAATACTTTTTCACTCTTTTGTCTAAAATTTACAATAGTGTTTTTGAAGATTTGTGCTGTGTATAGGTACAAATAATGTCTAGTACTTACATAAGTTTTGTTAACTGGACAATGAATTGCCAGGAAAAAAATCATAAAAATAGGAACATACTGATAATGACAGCAGAGGGGCAACCCATACAAGCAAAATGGAAAATGAAAATGGGTGTTGGGAAATAGAGTATTATAGTTTGCAATATTAACCATCTCAGGATTTAATATTTCCTATGTAAGTAATCCTTTGTATTATAAGTACTATCAAACCTGTGGAAACTATATTTCAGAAGGCTTAAAGCAAAACATGTATCTAACAAGAGACAAAGCTGAATTTTAACCCAATTTATACTCAATAGGGTATATTATTTTAATTTTAAAATGTATTTCACACCTTTTATTGCGAAGTTGAGGCCTTTGTCTCACATGCACACATGCACTCATAGCAACCTGCTCAAAAATCCCCGGCTTTAAGAAACTGCACACTGAGCAGAACCCAAGTAAACGTTAGAAATTGTCATTTCTTCAAAGAACAGAGAACAGCTATTGCTAGGTGGATGCACTTCTTTTCCTACCATATATATGAGTGCAGTGCTGGCAGTTTCTGAATTATTACTTTTTATTTAAACAAAAAAGTCAGATGCCAAACAGATTGGTTGCCATAAAGTTCCAGCTCCAAGTAAAGTAACATTATTAACCTCTCTTTACATTTTTCCACTTAAAAATGCAGGAATGTGCAACAAACTTGCTACACTTAAGGCAGAGCAGGTCATACTACCTAATGTTTACATTGCTGGACTCTTCCCAGTGGAAGATTTCTTTTTAATGGTTTATAATCCTGTTAGGCACAAACTGTTCAGTTTTTCCATGATAGGAGTCAAATAAAGGGTGATTATTTTTTCTTCTTTCACAAAAAATTATTTACTCACTTCCAAGAAAATGTCAGAGGGGAAAACCCCCATTGCTCTGTTGTTAACAGAACCAGTCGATCTTTCTGACAGCTTTTATGCTTCTCTGCCAGATGAAACCTTGTAGTGGGTGCACTGTGTGTCAGGACTCCTTTCTCCTGCTGCTTTGAGAGCTGGACCAACCATAGCTCATGTATAAACACTTCAAGAACTGTAGTTTTCAAATGGTCAAGAAAGTGCTGTTTCCTTCTCTTTAGAAAACTTCTGTATCTCGGTGGCCTTTCTCTCCACTGAACACTCCACAACCGCTTGGTCCTTCCAGCTCTAAGCAAGCCATACATGCGCCTTCTCAGAACTTCTGCAGGTGGTGGGACTGGAGATGCACCATTCTCACAGAGGAGCTAAGAATGTTTCTCCTGGCTATGGCTCAAAAGACAGTAGCAGGATTTTTCTTGTAACAGTTGTTTCCAACTCCTCCAAGCAAGGACAAATCTCAGGAATAAAAGTTCTCCCAGCTGGTATTCTGAGTTAGTTGGAAAGAGACTAAAAAAAAACAAGCAGTTTTGGCAGAAATATTTCAAATTTTCAAGTTAAAATGATTTGGAGAAACTATTCAGCTTCAGCAAATGCTCAGGGGAACACAGAGGAGATTACAAAAGGATCTGTGACATGTTCATTAGATATCTGCCAACTACACTACCACCCACCGCTCCCATGCTGTGCCCTCATTCACAACCGCTGAGTGAGGATGCTTGTAGGCTGCTCTGCCCTCCAGTCTTAGAGAATGCAACCAGCACTACTTCCAAGTGCTCTGGGCTGGAGTCTGTTCCTGTCACTGATGAACCACCCCTCAGGTTTACATGGTGCTGGAGATTCCAAATCTCATGGTAAATGATGACTAAAGCTCATTTCTCTCTTTGTCATTTTCTTGTTTCTCACTATTGACAAAATTGAGTAGACTCTAACGTGACAAGATCCTTGCCATCAGTTCTATTGCAGCCAATCAGGGTTAGATTTGTTTTGGGAACAGTGGCATGGGCAGCCCTGAAATGTGTTCTTGCAGGACTTCTATTTCATCAGTATTGTCAGGTACTTGGCTTTCTGTTCTGTTCTGATTGCAAATTAATTTTTATCTACATTACAGATAAGTTGTGAGGATTTTTTAGTTTGTTATTATGTACGTGTCAGATGTCCCCAGTGATGCAGCAGCAAATAAAAAGACTGGATGCAGTGCTTGGGGTCTGACATGGCAGGATGTATTGTGCCAGGGGGAGGGAAGTGGAAGCTGATGGCTGTTCCTGGCATCAGCTTTGCACTGGGCCCGCAGAAGGTGGGCCATACCCAGACATGTTGAGATCAGGGGATGAGGGGATGGCTGTCCACCCAGCACAGCATGTCACTGCTTGGGGCTCACCAGGGAGTTCTGTCAGTTCCCTGGTTCTGTCCTTCCTGGGACCTCGTGTTTGCCTATCTGTGGCATGGGCCCATGCGTGCCACAGCCCCTAGGAAAGCAATGGGAGGTGAGAGGTGCACGGAGCTACCCAAAATTCAGCAGGGGGGGTTGATGAAAAAGGCAAAAATATCAGCCAATCTCTTTTTCCTCTGATTCAGAATCAGGTAATAATGATTTGAGTCATATGGGTAGTAATGAGTTTGAGTCATATGGGAAAGCACATCTGGCACTTACTTTTAACAACTCATAACTCAGTTTGCAATGGTTTTGGTATCTTCACTACCTAAGCACTACTTACTGACAAACATAAGTTCTGACATCTGTCCATACACTAGTTTTACCAATAAACACCATGAAGGTTTAACATTTATCTCCTTCCTAGTCCAGACTTATTTTCCATGGCCAGGTTATACCTTACCCACAAAATAGCCCACCATTTCAAAGGATTTAAGGACTCCTACCTCAAAGAGAAGTATTTTGGAAATATTTCTCATTCTTCATGTTAAGGAAACTTGCCTGTCTGATCATCCAGGAGCCACTCTGCGGTCATTCTCATACCACTTGATCTGGGACCAAAGCCCTTTCACAGTTACACACCCACACTCACAGAGACCAGGTTCTCTTATCAGCTCGACCCTTTGTTTCCCATAGCAGTGTCAGAAGCTCAGATTCTTAAAATAATTTAATTATGGTGCCATAACTAAATAACAAAATAACAGCTCACGCTGGTGCCTCCAGGAGAGACCCCAAACAAAGGAACATCTAGGCTTTTATATCCTTACAGTCTAAGCTCAGCAGAGTCTGGGGGTCCTCGGCTCCTGATATGTCTCTCAGTGTCCAGTCCCCTCGCTGTTCCACAGGTCCCCATTCCAAAGGTTATGCAAAGGGGCAGCAATTCATAGTCTCTTGCCTCGGGCTCCCACCCAGAGCTCAGCCTGCAGCTGGGACTGCACTGCATGCCGAGCTACCTGCACTGAGTGTATTCCTCAATAGAGCATTACTGGTAATGGGCAGTATTAATGCATCACATCCTGTTACTTCTAGGTTATGTTCTAACTCGAGGGTTCCTTGAGACAAAAGGAATGAGTACAGGCTCCAGCAGTAGGTCTCTTGCAGCAGACCAGATGGGCTGCATTAGTGATCTTGTCACTCTTAAAAACTTGCTATAGGCAAACAGGAAATTCATTTTATGTGTAAACATGATAATTTATTGTTAGTGTAGTTGAAATATTAATCAAGGCATCCATATTAACACAGATCTAAATATTACAGGAAAAGAGAGGAAAAGTAAATGAAGAATTCTTTTACAGAGGAAAAGGTTCAATAAGAACTATACACTTAAAATTCCTATACACACACATCCTGGCTATTACCCTTTTCTTTGGTGCTGTGCTCAGCCTTCCCCTGCCCCTCAGGTCCTAATGTTAATGTTTTCACTCTAGGGAGCAGGGAGGGTTATGGCAAGTACTCCAGCCTAAGTCTGGATCAGAGAGAAATACAGTGCTGATGTCAGTGGCTTCTCCCTCCTCACTCTAGGATCTGCTTTGAATTGTTTCCATGCTCTATATGTTACTCTTGCTTCATGGGTCTGCAAGCCCACACTAAATCTGACTTTGTTACACATGGTATGCTTTGCATGTGTTAGTTGCTTTTTTTGATGTTCTTGTTGTCTCAGTTATCCCTAAACTCGATTTCGCTCAGCTCCAGGTCTGCATTTCTCTATCTGACCATTGGTAAGTTGTTTATGACTGTGGGGTCTCCAGTGCCAGGTGTTATTGCCCAGTCTTGTATTCCTTAGTACCACACCCTGTGTTCCCACTTCCCCCCACTTGGAACACTACCAGGGATGAGGCATGCACAGCACCACTGGGCAACCTGTTCCAGTGCCTCATCATCCTCTATGTAAAAAAAATTCTTCCTTATGTCAAACGTAAATTTATCCTCTTTTATTTGCCCCTTGTCCTACCACTACAGACCCTAATAAAAAGTCTTCCTCTGTCTTTCTTATATGGTTTATTAACTGAAAGGGCATATCAAGGTCGCCCCGGAGCCTTGTCTTCTCCAGGTTGAACAATGTCAGTTCCCTCAGACTTCTTAACAGGAGATGCTCCAACTCCTCAAACCATTTTCATGGTCCTTCACTGGACTTGCCCTAATAGGTCTATGTTTTTTGTGCTGGGGGATCCAAAGCTGGACACAGTGCTTCAGGTGGGGTTTCATGAGAGCAGAGCAGGAGGGGAAAATCACCTCCCTTGACCCTCTGGCCACACTTATACAGCCCAGGATATGATTGGCTTTCTCAGCTTCAAGAGCAAATTCCCAGCTCATGGTCAATTTTTTATCCACCAGTACCTCCAAGCCCTTCTTTGCACAGCTACTCTCGTCTCATGCTTACTCTATTCTGTACGGATACCTCTATCAGGTAGAAGACTTTGCACTTGGGCCACGTTTAACTTCTTCAGGCTCACACGAGCCCCCTCCTCAAGACATCCCTTCCCTCTAGCCTATCAACTCTGGCACTCCACTTGGTGTCATCTGCAGACTTGCTGAGGGTGTGCTCAAAGCCACTGTCCATGTCATTAATAAAGATATTGAACAGTAACAGTCCCAATATACACTCCTAGGGAACACCACTTGCTGTCGGTCTCCATTTGGACATTGAACCATTGACTGCAACTCTTTGGATGCAACTATCTAGACAGTTCCTTATCCACCAATGAGTTCAGCCCCCAAACACAAATATCTCCAGTTTACCAGCAAGAATGTTATGTGGGACTATGTCAAGGGCTTTACAGAAGTCTGTGTCTGACATTAGTAGCTCTTTCCTTGTTTACTGAGACAGTGCCTCCACCACAGAAGACCTCCAGATTAGTCAGGCATGATTTGCCTGTGCTGAAGCCATGTTGGCTGTGTTTAATTGCCTCCCTGTCATCCATACACCTTGACATCGCATCCAGGAGCATCTGTTCCATGACCTTACTGAGCACAGAGGTGACGCTGACTAGCAGTTTCCAGGGTTCCCAATTTTAACCCTTCAGACATAATGGATGTTATGTTTCCCTTTTTTCAGTGACCAGGAACTTCACCTGTCTGCCATGACTTTTCAAATACAGTGAAGAGTGGCTTAGCTACTACATCTGCCAATTCACCCTGGGATGCATCTGCCCTGCTTCCTCAGATGGTCTCAGACCTGATCTTCTCTTACAGTGGGTGGTCTTCATTGTCTCCATTTATGCCTTGAGATTCTGGGTCTGGAGGTGTGTTGAAGAACAACCATTGAATCAGCCATTGAAAACTGAGGCAAAAAAAAATTTGTGGCCTATGTGCCTCCCACCCCTCATTGAAAAAAATTGCTTTTTCAGATAAAACAAGTGAAAATGAAGCTTCAGGCATTTCAAGACAAGTTCAGGTAAAGCAAGGCCTGAGGTTTTGTAAATTCAATACAGTCTGTGGCCTGTTTCTAGGAATGGTAATACTGTATGCACAAAGCTGCACTAAAACAGGGGTCTGTATAACTGAATCATCCAAAAGTGGTTCCCCACATAATCATGAATGTAATGTGTGCCTTTTTGGTGTTGTGGACTTTCCTGAGCGGATCCAATTCTCACACATCTCACATATCCACAGAGAAGGCCCACTGTAGCTACTAGGAAAAATAGCCATGAATTTCAGCTAAATAATCTTTGCACAGTTTAAATTCTTGGTGCACTAATGCCATCAGAGTCAGAAGGGAATATTCAGACAATGACTGGCCCTGCTGCACACAAAATGCCTCCCTGTGCCTACAGATCAAAGGCTGTACAAGAGGTTAGAAAGCAGTGCTGTCCACAGCACACATCCTGACCCTATTAAAAGCAAAGCAGAAGAATTCAGATAGAGTCATTTAAAAATAACCACAATAAAGGTGGTGATGGTGACAACAACAGGAACTATCAGGATATTTTCATTTTGCAGTAAACTGCCACCTTTCTGCAAAGAGGACTTCTGCATCTGATAACCTGTGGGCAGCTTTGGTCCAAAGCCTTTGAATTTATGGTGAGTAATTTTATTATGATGATGAGGCAGGAACTAGTTTTCAGTGAAAGAGATGATGAGTAAGCTGAAACAAGGCAGTTTTCAAGGAAAGACCTCAGTCAAACATGACCTGATGCAGCCACAGGGGTATAAATGACTTTGCTGGGCTTCTCAACAAAGAGAAATGCATAACCACAGGAAGCGAGCACCCCATTTCATGTTAAGAGTTTGTTCCTTCTGCTCCCGAGCAGCTCTACAAAGAAGGGACACACAAGCAAAACCAGGGGTGTTTCACACTTTTCAGTAGGTTTTCTTTTACAGTAAAGAAGAAATAAAAAGTCCCAACCCAGAAGAATTGCCATAGGAAGCAAAGCCCCAATGTGTCCTCAGCTTGGTTCAGTTTCTTGGTTATTCCTCTGCTGTTATTTTCACAGAAGTGAAAGCATTTGACGATACACAGAGTAGCAACATGGGAAAGTTGCAGAAGGAAATTATTTTTAATCCCCACATTTTTGCACAAATGTTGGTTTTTTCAAGAAAAATATGGTTGTTGTCCATTTTAAGCCTGCCTGTGCTCTCTGCACACCCAAGCTCTGCACCCACAGAACACTGATCAATGGCTTTGGAACAGTTCCTTCAAAGCTTTTTCACATGTTTCTAGATGAATCTCCCTCTGTATTTGTCTTTAGTAGTTCACTTTAAAAGCAGCTTTTAATCTCTTCTTCCCTAAGGTACCCTTTATAAAATCATATGAGAAAAATCTCCCCCAAAGCTTTGTGAGATTTTGCAGAAACAAATAAATTACAGCTGGCAGCAGAAAGACATACCTTCAGTCGTTTTCCTTCTGGAGGAGCCAGAGAGCTTAAAATGAAAGTAATTCAGCAGGTGGGATACTTTTCCACCTTTCTCTTCCTCTCCTAAAGAGGGAGCTAAAAAGTTGGATGAGGTTTTGTTGATTGGTTGGTTGGTTGGTTTGGTTTGGTTTGTTATTGTTGATGATGGTTTTTGTTTGCTTTGTTTTGGGTTTCAGTTTTGTTTCTTTGGTTTTTAATGCTGGGGTTTAGGGTTTTTTCAACTGATCTTACAACTAGCTGCAAACCATTAATTCAATTTATTTTCTATTATTTCTTTAACAGGAGCCATTTAGATCCAGTGTTTCTTTAGTCAAGTTTTAGGTTGTCAGAAAAAACCTGAGTGCCAAAGTGCTAACAGAAAAAACTAATTAAAAGATGTTTGATTTGCCTCTGGGCTTGGTTTAAATCTGGCATATGTGGTTGACTGTAGCTATCTTTTATGTATTTTACATCTTTAAAATAGTAAATAGAAACAATGGAAGTTTTCCTAATTGCCATGCCACTATTCCCACAATGACATTGAAGGTCAGATGCTGTATTTATGCAGTAGCATCCCTGCTTGCCCACACCTCAATAACTACCAGTCTCTGAGATGCCAGCTTATATATTACTAGATATACATATAAAGACATTATATGCATCATAATTAGAACATTATTAGCGTTTTATACAGTTCAGATCATGCAATTCTGAGAAAGGTGTATTGAAATTGACCAATCTAGTGGCTTTCTATGATGGAGTGACTACATCAGCAGACAAGGGAAGGGCACAGGCAGATGTCATTTATCTGAGCTTCTGTAAAGCCTTTGACACAGTCCTCTCCAACATCCTTCTCTCTAAATTGGAGAGAGATGGAGTCAATGAGTGGATTGTTAGATGGATAAGAAAGTGGTTGCACGGTCACATCTAGTGGTCAACAGCTCAGAGTCTCAATGGACATCAGTGACAAGTGATGTCCCTCAAGCAATCAGTGTTATTTAATATTTTCATTAATGACACGTAGGAAGGTGTCAAGTGCACCCTCAGCAAATTTGTAGGTGACACAAAGCTGAGTGGTGCAGTTGACACTCCTGAAGGATGGGATGCCATCCTGAGGGACCTGGACAAGCTTGAGAAGTGGGTCCATGGGAATCTCAAGAGGTTTAACAAGGCCAAGTGCAAAGTGCTACACCTGGATCAGGCCAACTTCTGGCTGCCTACAGGCTGGGGCATGAACAGCCCTTAATAGTGTCTGCACCACTGCCAAGAAGGACTTGTGGGTGCTGGTGGATGAGGGGCTGGACATGAGTCAGCAACATGCCCTTGCAACACAGAAAGGCCCAAAAGCAGCGTGGTCAGCAGGTGAAAGGAGGGGATTCTACCCCTTTACTCTGCTTTTGTGATACGCTCCCCAGCTTATTGTATCTAGCTCTGGGATCCTGTTGGAGTGAGCCAAGGGAAGGGCCACCACACTTATTAGAAGAATAGAGCACCTTTACTACATAGAAAGGCTGAGATAATTGGATTTGTTTAACCTGGAAAAAAGAAGGTTTCAGGGTGACATAACTGCAGCCTTCCAAGACCTGAAGGGAAAACCTACAAGAGATTCAGAGAAACTTTTTACAAGAACATTCATTGACAGGACAAGGAGGAATGGCTTCAAACTGCAAAGGAGTAGGTTTAGATTAGATTACAAAAAAAATTCTTTACTGTGATGGTGGTGAGGCACTGAAACAGGTTGCCCAGACAAGTTACAGGTGCCCCACCCTGGAAGTATATAAGGCCAAGTTGGATGGGGCTCTGAGCAACCTGGTCTACTGAAGCGTGTCCCTGTCCAGAGCACAGGGATTGGAACTAGATGACCTTTAAGGTCGCTCTCAACCCAGGTCATTCTATGATTCTATGAAATTGGAATATGATCAGAGAACACCAATCTACATACATTGCTCATTGTACGTGAAAAATATTATTTAAGGTAAGAAAAGTCCTGGGTGAAGAACAGATGAATAGGAATTGTCTTTAAATGTAGCTACATTAACAATTACTCCTAAAAATTAGAGCAATCTCAAGCTGAAGAGGAGAGACAAGAACATATTACTTCAAAAATCAAAAAGCACTGTGTATAAGCACTTATGAAGAAGATATGTGTGATTTCTACAAAAAAACACCCCAAACTATAGATGAAATTACATCAAAAAACCCTTCTGATTCCTGTTTCTCAAAAGAAAGTGACAGCACTGGGACAAACAAAAGGTTCTTTCCCAAGACATTTGACTCTGATGTATATAGTTATCTTTCAACACTTTGGGTAGATGACTGGTGGTACAGGACATGCCAGAGCTGAACCCACCTTGGCCTTCTAGGGTGGACTTAGTAGACTTTCAGCATGGAAGATTCTTCCCTTAATTTAAAATTGAGCTTCTTAAAAAATAACATGAAGCCACTTTCTTTACTAGTGTTACACACCTGTATCCTGGGCAATTAATTTTCTTCTGCTATTCTGGTAGAGATCTTGTTTTTCATTAATATAGACAACTAAATATAACTGAGGGGAAAAAGCTGAAGAAGGCTAATAAAAATATTATTCATGTTTGTTTTGATAGTGGTAACATCTGCAAACCTGTTGACCTGGTCTGTGTTTTCCTCTATGACTTCTGCCAATTATTTTATACTTTTTCTTTCCATTTCTCCTTCTAATGACAGGAGTAATAATCCCTACCATATCCTAGTAAATGCTGTGAAGCATGGTAAATCAAACTGCAGTGTCTCAATGAGAAGTTTCCATATTTTAGAACATGTCTATTAAAGAAAATTCGATGTGTAAGGTGCTGAAGATTTAGCATCTAGTAAAGAATGGTCAAAAGTCTCTGGAATTTTATTGTGGTTCGCCTTAAAAGAAATGAATTTGCAGTAAAATCAACCACGCTTTTAGGTTTCTTGAATAAGGCAGTCAAACATTTCCTCTTTCAGGGATGAACTATGAATCTATTAGACTCTCTATGAGAATCTTCACACCTTCCTCTAAAAAAAGATAGACTTCAAATGCTTACCTTTCCTGTTGAAATCGGCTGCTTTATGCCAGTGTAAATCGAGCCTATAGTCATTCACAATGACTTTTAGACAATTTCCTATTAGTCTGTTGTGGTTTTGCATGCTGCAAAATCAGCTGGGGAGTTTTAGAAAAGGTTTGAAAGGAGACTACTGTAGTTGAGTGTCCCGTTAAAAGTGGAATTTGGATAGTTTACAAATTTCTCTGCAATTAAGGTGTTATGAAAAATTATTGAAAAAGTATTATGAAACACTGGCAACAATCTGAGAAATATACTTGAAGTCGTGATTTGTCTGGCAGGGCTTGCTCTCTGTAAACCTATGGTTTGTGTTGTTAAAATTTTATTTACATTTGATTCACTACAGAGGATATTTTTCCTCATAAAACTGAAATCCTAACATGACTAAAACTGTATTGCTTTACATGACTGGAGAGAAGCAATTTGCAAGTCTAGGTATGGAGTTTATTATACTCTATGTCTGTGACACAAACAACACACCTTTTAAATATTAAAATAAGAAGTCAATTGCTTTTCCATTTTACTGTCTTGAAGTCCCTGTTGGAACTCCATTCTGGCCAGGATTCAAAGTTCACTAAAGTAAAGGGATTGCTATCCCTATTACATTTAACAGAGATACAAAACTATTTTATAATGTTCAGCAAACCTAAGTAGCTGCCATATATGCCTTTTTGTGGTTAATTAGCACATACTCTTGCTCCCACAAAGGTTGCTGGAGATGAAGTCTTGGGGTTTTTTCTCGCTTTGAGTTCCTGTATTGTAACTTACAACTCTACTTAAAGATACGGGATGAGGTTTTCATGCTGCAGTTAATTTGCCCATCTAAAGCAGCCAAAGAACAAAGGAAGTTTCCTCCTCTAGTTGAGAAATTATCATTCATTTGCAATTGAACTGCTTTGCTCCAATGAAACATAAATATTATATGTACAGTACAATGCACTGCTTCATACTACTAAACAGTGAGAAAAAAGCTCAGTTGTAGGCACCACTATTTGACCATTTGAAAAAGCAAAGTAATTTCTTTCCAATTCTTTGTGTGTATATGAGCTGCCTCAAAAGGCTTTCTTTTTTTTGCATTTATGGGCTTTTATATATTTGCATTTAGATGTCTTCAGTTATTTAGGGACAGAAATGCTGAGCTCACTTGAAGAGTAGGAGAAAATCATAAATGATTGAGGAAGATGCCCAAAGACATGGCCATTTTGGAAAATGTCACCCTTAGTATTCCTCATCCTCTTTGTCTGGCGAAGCCTGTTTCTGTGATCAGGTGGTAGCTGTAGTTAGTCTCACATTTACACCATTTTTGGTATGTTCTCCTGAGGAACTTTGAATTGAGTGGTCTTACTCAGCTAGAGAAATTAGCACCTGCCTTGCACTTTGTCTAGCGTTTTCTGAGTTCCTGCAGGCCCTATACATCTCAGTCTGTCATATGCATCATTTGCTGGCTCAACTAATCAAACGTCAGGTTCTTAAAACTATCATGTCATTCATCCTCATGTTTTGCCAAGGTCAAGCCTGCTGTTGTTCCTCAGCTAATTAAGGCCTTGTTTTCCACAAAGCCAGTGGAAAAAATGTTTCAAAAAACTTAGTAAGCAGGTGAACTGGATGCCATGCAGACAGGTGGAGATATGATTATTAAGAAATCCTGTTTTCCAGAAGGTGATGAGAGGAATTACTTATGGACAAACAAAACAGCTTACTGGGTTTTTTTATGTGTTTAGATTCTTGTAGTCCACGAGGGGGCTGCATGAGGCAGCTGCTGGCGTCTTGTAGTTGCCTTTGGCTGAAGACTTCATGGCTGTTCATCCCAAAATCCCTCATCTCCATGCTTGTTGTTGTCATCCAGTAAGATCAGGTGTTCTGGCTGACCAAAATTCTGAGATGAAACCTTTCACACTCCTTCCATCTGCTATTAGTTGGAAAGTCGTTTGAGGGGACTTATATCCTCCACAACAGTGCCTGAATTCCATGGTCCTCTCCTGCTGCATTTAGGCACACTAATTCCTGCCTCTTCAAAGATGGGTGATGAAAGCAACAGGGACAGGCTGGTCCTCAAATGCAGCTGCTTGGGTCAGTCTTGCAACATCTAGCATCGATTTCATTTGGGAGCAACTTCAGCTAAGTTTTTTTCTCTAGCACCATTAAGCAGGTATTTCTGCGGTTTGGGTTTTTTGTAAGTCTGCTTTGGGTTTTTTTACATTGCAAACTGAATTAGAAATGTTTACCTTCATAAATCTTCTCATCATGAAATCCCAAAATATGTTTTACTGAGCTCCTGAAGGGCAACAATGCAGAAGTAAGCAAACTAGCAATTTTTAAGGATAAGTAATAGGTGATTTGGTTTTGCACCTCCCTCCCTCCCAGAGTTTTCTGTTAGGAGACTTATGTGCTCTGGGTGTTCACATGTACTTTTCACTCCACTGAAAGTGGCTAGTTACAGCTCTGCAGCTCAGCTGCACAAGTACACATGACTTTTCTAACTCAGGATCAGGTCTTCAAGACACCTGTATAGTCTGTGAGATTTGAGAAACTGGGTAGGCATCTGGTCTGCCTCCCTCCCTTTCCTGGCTCTGTTTATAACAGCAACTCATGTTATTCAAATCACCAAGACCATCATGCCAAAACAGTAAGAGAAGCTCTCTGCTCCAGTGACTTTCCCTTAGTGTAAGATGGGGAAAAACGCATGGGTGTGGACACAACCACATATGTGGACAACGTGACCTGCAACGCTGAGAATTGTGGATCTTTGAATAGGCCTGTGTAAATGGGATGTTGTAGTATTTGTGTCTCCCAAGGGGCACGTGGAGCTAGGTGAGCTCATTTCTTATTGAAGTAGTCTCACAGGGTTGTTTTGTTGTAGAAAGCCCCAGGAGTCACCTGGGCAATGTACTAATGGGCGTATTCACTGTGGGCTTCCTACACCTGTGGGGACACAGCCTGAGCACGGTGGGACACAAGTGAGGGAGGGCTGAGAAGGGAATAAGGAGTGGGTGAGCCAGAAAAGAGAGAAATGGTAGGGCAGGAGGATATGGACAGGAGTCACAAAGTGACTCCTGACCAACCTGTGATAAAATACACACTTTACCTCAGGGGTTTAAAAGTGTGGGACTGGAGAGAGGCCAGAGACAAAAAAAAAAAAAGGAAAAAGGAAAAAAAAAAAGAAATTAATTCGAGGAGTGTGTGAGAGGACACTGAGCACATATGAAGACAGATAATGTCAGACACAGAAGATGGTGTGATGGTAAAGAAGTAGAATAAAGAGCAATCAGAGTGGGCAGGGGTAGTGTAATTAAGGCTGAAAGAGGGAACCTATGAAAGAAGAGTGTCATGATGACTCAGCAGTGCTTCTTGTCCTCTGCCACTCACGGCTGAGGAGGACAGCAGCCAGCCACAGCACTGGCAGAGGAGTGTTTCCACAGCAGAGCAATGTGATCTTTGGCTTCAGCGACCACCTGGGATGCTCAAAGTTTATGCCTGTTGTGAAGAACCAAGAGGAGCTCTATGTAATATCTGCACCCAATGTTGGTGTCAGACCCTAAAGTTAGAAAATAGAGTTTTTCTAAGTGCCTTACTTGTGGCTTTCAGGTGAGACTCAGATGGAAGAGCAGCCCTTTGTACTGCCAAAAGGGAAGGAATGCCCCTGGTTCAGCTTTTTGCTTTGTGTGCCAATAGTGCCCCCAGCCCTCAGAGCAGAATGTTACAAGGTGGTAAAACAAAAGCTTAATTTTTCTCTGCAGTTTAACCTTTTCTACCATGCCTTTTTCCTTGTGGGAATTTCATTAGAATGAGTGGTATTCTTTGCCGGTATGGTATACATGTTTTTCTGAGACTCACAGGCTCAAAAACCTGTGCTAGCATCAGGCAATTTTGTTTCCTGTCATTTATTACCCTGCTAGTACAAACACCTTTTTTTTTTTTAAAGCACATAACTTGTGGTCAGCTGCATGTGGTACTACTACACAATTACGGTAAATTTACATTTTACCAGCTGAAATTTCCTGTAAGCTTTCTGTGGGCTAGAAGTATAAAATGAAACTAAGCAAGCATGTTCTAACAAAAGAGAAATATTATTTTATTTGATTTATTTGTGTTTGGTTTTTTTCATGACAGTATCTGGACTGACTGCCGTCCTACCACAACTTGTAACAGGCACAAAAAAAGCATATTGCAAATAATAATTTTTAAGATGTTTGCAGCCACTGACCTCTGTCACAGTAAAACTTGCTACTCTGCAGGGACTTATGGGTGGAGATGTTTCTAGTGAACAGTCAATTCTGAAGGAGCTTGAAAAGGCGTGTTTTATTCTGTGTAATGTTCTAAGCTGCGCATAAAAGCAAGAATATCACGTTTTCTTACTTGTTATCTCACATTAATGTGGGCAGCTCATAGAGGCGTAGTCCCCAGGGCCCACGGGGTTTGCTTTACATGACTTAAATAGAAGTGATGTGTTCCATTAAGTATATGTAATATAAAGTATGAGCAAGTATTAAGTAGTATATGTATCTGCAACTTTATTCTGTAGGGTTTCAACTGTGACTGGAGATTTCTTAGTGAGACACATACAATTAATAATGCTGGTAATGAAAATTATGACTTTTCTCCTTTCCAAGAGAAAAAGAAAGGTGATCAGAACCAGCAGCATCCATATTAGTTGGTCTTTTCTATGTAAAATTTGTTCCTATGTCCCTGTGTTCACCACCCAGAAGAGAGGAGGATTCAGTTTGTTCAGGTCTTTGCTCTCCGTTGACTGCAGACACCAGGAAATGTGCAAAATCTTTTTTACTCAGATTACAAGTTTTCCTCAAGCTGATCTTTCATAATCAAGCACTGTGCTGATCCAGGATGGAGGCAAAGACTACTGAACTTTGCAGCCACTGAGCACTAGCTGAGCACTTTGCCTGCCTGGAAGGCTGAATCCAGACAGCACTGCCTTGTCTCAGTTTGTGCCTGGGCTGGCTGATGTAAAGGGATTTGAAATCCACCATTCAATCTTGAGTGGACCTTTTGTGCCATGCTTGGACAAACTGTGTGATGTGTGCTGATTCAGTAAACACATGTGTGAGCTTTACCTTGGAATTGCATAGGTGGGTGTAGTGTAGAAACAAGCTGCGTGGTGCTGTATAGTACCACATCTCTGCTGAATAGTTTGCTTTTGCTTCGCAGAAATTGCTTCTGCAGTGAAAAGATACTGGGGAACACTGCGCTTTTTCTTCAAAGGGTGGTGGGTTTTGGTCTAGGATAGCAGAAAGTTGTTTAGTAAAGGCACTGGTGACATTTTGAACAGGCTGACAGAAGTCAGGAGCAAGAAAAACTATTCTTGGGTGTATTCACTCATGTTTTAGGTATCTTTCCAACTTGACCTTTTGAAAACAATCTGTTTACACATCCCACACACAGCTAGATCAGCAATGTGAGATAGTGAGGGATTGGTTTAGATATGCAGAGCTGAGTGGCATATAACCATCATACTTGCTCAATGCGAGACACCCTTACATTCTCCGCAGCTGTGTGCCATGGGCTGACCCATGGCCTGGGATGTAGTGGGGCTTCTGCACCCTCATTAGGGCTGCTGTAGGGGCAGTGACCATATGTGCTGGTTTTGGCTGGGGTAGAGTTAATTTTCTTCACAATGACTAATATGGGACTATGTTTTAATTTGTTCAATGACAAATGACTTCATCATCTCCCAGAAGTTCCCAGCTACTATGAATGACACCTCAGTGTCCCATGGCCTGGGTTAGATCACTCATCAATGGGCTTTTTGCCATAAAGGGCAGCATATAGTGTGCAGCTGTGCCAAGATGAGCGGGCTGTGAGACAGCCCAACATCTCTCCTCCCTTGTGCATGGCACTGCAAGCCTTTCCCCTCCAGATGATGTGGAGTGCATATCTTTTCATAGCCTTTTCCTGCATTCTGACTGTATGGGAAAACATAGAAGAAAGTGCTCACTAGTTTAATTCCTGATAAACCAGGAATTTATGGCTGCATGTTGCTATAGTTGCATGTTGTGGGGAACAGATTCATAAAGGGGTGTATCCAAAGGCATGGTTTTAATTGGTGCCACAGTGCTTTTAATTTAGTCACGCAGATCTGGTAATGCAGTTCCTCCATCATCTGCTCTCCTCATGCACAAGGGAAAAAACTTCACAAGAACGTGAATTTCTTCACTGCATTGTCACAGAAAACATACACAAAGAGATTTTTATGCTAGGAGCTTTATACAGCATAGCATAGCATAGCTATAGGGCTAAAATCCCAAAGTCATCATTTGAATATCCATGCACATATGGGCATATATGGATAGCCCAGACTCATTTCAGACTCTGCAAGTGGGAGATTTTTGGATGCGATTTCAAAATTCCTGACTGTGCTTTGTTCCAGTAATACTAATGGACTAGAGCCATTCAAAGTTGTAGCCTAGCTCAGAGATGGATAGTTCTGCCTCCAAGGTCTGCCTCAGCTGCAGACTCTTTGCTTTCCCCATCACAAGGTGTGACTTCTCAGTGTAGAGTTAACTTGAAGAGCAGACTTTTATTTTGATTTGGGAGGAGAAAGGAGACATCTCTGACAAACTCACTGGGGAAGATAAACTGGCTGAGAGTACTTTTGAGAGGTCATGCTGTGCATGACAGCAGAGTATGGGGACTTGGCCTCAACAGATGAAGTAGAAGATGCATCACTATTAAAGCAGAGAACCAGGATGGTCTGTAAGTAGAGGTGAAAACTTATAGCTGTCCTTTGGCTCCCAGAGTCAGTGGAGACCACAGAACAGCATATAGAAAGAGTTCAGTGGTACCTGCTCCAGCATTTGGTACACAAATGTAAAAAGGACTTAGTGAAGGCTGGTGTGCATGATTGGATTTGCAGTTTGCTTTCTCAAGTCTCAGAGAAATGCATGAATGGTTTCATACCACACCAAAACCTCCCACTAAATACAATTTGGTACTTGGCATTAAATTAGAAAGCACAGCTCTGTAGTTTGCATGTTTTCACCCATTCCGAATTTCAACAACTTTATCATTCCTAATTTAGCTTTTATTTTCACTCACCTCAGCCGATGCTTATAATCAACTCTTAGATTCTCTTGATTTGATATTTCTTTAGTCATACTGTTCATGTTGTTTCATGCCACATCAGTTACATTCATTGAGGGTTGACAAGCCCAGCCTCAGTTTGTCATGAAAAGACTAGGAAAGAGATGATTCTATCCACATATAGAACCACTGGTTTGCTTTGAAAATGTCCACCTTTCCAAATGATAGGTATTTCTTTTGCTTCTTGTATTCCACTGGCTTAGCTAGTGTCTGACTTCTCCCTGACCAGACTCGTAACCAGTATCCCAAACTCATACAACAGTTTGCTGCCATTTTTGTCTCAGTATCTTGACTTTGGTGATATTTCCCTTGCCCTACCTGTAGTGCCACCTGTTTGTTCAGACTGAGGATCTTCACGAGTCACAATTCACTTCACGACTTGTCCCTGTGGTCTCGCTGAATGTTCAACACCAACTTCAGTTCAGTATAGTCAAATGGAGTCATTCTTCCTTCTACATCCAGGCTAGCAACCTTCCATAGGACCACATGTCTGCTTCAAATTGATCTCCTAAACTCAGTGCTACCATGGTTCAATCAAAAGCTAATGAAGCACATGTGTGCACACAAAATGGTGAGACCTACTGGAGCTACCAATTTTAGTATATTGTCTTGACCTTTTTGCTAGAAATTCCCTGGATAAAGAGCTCACTTACTTGAGGCAGTTGTGCTCACAATACAAAGCCAGCACTGGCCTGCTGTAAGTGGCTTTGAGGCCACAGTCTACTATATACACAAGACTCAGGAGCAGCCTGTGGTTTCACTAGACATTTTTTGTAGAAGAAAACCCCCTTACAGAATTGTAGCCTCTGCTAGGGGGAAATTGGTTAGCCTCATATGGCACACCCTGATCATGTTTCCCAACAGCATAAGACAGAGGGAAAACACCAAAAGATTTAACAGCTTCTAGCTGAAAAGTCCTGGGTCTAAAAGTGGAGAACATGAGGTCAGCCTGTGCGCCTCAGAAAGCCAAAAAGAAATTGATATTTTCTAGCCAACAGAAATAATAAATTTAGTAAATCTGGGGTATTTTTACAACTTTTGCATTAGTAGGGAAGTGGAGAAATTAAATGCAAAGCTCCCAAGGTTCTTCTTGTACCTAGGAATTTCTGCTGTAAATGATCTTGCAGCCTTGTTATCTTCATTTTAAGGTATCTACCTTATCTTCCTTATCTCAAGAGGAATATGAGTGAAATATCAAATATATAACACTATTGCATAAACAACTTGAAACAAAAGAAAGTAAGAAAAAAACTCTATTTTTATTTTCATCCTTCCCAAAAATGGTCATAATGAAACATTGTGACACAGGGTTCCAACTGGACAACTCCAAATTCGATCTTAAACAAAAGTGAATGTGTCTTTCCAGGTAGGATCTGGCACAAATTTAGCTTTTATACAATGTAAATGAATAAATTCAAAAATTCTACAGAAGCAGTGAAATTATCCCCACAGCCTCTGCAGTCCAGTTTGCCATCTCTTGGGAATCGTGTTTGCTTAACAAATTGGTATAATATAGGACGGTATCCCCAACACTGCAGGGGCAATTGCTGAAGAATGTGAACATGAGTCATTTCCACCTGAAGTCACACTGAAATCATACATGTAATGATTGCTCCAGCTTAATGGCAAATGAGTAAAGCAAAACAGCCTAGAAAATACGGACTTAATGAAATTACACACTAAATCCCTTTATAGTGTAAGATATCAAACACGAATAAAACAATACATATAGGTTTCCGCTTATGGAAAAATGTTATCTTCCTTGGAAAAGACGTGTAGGCAGGAGAAGGCGGCTTGAGGAGCTAGGTGGAAACATTTGACGAATTCAGCCTCTCCAGAGTTAGCAATATGGATGCTGTATCACTACACAAACACACACACACCCACCCCTCATCCTAAGCAGCAGCCCCTGAAGATGTGTTGATTTACCCCTTGGCTGTGGAGGTGATGATTCACCTGAGCATTGAAGGAGATCACTCTGTGAGACTGACACCCATAATCGTTTTAAATTTAAACTGGCTTAACTCCAGCCACATTTACCTTCTCATTCTTCAGCTGAGAGAACCCATTTCCATGATATTTGATTACCCTGCCTTTCTGCATTTGCAATACCGATGTGTCTAAGCAATTTTTAATTATTATGTGTGATATCCCTTTTAATGCATTATTTTAAAATCAAATTTTTAAATACAAACCATGATTTTTTTCTTGTAAAATATTACCAATTATTAGGTGACACGGGCTCTATGTCCTTGTAAAAATAATCACTCTTGACTTGACATTAGCCACTCCTTTTCATTGTTTTTACTGTCTTGGAAAAATAGCATAAACTATTTTTTGTTGCCCCTATTTTTAGTTACTTTATTGACACTTTGGTTTTATGAGTCAGCCAGACACCTTGTTCAATAGCCCTGTGACTAATTTAGTGCCTTTGTTTATACAAGCAGCTGCACCAATGGGCACCTAAGTAAGATCATTTAACATGTTGCATTTGAAGTTTGTTCCTTTGTTGCAAACTGTGCTCACTGCTTAGCTTTGACCGCAACTGAGTAAAATCACTCTGGGATTCACTCCTCTTCTTAATAAAAGCTTTTTCACGTCAAAATTGTTGCAATTGGCTAGACCATCTCTGCTTGCAGGGGGTCCAGCAAGAGCACGTCTGCAATGCTATATATGTTAGACACATGCAGGGAATCCAAAGCTCCTTTGAGCCGTACCTCGCTGGGAGCTATGTAGCAGTTGCCCTTCATTTCATGAGGTCTATGATTTGGTTTTCTTTTGGTTCAGCCACTTGTGCAAGCTGAAGGCAGGCAGGGCTTGGAGGTAAACTGCATGCAGTGCTCCTGGCAGGTGCTTTGCCACTCTGCACAGAGGTGAATTTCTGTCCACACAGCTCACTAATTCTTAAAATTGTGTGTCCAGTGGAAAGAAAATTCAGCTTGCATCTGGCCCTCTGAGTCAGATGTGGTGATACACAACCAGGCTATCAGATAGTGGTGCTGCCTGGGACCTTTTCTCCTGAATTTTCTTGCAGACCTTCCCCTCACCACAGCCTTCTCAAGCACAAGAAAGCTAGCATTTCCTTTTCACCAATTTTTTTTAATGATCTAACTTGAGAGTGTAGTCCAGGTGCTAAATATAAACATAAATATAAATGCTGCAGAAAAGTTGGGGTTTAGGCAAGTTACACAAGCGTGTGCATCTCCACTAAGATATAATTTTGAGTGTGAGTACTTTAGTATGGTAGAGCAAGATGATAGTGAAAAAGAAATTCATCTTTCTTCTTGGGCTAACCTTCAGTCAGACATTTTTAAACTCCAGACATTCTGTCCCCTCTCACTCCTTGAAGGTGAAAAATAGTAACAGTGATCGTGCTGATATGTCAGAATAGCAAAAGCTACTTTGATGCTGAATACACATGAGTTTGCATATTGTTGTGGCTGAAGGGATATTGCATAGGAGGTCTCTTCTAGCTCAAATGGAGGCAAACTGAGAATAACTACCAGGAAGAAAATAGCAGTAAAAAGGAACAAAACCCACAGACTTTCCTCTGAAGATTAAACCATTTAGCTACAGGTAAGAAATAGCCAGACAAGAAGTAAAACTCCCACGCTGAAATGTTAGACTCATTATTTCTTATGTGAATAATAACCTCTTCGATTAATGGATACCACAAGAGATGAAAGGGACAGAGCATTACAGTATCAGCTCAACTGAACAAGCTACAAATATTTGAGAGAAGTTCACAGGGTGCTAATAAGTTTCATAAACCCAGGATGCAAGTGACTGTGATAGAATAAAGATCAAAGAAAAGATTAGGAGAGGCATCATAAAGTCAAATAATTGTTTTTAGAAACAGCTGAAGTGCTTCCTCCTGGAATATGGGAGGGCTGAAGGTGCAGAAAGGGTGGTTTGGACTTTTCTGACAATAGACATATATGACACGCAGACAGACATACATTCATCTCATAGGGATTTTGTTTGTGCTAAGCAATCATTATTTGGGTCACATCTCATGGGAAGCACTGAGTCCTGAAAAGAGATCCATAAGAAAGGATGAGTTTTGACTGTATTCATTGAGAAGATACAAGGAAATACAGGCACCAGCAGGAGAAGAGCTATCCTTGTGGGAAGAAGGTCAGGGTGTTTCATGTTTTGTCCAACCCAGAGGAAAGTGCTGACTCACTGAGATTCTGACTCGGTATTTCCCAAGATCCCTGCCACATCACTATGCTGCACGTTCAGAAATGCCCCTCAGAGAAATGCATCCAAACACTCTGTCCTGAATATGATAGGTTACACTCACAAATAAGCAAAAAAGAAGTCTATCCAGTATTAAAAGCATCCTCTTGAAAATTCTGCTTCTGGATTGTTAGTTGTCTTCTCACAGTTTCAGGAAGTTTATCAGAAAAGCCCCTTTGGAGCAGAAAATGGCCTAGCAAAATTGCAATTCTTTGAATTGATGGTGTATATGGTTTTAGAAAACAAAAAATATGTGAAATGAGTGCTGTATGGATTAAAATAGGCTAGGGTTATTAAAGATTGTGGAAGGAGGACAGACCTTCAGACTAGAGCTATTTCTTTAGTTTAATCAGAGTCTTGAGGCCAGATGGCTCTTCTCATAGCCTCCAGCAGAACCTTTGGTTTGAAACAGAGCTTTCACTAAGTGGCTTCCATAAGTAGGAAAATACCACTTTTGTAAAAAGTGTAAATGAAATTATATTTGAGTTTGTAACTTCTTTTATTAGGGTTTTCGGTTTTTATGTTCGTTTACTTGTTTTAATGGCTTACTTTTCATCTAAGACTTTGTTTTTCTCTGTGCACGTTAAAAGATACCTATTTTGCTCATATGTGTGCAGATTATTTTGGAGATAGAGGCACAAATGCATGAGAATTTTTTCTTTTAATTGCTGTTCTTTCCCTACAGTGTGTTCATGTAGCATTTGTGCAGTTGGTCTACATATAATTTTAGAATTCATAAGAACTCTCTGAAAATGAAGAGCTAGCTTACTAAGACCAGTTCAAGGTTTTAAAATGAATAATTTTTTCCATTTGTATCCTTGCCACTAGCCACTTGTGATAAATACCATCTGAAAACCACATGATTTTTTGCACCACTTCAAGAAGCATATAAGTTTTACAAAGTCTATGGAAAAAAAAAGCCCCAAACAGTTGCTAGACAGGCAACATGAAGCTCACCAGCTTGCCTTTCATATGGACTTTCATCACTGCTTGTTTGCTTCAGATAAGAAATCTTAACAATTTTTTCATTCATACATCATTTTTATTAAACTGCTCTGTTAATCTACAAACTAAGAGAACAAGCACATGAATGACATAGGGCAGTTGGCAGCATTTTAAGTATTTTGTACAAACATCTGAAAAGTACTGTATGTATTTTAAATTAATTGTTTACTGGTATTTTGTGTAATTTGAGGATTTTGTCATTTATCAACAAATTATGCCCTTTTCAGTAATTCACAGCCATTTTTTTTCCAAACATTTTTCTACTGGGCTAAATGAGGGAAAGGACTGCACCACATTTATTTGTAATCAAAACCAAAACAGTTTAGTTTTGCACTGAGTAATAAAATCTTTCTATCATTGAGTGAAAGGTGTTCCCTGAGTGTCTGGAGTGACCAAAAGAGAAGCATGGTTCAGGCACCAAAACTCTGTGAGGCTGGACCCTCCAAATTAAATAGACCCCACGGTGTATAGGGGGTTTCTGATGTTAAGTAACTAATGTTCTTCATACTTCTCAAGACTGTATATGAGGTTTAAACGTGATACCATTTAGGGAAGATAAGAATATTCTCAGTAAATAATGTGAACAATGGTGGTTGGTTTTGATACAAACTCATGAAAATGCAGGATCTATTCCAAATTTTCAACCTCTTCTATACTTTATCCTTTATTTGAGTAATTTGTTTGGGCACACCATTCAAGATATGAATATTTACTTTTTTTAAAAAAGCACCTTCTGTGGATGTCCAGAACGAAGTTTCCCAATTCAATTCACTTTTAAATCAAAGGTAATCTTTCCATTGACTTCTGTAAAACCTGTAACAAAAACCTGAAGCAGCACCAGCTGCACAAGAAATATATACTGCAAGTGAATAGCATACAGCTGGCTTTTCAATAAAGAATTGCACATGGTTATTGCAACAAACTGGGTAAGACTAAGTTCTCTGGTATTTGTTTAGCCTGGTAGCCAAATTTTCAGTGTAGGTAAGTATTTCAAATTCAATTTAGCATCATGGTTCCTTGAAATAGTGTAGTGATGTAAATACAGTTCAAGCGGTGAGGAAATAAAAATACCTGAAAATAGATTTTAACTGATGGAACAGCATTATTTACATAGTGCTTCTGTTCAATGGTCCTTCTAAACATGAAGCTAAAATGGAAAGTCTAAATTTGTTTTAATAAGAACACAAATCATAAAACATAAAGCATCTATAGTTTTTAAGAATGCAACCAGAAATCTGTGAAGGAGAACACAAGATGATAATGCAGGGAGACATGAAAGTGGACTGAGGACAGTTGTGCATGCCCCAGAGGGAGAGTTACCAGTGAGCAACATCTGTTGTTTGACCTTCAGGAGCCTATCAGAAGGGTAGGGGGAAGGGAGGGAATTTCCTTACCTCTAGTGACATTAACAGTCTGAGGATAAAATAAAATTGTGAATTATGGAATGACTTTCCTTCGATGTAATTGGCTTGAGGTTCATTGTATGTGATGATACACTTTTCAAGAATACTTTTCTTTGGAAATGGTTGTGCACATAGTTATATTTTATTGAATCTTCTTTGATAACATAGATCCAATCTATGAAGAAGTACTGAATACCATTTACTCCTGTTAAACTCACAACCCTGGGTTGATTTGGAGACCATGTTTACCTGACTGGTAGCTTTCTGTTTTATAAAGTCAAGGTGATCTTCAACCAATGATTTAGGGGGAAATCTTGCAAATGACACATTTGAGAGGTAGCAGTAAACATGAACTGGTGCCAGAGGTTCCTTCCTACTTCATGCACTGGGGAACAGAGCCCTGTTTTGGTTTTAGTTTCCCTCTGGATTATGTGGCCACCATACAGACACTGCGGGTTTTGCCATGGATTAAGGGATTTTTCTGCTTATTTCTGCAGGTAACTTTTTTGGCATGCGCCTTCCTTAATGCCAGTCAGGAAGACTTTGCTTGCTTGTGGGTGGGCACCTTGGTAAGGAAAGAGTGAAAGAGGAAGCTGGAAGGCAGACGGCCTTCTCTTGCTGTCTTGCATCAGGACCAACTGCTACATAACACCCCCAGATGTCATATTTGTTGCTGTTGCCAGGCCATCATGCTGCCCCTCACCTACTTCAGCAGCCTACATACATCCCATGCATTGCAGGAGTTGCTGTTATCACTTCTCTGCCCCACGCAAGACATCAAAGAGGTGAGGATTTTTGTATTATTAGCTATTTTGGACTGAAAATCCCACACTTGTCTGCCAGGTGTAGGTTTTTCCACCTCCAGAACTTTTTAGACTTTTTTACTATTCCCGATTCCCACTGACAAAAAAGTAATCCCTTGGTCACTGCTAGACTAGTGGGAGAAGATAATGGCAAGGACAGATTTGAGCTGACAAGCTTCACTCAGGAATTCTGCAGGACTCAAGGGTGAAAGAGATGAACTAGAGACCTTGGGGGGTGAAGGATGCAACCTGCATTTGAGTCTGTCCCTACACCAGGAATGCACAAAGTGGGGTTATTGGCTCTTAATTTTCTAAAAAGCCTCAGGGAAATTCCAGAAACCTGCAAACTAGTAAAGCTGACATCCCTAGCACACAATACCAAGACAGAGTGGGCCCATGGAAAAATGTGGTGCAAAAGGAAATAATAAATATGGCATTTGCGGCAGGGTATACAACACATTGGTTATACAGGAGTTTACTGTAGAGTCAATGAATAAAGACAAGGGGAAGCCAAAACACCACTATGTCTTTGTAGCTTCAAAAGAACCTCTGATGAGTCTCACCGTAAAGCTGCCAAAGAAGTTAAGCTATTACAAGGAATTTCTCACATAAATACGCAACTGGTGAAAATATAAGAAAAAAGGAGCAGGAATCAGTGAATGGTTTTTGTAATTAAGTAGGTTCAGTCATGAGAGGGCTTTTCTGTGGCCTGTGCTATTGGTCAGGCTCTGGAATAGGATGGACAGGTAAGTGGTAGGAACACCATCCATGGAACTGTTCCAAAGGGGGGTGGATGTGGCACTTGGGGAAATGGTTTAGGGATGAACACAGTGATGCTGGGTTAACAGGGCTTTTCCATGATTTAAAATATAGCCATCAGCAATTTGAGAAACAGGGGGAGCTGAGAAATAATTAAGTTTGCTCAAGTACTAAGTTATATTAACTTAGTTATTCATACTCACAATTAAGTTTGCTGATATAGTAAGCTATTAATATTTATAACTAAGTTTATTGATGCACTAAGTTATGCAGAGAGGAGGTCCATCTGTAATGAGCTCTTAAAGGACTTCGAAATACAGAGTGACAAGGCAATAAAATGGCAGATTAAAATCAGTACAGATAATATGGAGGAATAGAGAGTAAGGACAGAATCAAAATGCTGCAGAAGTGATGCATAAAACACAGTGATGTGCTCAGACAATTCTGTGTTTCCTTTTGAATTTTCCCCATTCTAATTTTAACTACTAAATAGAAGATAACATCTTTTCACTTGTAGCTGGAAAAAATTATGCTGACCTTCAGTAAAAAATGTCCAAAGCTTCTACTATGTTTTTCTTTGTAAATATTTATAGTAGCCATTAAAATTCATTTCACACTTATATTTGACTTAGCTGAAAGTGCCTTCCTCACTTGGATATAGTGAGGAATGACACAGAAAATGAGATTAAGGACTCCCGCAAACGTGAGAGAAGAGATGATAGGTTTCCATGTTAAAAGTGATTTGTCTAACTTGTATGGTGTACAACTGTATATCATACAAAAAAAGGCATGGGAGGAGAGAGGAGGAGAGGGGAGGGCAAGGGAAGGGAGGGGATGGGGATGGGATAGGATGGGATAGAAAAAATGTGTTCGTATGGAGGCTGATTTTTACGGTTTTCTTCTCTACAACTGTTATCATGGTAACAGAACAAAGTGAGGAATGTCCAACAGTTAATCTTAAGCACCCCGTAGAAATGGGTTGCACAAACTTACATTGGGTAGAGAAAAGTCAGGTCAATATAAGAAACTAATTCTTTAGATTTATTTGAATGGTTAGATGACTGTGTCAGCCCTGATAAATCTCTGCAATGTCCAGCATCAGGTTTAACAGGAAAGGTTTACAGATGCTTTAAAAAAATTCCAGTTGGAAAAAAGAATACTTTGGAGGAAAAGAAAAAGAAGAAAATATCTAACCAATCAACTAAGCAAACAAAAAACCCCAAACCAACAAACTACTGAAATTAGAGTGTATAAACACATTTTGTCAGCAATGCTAGCCGCTATTCCATCTCTGCCCTGCTCGTTCCTTTGTTACTTCTCTGCTACCCAGCACTATCATGAGAAGAACCTGAGAAATTGTGTGACTGAGCAATAACCTCTCCCCAAAGCACTTGTTGTTTTGAGCCAGATTTAATGTGCTAACATAAGGAATGAATGGGACAGCAGAGCACAGAAAATGGCACAGGCTTGGGTACACACAGCTAAGGTAGCATGGATTGGGAAATGTTATTTCTTCTGGATGTATAGCAATTATCTGACTTGTTTTTTCAGGGACCCCTTTGTCAAGGTGTGGAAGGACAGTAAACTTTACAGTTTATAGTCCAGTAAAGTAGTTCCTAACCAGTCCTGGCTTTAAATTAAAAAAAATAGAGTATTAATTTACTCAGGTGTAAACCTGTTAGGTTTTTCATTTTTTTCTCTTCTCTTCTCTTCTCTTCTCTTCTCTTCTCTTCTCTTCTCTTCTCTTCTCTTCTCTTCTCTTCTCTTCTCTTCTCTTCTCTTCTCTTTTCTCTTCTCTTCTCTCCCTTTCTCTTTCATTTATTCTTTTTTCTTTTTTTTTCCAGTAGAAATTGCTATAGCCAGCTCTGTGTCCCCAGAGGACAAATAAAAGAGCATGAGCGCAGACGGACACATTGCCTATGTTAAATACTTACTGAGGCTTCTCATGGTTAGTCCTGGAACAGAAGAAATCCCACTTACAGTTCATATGCATATGCATGTCTGTGATGACTACAAAAAAGAACAGCTGTTTCCTTCAAAACCAGTTCTAGTCTCCATGGTTACTGAGTCACTTTGTTATGACTGTCAAATAAGAATATGAATGAAGGTATCTTATGCTAAGAGACAGAGCTGGCCCCATGGGAATAGGAAGGGCTGTGACAATTACAATTAAATTTGTTGGACTTACTTCAACTAAACTTTGGGCTTGATGGGAGGTTATCTCTGGAATTTGATGATTCAGTCAAAGTTCAGGAGTAGCTGGAATCTCATGTTGACAGGAATGTCAAGGAAAATTTATCCCATTCCCATTCAGCCCAGCCAGTGTGACCCAGATAATTTGCTTGGGAAAGCCCTGAGGACCTGAGAATTTGGAAGTCCAAACCCAAGCCTTTGAGACTGCCCAAAGCCCAGGCAACCCCAGGCCTTGAGCCTGTACCATTCACAAAGAGCCCAGCAGATGGGCTGATCTCAGTCTAGGCTCCATACCTTGGACTTGCAGAGAAATTTGAAATAGTCTTTTAAGTCAGAGTAACAACAAATTTCAAATGATCAATGCCTTCTTGTAAGCAAAGTGAGGTTTCCTTATCTCGATACAAGTAAAACCTGGGAATTTGAAACCCTTCTGCTAGATTTCTTCAAAAACATTATGCATTCCCAAATCTTGGACAGGCAGGAGGAAACAAAATGTACTTCATGTACCTGGGCAGGGCCATCTTTTATGACAATGTAGAGCAAGATTAGCACTTTATTTTTCAGAGAGATTATGGTGAATAAACATGCAAGCACACAATAATTATTTGTTTACTTATATATTTATTCTTTCAATATTTAAAATCCAAATTTCAAGAAGTTTCTGTTGAGAAATCCAAAGGTTTTCATAATAATCCAGTACAAAAATATAGTCCTTGGGATAAAAATTTCCGTAGTACTACCTCTAAATAAATAAAATTGCATCAGTCACATTTAAATTACTCAGTATTTTTAAAAAAATGCAACAACTTACTAAATCTGAGTTAAATCAGTGCAGTACGGTTAGTCACATTGCCTTGAGATGTTAAGTGGACTGGTAACTTCAGTGCATAATATAGTAAATACCAGCAATTAATCATTAATCCTCTCCTTCAGAAATATGCTTCAGCATTTGTTTATCTTTAAGCATATCTATTTGCTTGATTTAGATTTAGGCATGTTTAGTAGTAAGCAGACATGAATATGTTCTCCTCAGAACAGTAACTTCCCCATACTGGTGGTTGTATCTCCATGCCAAATAGATGAATGATGAGACTAATCTTGTAACAACTCCCTCTCAAGACAGTACCAGATGGAAAGCTGCATACTGTATCATGTCATTTCAAAATTTCTATATGAAAACTGGCTAAACATTGCCTCATTCTGTATTTTTCAGGTCAACAAACATACAATGAATAGACAGGATTTTAAGACAAAGTTATTTCTTATATAGTAGTAGGCAGTATAAATACTTTTATAGGTATTTCTTTATAAATAATTATTTAAAATACTTAAATATTAATAAATAAATGTATAAAAATTCAATACGGAGATTAAAATTAAAAAGGTGTGTCACAATAAGATTTGTGCAGTAACTCATTACAAAAGAACATAAGATGTCATTAGCATTTGCACTGCCTCTGAAACTGCCTTCTTCTTCTTTTGTGAGAACTTGAAGTATCCCCCAGTTTTTGTAAGACGCTGAACAGCTCGTTCACAGCTTTACGTTGAATTTTCAGGTCATTTATCTGTTAAAAGTAAAAAACAAATGCAACAAAAGTCATGCCAAGAACTGTAATTATTTACTGATCCCATCTCATCCCGCAGGCTACCCTGCTACCAGGGTAAAACCAATGGACATCTGCAGTTTTCAATTACTCTTCTACCTAAATCCTACAACAAAGAGCCACTTTGTCACAGATTTTTGTTTTCCACTTTCTGTGCTACTTTGCAACATGCCACAGACCAGTCATGTTCAGTGAAGCAGAGCTATTCTGTAGTTACAAGCAGCTGACTCCACTGGGGTATTGTCTGCAGACCCCTGCGGAGGTCAGTGGTTTGTGCCATTGGCACTCACTCGATAAGCTGAGTGCTTCCAAAGCCATAGAGCATTCCATAGCTGGGCACAACTTTCCCATCCAATTTCTAAACCACAAATGGCTGTGTCAATACCAGCTCTGGCGTGCAAACAATGTGGCAGTGCTGCCATCACCTCTGTGCCAAACTCCAGCAAGACTCAGAAGTCTACCTCACACCACAGACCTAGAGCAGCACTTGCAGCTGGAAACATTAGGTTTTCCAGTGTGAAGTGAGCTAGACAGGGGTTACCATATGGGTTACTGAAGCCCTATCGGCTTGAATCACACTCAAATCACAAGTGGAAAATATAACATGATGACCCTTTGAGGCAAAGGAAGAGCCTTACCTCAAGCTTTGTCAGGTTCTTGAGATCTTCCATCTTCTTTGCACCATCAGAAAGGCTTGCTCTCAGAGTGTAGAGCTCCTCAGATATGTTCCTGACGTGCTCCTTCGACTTGTCAGTCTTTTCAAGGATTTGCAAGTACATGGAAATAATCTGACTCATGATGATCCTTTTTTCATTTCTCTGTTGAAAAATACAACCAGAAAGAGAAGTCTCTGAGTGCTCATCAGCAGGGAAATGAATTAAGATAAAACACAGCATGCAAGGGCTCTCACTGACTCCTGAAACAAGATGATAAGAAAGATGATGCAAATCATCTCCTGAGCTTGTCTGTACCTCAGCATTGGTTCATGGTGGAGTACAAAGCACCTTGATCCTTGTGGGAAGCATTTTTATGTTTGGGGTTTTTTTTTTCTCATTTCCAAGTTACCAGAGGGAACTCTGCTCATGTTTGTTTTACTCCAGCTAATTACACTGGTTCTGGGAGCTACTTCGTACTGAAGTGCCTGAGATACTTTGACATATCTGGTTCTGACTCACCTCTGTCCAGTTTGACAGCCTCTCTGTAAAGATAGGTTTGCCATCAGCTACATCTGAATTACTAGAGTTCTGCAACAAAGAACAAACATATCTGTTACGCAAACAGCACTTATCACAAGGTAAATTTGTATTCTCTAATCAAATAAGCAGTAAAATCCAGATTTTTGCACCACTGGTCTATAGCTATCACAATGCTTTCACTTCTCTAAGCACCAAATCCCATGGCATGTATGCCTAGTATCAGAAATGGCATGTCTGCTTTTAAATGTCTTCTCCTGCCACAGCCCATCTAAATAGAGATGTTTAGCACATCTGTTTTCCCAAAAGTTCCTTGCAAGTTTTGCTATTGACAGATGAAAATAAAATCTTATGAATGCAGTGACTGGCTAGAAAATCATTAGGCCTGATCTTAACATGTTTTCTGGTAAGTCAAGGTCCGGCAGCATGTAGTCTGTGGCCTTAAGTTCATTCAGTATTAGTAAATTCTCCTATGGAAGAAGAACCAAACTCATTTTACTAAGAAGTTATGGTTTATAGAACTGGAGAATAGCCCAGTAGCCCACTCAGGCACGGGGATATACAAGATTAGCAGGCTACAGAGAGGATTACAGGGATGGGGTTTAACCATCACATGTTAGCCACACACTGTGTCAGGTTTTAGGAAACTTAGAGCAATACAATTCTCCTACCAAGGAAAAGCAAATTGAATCACTTCCTCTTCTCTGTGCCTTTTTTTTTTTCTTTCCTTTTTGTATGCAGCAGTGACTACTTCCTTCTTTGTCTGCTCCGTAATTTCAATACAGTGACTGCAGAGGGAAAACTTGCAGACTGACAAAAGCCTTCTAGGCTGATTGGCTCCCCGTGCTGACCACACTGACAAACATTTTTTTGTCCTTCTACTGAAAGGTGGGGAGCACTTGCTGTGAACCAGAGTCTTAATGTCAGTGCAAAAACCTCACCATGACTCAGGATCTCTTCAACAGAGTTATATATATTCTAGTGAGGCTCCCTCTGGTCTATGCTAACAAATTTAAGATACGATATAAATTTTACAGCTACTTTCCTACCAATCTGCAAACACTGAAGCATCACACTAGTCCTCACCACTTCAGAGTGGTTCTTTGACTACTGAATTTCAACTGTCATTTGCAGAAAATTGTGACAAAATCAGAGCTGAAAATAGCAGCAGACTGTTGCAATTGCTTTCATTTAAGGGAAAACAACAACAACAACAACAAAAATACATTGTCAATAAAAGCTGTTAGTTAGAAGTAACTCTTTGGTAGATCGTCTATGACTAATTCCAGCTGAATTCAACTGTGAACTACTTTAATGCCTCCTACATGCATGCTGGTGAATTAACATTACAGTTATCAAGTTAACAAAATTCTATCTGAAAAAAGTAATATCATGCCAGATTACATTCCTATGCCAGATCACATTCCTATGCCAGATCATAGTAACAGATGTGGAAGCAGAATGACTGGAAGAATAAGAAGTAGGAACCACCTTTGGGCAACACACTGCTGCAACTAATACTGAGTAACAGAAGTGCATTTGTTAAAGCAAAAGTTCATCTTTTTTTTATATTGTTAACTAGTACTAAACACACTATTAACAATGCTAATATAAAATTTTAAAATAAGTTACATCTAGTCAGAATTGAATAAATATTCATACATTCACCATGAATTGCATTAAGATTTCTTATTATAAAATGTTTCATGTGACCAAAGGCTGAATTGAGCTAGGAGAAGCTCTTGTGAAAGAAAGAGCATCCCTGAAATAAATGCAAGCTACTACAGTGACTATTGAAAAACTGAATCAGATTAATGAAAGAGCTTAGCAAGGTCAAAGGAATTGTCCATATTCTTATTTAAAATAAGGTATAACCAAATTTTTTTTTCATGATTACCCTCTATTGATACATACTGAGTATGTCAAGCAGTGCTCAAGTTTAGACAATATGTAAAGCACAAGCAGAAGGAGAAAAGAAATGCAGTAGAAGACTATACTTACAAAATCAGCTTTCAGTTTGTCTATATCATCTTGAAGTTGAAGTAGATTTAATCTATTTTCAACACATCCAAAATAAATCATGATGATAGACAGAACAAACAATCTGTAGGTATGGAAAGTCATTTCTTGGTGATGGTTCAGTTAAACTGCTCAGATAAGTTCTGGGAGATGTCAGTTCTAAGAGCAGTGAGCTTCAACTTCTAATAGTTAAACCTTCTATTAGAAGAAAGTAGACGAATGAACTTCATCTGCCTGTCAGTGGTATTTATACCTGGTCTCAAAATTTTTTTATTTCGTCATCACAGGCCATGTATATTTAGACAAGATAGTGTTAGATAAGAACCCTCCATTTTTGGCTGAACAAGGGAATCCCTCGAAAGCATCTTTGTTGAAGTATGCTCCTGGAAAAAATTTCAGTGGTTCATCAATGGGTAACATTTACGTGGCAGATTCTGAAGTTTCTTTTACACGTGGTTGGGGAAAGGGGGGAAATTATGATACTGATCAAGTAGAATGCATTGTGGCTCAAGCATATTCATACACACTTCGTGAAAAAGAAATCGTATGTTGTGGTTAAAGGGTCAGTATAACAGTCAACTCATTTCTGGTATTCTTTTAAAGTAACCACTGAGATTGCCATGGCATTCTTCAGAGTCACTTGGAGATTTAAACTTTCTTCCTACTGCTCTCCTTTTCTGAAACACTATTTGCATTCTTTCCATGGTCTAAAATCTATCTCTGCTCCTTTCTCATTCTTCTCTTCCAGATTCAAAATAAACTCGGGAGAAATGAGGTTCCAGCATGGATGCAATTATGCATCATATTAAATTCCTCTATGGTTGCCTACTCTCTTGGAGAGCAGAGTATTTAGTACTTAAGATGTTCCCTTCTGCTTGGCAATAATAAAGTTCCCTGCCTTCCCATTCACTTGCACTAGTGTGTGTAGAATATGAAACATATGGAAGAAATAAGCCCAGCTGAATAAGACCGACAGGATAATCTCTAAGTGCATACAGAACACTGAAACAACTGTATTAATATCTGAGGAAAATGTTTTTTTTTTCTGGAAACTAAATGTTGCTTTGATGGATATAATGGGATGAAAGCTTACTGTAAAGAGTCTTATGAACTAACCAGATAATTTTAGGCTGTAGTATATGAATGCAGAGTAGGCAGGAGACTAAGAGGGAAAGAAAGAAGGATCCTAAAAGGGAAAAAGAAAAAAGGGTAGATCAGGAAGAGGGCGCTTGTGGGCTCCGTTCACAGAGGCTGAAGTGGAAGAAGTCTGTAGCTCATAAGAAACTGGTGAGAGTTAAACTGGCTCCTAACAGGTATGATTTGAACTCTCCAGCACTGTCCCACATGACTCTTTGGATATTCCTTGCAAGAAGCTGTCCCTTTCCCCGGCAGCATCTCCTATCTCAGCAAATGGCCACCACCAAACATTTTTAATCTGCAGCTTGAAAGAGGACTTCCATGGGTGGAAGAGATCTAGACTGCTACTACCATTGCAAACAGGGAATCACCATTTTGCAGGGACAAGAAGCAAATTTCACCAACAATCTCAGGTCCAAAAGCTGCATCTACATCTCCCTGGGAATAGCAGCATAAACAGATGGGACATATCTTGCAACACGTACACTGGTACTGTACAACAATTAGGGCTGTAATCTGCTTGGGGTAGTAGCACTATGCAACATACATATTGGTTTTAGGTTAAGAATTTAAAACTGGTTAGGCAATAACTTGATTGCTGGAAGTGTTGACTTGAAGGTAAGGTGATAATTCAAGGATGCTTCAAAGAACTGTAAATAAATGCAAAGCTAACATGTCCACCCATGGCAGAGGGGTTAAAATAGAAGATCTTCAAAGGTCCCTTCTAACCCAAACCATTTTGATTCTATCATTCTATGCTGGAAATCATAATCATAGGACCATTTAGTTTGGGAACAATCCTTAAGTCATTGAGTACAATCACTAATCTAGCACTGCCAAGTCCGTACTAAACCAAGTGGCCAAGCACCACATCTACATGTCTTTTAAATATCTCTAAGGATGATGATAAAATGATGGTCTCACCAAATTTCAAAGTGGAGTCACAATTCAAAGTAAACTCACAAATGTCAGCACACTGAACAAACCTATTGGTAATGTTGAAATGTCTGGATTGCTATCCAAGACAAGCACAGTCATATGGCATGTTGTGGCGCAGATAAAAATAAATGTTTTATTCATACATGAAAATAAAGCATATTTTACAAGATGGGGCCACAAACTGAGGTTTGTTGACTGGCCATGAGTCTATGGAGCAATTCTTTGGTAAAGTGTTGGAAGGGACATGTAAAGACGTAGAGGGAAAAATTATTCCTGTTACATATGGCACTCTTTATGCTGTCAGAAACATACAGCTAGAAGGGGGCCTGCATCATCAAGCCCAGCTTTTGCCATTACAGGTCCTAATTTGAACAGTACTTTTCTGTTGAATTACTAGAGAGTGTGTAAAGAAGAGCTGCAAGTAAGGGGCTTGGGAAGAGATTCTTTACTCAAACAACTCAGTCTTCTTAACATGTTGAGGACAAAACACAACTAAACAGAACTAATTGCTGTAATTATCCAGCCAGGCAGAAGATTTCAGGAGCTGAAATATTAAATCAGTAATAGTTCTACAGAGAACTATTCACCCAGAGTGACTGTGCTGGCTTAGATTGTCCTGTTAAATCTGCCAGACATGCATTTTAACCACAGCAGGCTGTACCTCTCAGGTGAACTGTCTTTGGTCTGACACTGCTACTAAACTTCTAAGAATAACAGGAGAGTGAAGTATCATAAAGAAATTATTTTTCCAACTCAGCTCTTGTAGATACTGGCTAAAATCTTCAGGGATTTTATGGCTAATTTGATCACTAAATCTCATATGCACTGCCATGCATCCAATTTTGCAGGTAAGAAAATAGAAGCACAAAGTAATGGGATGGTTCATGTTCATTCAGCATCTAGGAAAGGCAAATCTAGGAACAAAAGAGGGTTTTACAGACCCATTGTGGTTCCATGCCCACTATGTAGTCCTACAATCATTATATCATAAACCAAGGCAAGAAATTAAGCAAAGAACAAAGAAGAAAGCCATGACTTCAGGCTCTGTCACACTATCTTCTGAGTGCAGGTCTGACTTCTAGGTACGCTCTTCTGCCTGAAGAGGCTAGATTCGGGCCTTTTACTTATCTCCATATTCAAATTATCACATAAAGCATTGAATGTTCTGTGATAAATCATCAGCTGGACAGAGATGTATTTTAATACAGAAATATTTTCCAAATCCTTTACACTTGAATAAATGGTGTCATGTTAACGTTGACATGCTTGTCTCATAATGTTCTCTTCTGTTGAAACAGAACACCACATCTCTGCAAATAATTTTTAAATTAGGCAACAGCCTACACCAGAGGGTGAGAACATGAGGGTCCCCAAGTTCTACTATTCCTGTGTCTCTTCCAGGCTTATTTTGCTTCCCAATCCACCCAAAAGTGATGAACCAAGTCACCATTGTCCAGTGTATGTTTTGTTGCCCAAGAACTGTGAACAGTGAGGCTGTGAGGAAGGCCCAGGTTCAGATGTCTCCTCTGCTCTGCCTTTTCTGGGAATCAACGTGTTTGCAAACAACACAGTGGGGATCCTGAAAATGTCTACCCTTTAGACACAAAGCCAAGGGCCTAAGAGCATCCAACTTTTTATTTGTGCTCCTTAACAGATATCTACTGAGTGCATGCTGGAGAGGACCGAACACTGAACACTAACACAAGCTCTTTGAGCACTAATCCTAATCTAGTTAAAAGAGATGCCCAAATAGTATTGAAGTCTTGTGATGCATAGAATTGAAGTGGTCCTCCTCTGTGACNGCAGATAAAATTCCTTTGGTTCCTCCTTCAGAATGCTGGGGCAGAGGGGCAGGGGGGGAGGGGGGTGTTGGCACACTTGAGGGTGTTAAGTGATTAAAACTTTGCCTACACGTTGTACCAGTGTGAAGCAATTACTAAGCGTTGTTATTCATTATACTACTATCTTCAAAGTAGATATCTTGATAATCAGGCTTCATGACTAAGGGGGACTAAGGGGACTTACAAGAAAGCCAGTGAGGGACTTTTTACAAGGGCATGTATTCATGGGACAAGGGGGACAAAAGCAAAATGACGGAGTGGTAGTTTATAGGAGGTNTGAGCACTAATCCTAATCTAGTTAAAAGAGATGCCCAAATAGTATTGAAGTCTTGTGATGCATAGAATTGAAGTGGTCCTCCTCTGTGACTCCATAGCCACAGCTGGACCATCATCTGTTCCAAACACAGTAGGAAATGAAACCAAGGCGTTTTTTTCATTTTTCTGCTTGGAAGTCATCTGACTGTTTATGCAAAGCAGAGGTTTCACACCCTTTTATTCATACAACACCTTACCCCAAACACCCGATGATGCCCTTGCAAAGTCATGCCAATTTCACTATGACCACTGATTACAGCTTTTTCCCTTTCATTTTTTGTTTTATGCACACTCCTCAGAGTGCTGGCTGAGTGGTTACTAAGCAACTACCCTTGCCAGTTCAGCAGATTGTGCCAGACTTTCCTTTCTCTAAAACTCAGTGACGTCCTCTGTTACCACTACCCAAGGAAAGCAGCTCATCATTGGAAAACCCTCTTTGAGTTGTTCTGACTTTATGCCACACTTCACCTCTTAGTCTCCCTTTCTTATAAAGCAGCNGCAGATAAAATTCCTTTGGTTCCTCCTTCAGAATGCTGGGGCAGAGGGGCAGGGGGGGAGGGGGGTGTTGGCACACTTGAGGGTGTTAAGTGATTAAAACTTTGCCTACACGTTGTACCAGTGTGAAGCAATTACTAAGCGTTGTTATTCATTATACTACTATCTTCAAAGTAGATATCTTGATAATCAGGCTTCATGACTAAGGGGGACTAAGGGGACTTACAAGAAAGCCAGTGAGGGACTTTTTACAAGGGCATGTATTCATGGGACAAGGGGGACNCTTTTTATTTGTGCTCCTTAACAGATATCTACTGAGTGCATGCTGGAGAGGACCGAACACTGAACACTAACACAAGCTCTTTGAGCACTAATCCTAATCTAGTTAAAAGAGATGCCCAAATAGTATTGAAGTCTTGTGATGCATAGAATTGAAGTGGTCCTCCTCTGTGACTCCATAGCCACAGCTGGACCATCATCTGTTCCAAACACAGTAGGAAATGAAACCAAGGCGTTTTTTTCATTTTTCTGCTTGGAAGTCATCTGACTGTTTATGCAAAGCAGAGGTTTCACACCCTTTTATTCATACAACACCTTACCCCAAACACCCGATGATGCCCTTGCAAAGTCATGCCAATTTCACTATGACCACTGATTACAGCTTTTTCCCTTTCATTTTTTGTTTTATGCACACTCCTCAGAGTGCTGGCTGAGTGGTTACTAAGCAACTACCCTTGCCAGTTCAGCAGATTGTGCCAGACTTTCCTTTCTCTAAAACTCAGTGACGTCCTCTGTTACCACTACCCAAGGAAAGCAGCTCATCATTGGAAAACCCTCTTTGAGTTGTTCTGACTTTATGCCACACTTCACCTCTTAGTCTCCCTTNCAGAGAAGCTGTGGATTCCCCAACTCTGGAAATACTCAAGACCAGGTTGAATGGGTCTCTGAACAACCTGGTACACTGGAAGGTTCCCCGCCCATGGCAGAGGAGGTAGAACTAGGTGATCTTTAAGGTCCTTTCCAACCAAAACCATTTTCTTATTCTATGACTTTGCCCCTGACCCTTGCAAACACACTGTAATACTGTCCTTTTTGCTACCACAGGGGGAAAAAAAAACACAAACCAAAAAAAACAACAAAACAAACAAAAAAGCCCATGACAAAAGCAAACAAAAAACCCAAACCAACAAAACTAAAACGAACGACAACACCAGCCACACCAAAACCAAAAATAAAAGCAACCCGCCACTCTCCTACAGGTAATGATATGCTCCATCAATGCTACACGTTGTGAAGGATATAGTTACCTACTCCTTGTGACCACTGGAGCAGAGGATATTTTCAATGATCATTGGAGGTAATGCTGGCACAAAACATCTACTTTGTTTCATAAGAATAAACTTTCAGGGCAAAGAAAGGTTCTGAAATGCTCAAAATTACCTGTTTTGATATTTTTCTAAACTACTTTTCCAAAATACTCTATTCTGCCCATTCCAAGGACTTTCTGGAGATTATATTTTTTGAGACATTTGGAAAACCAGTTTGTAGCAGCTCAAATGTAACGCAAGGAAGACCCTTTGGTCTCCATTACATACTCCCATCTGCATGCAATTGGCAATGAGAAAATGCCTATTATTGATCCCTCTTTCCAATCACAAATTTCTCACACACATTAGCTGTTGAGTCTTCCAAAAAAAGGGAATAAAGAGGAAACTAACACTTGGTGGTGTTAAACATCTGGAGAGACAAATGTCCAGATAGGTAATGAACTGATGGGTACATCTTGAAGTCATTAGAGTGTAAGTTCAAAATTATTAAAATCATAGTACCTTGACTGACACAAGCCATCTGTCTCATACTTTTGTTCAGTGTTTCTCAGTTTAGTAAACTCATGCAGGGTAGAAAAAGTGTATAGATTTTGAAAACTATTCCCTACCAAACACTAATGATTCCTTCCTGAATCAGCAAGAGGAACTAGCTACCCCCTCATGGTCTGAGTACTCATCCATCCTGTAAGGAGGAGTTCAAGGTTTTTCTTTGCCAAAGAAGAAGAGGATAGCCATGAATAGTTGTCCTGGGCTGGCCTTTCTCAAACACTATTGTGGACTTTTGGTAATTCCTAACTGTATGACTATCAGCTCTGTATTGTCTAGAACCTCCAGTAATAGTGTAATATGAATATTCAGAACTCATGTTAAAATAAATTTCTAGAGTGTATGGAGATGATAACAAATATTTTTCTCAGAACTTCTGTCCTTATTAGTAGCTGTTCATGTCCGTGTTTACAAAATCAGCATAAAGTTATGTTCCTTTCCTTTCCCTGAAAGACTGTTCAGCTGACACATTCTGAATCTGGAAAGAGGGACCTATACCTACATTTTCTCACTGTTGATTGTGTATGGACTGCACTATGTAATGGAGAGCAAATATTCCTTCTTGTTTCTTGTGCCATATTTCAGGCTGGTACAAACTGGTTTTCAGGGTCTCAAAGGAAACACACTCTGCATGTATGAATATTATAGAAACATTAAGCTACCAGAGGAAGCTAACCATGAAAAAGGCAGATGTAATTCTAAAATACTAATTTTCTTGTAGTAAAGTATGGAAAATAGTGATAGCTTTGTAGAAGACAGTGATGGACAAACATGGTGTGTGTTTTTACTTAGGATTCTACCATTTGCAATCTTTCCACATATCCAACTCCTGATTAAATCTATTGTCCATTAAACAGAATAAAATTCCAGTTTAGTTTAAGTCCAAATCAACAGAAAAGCAGCACAGCTGTTGGCACAGTAGTGCTGGTTCTGAGCATTATAGGATGGATCTTACACTATCTGTTTCCACTTTAAAACCTCAGCTTCTTGTCTGACATGATTTCATGAATCACGGGGTTTATTTTAGAGTTTTGAGGTTGGTATTTTTTTCTAATCACTTTGTAATCATCATGGTTGCAGGAAAAATATGGAAAACAAGAGCTTCTAAAAACAGAATAAGGGAAATAGAAAAAATTAGGATTCAAACATAATCATTTCAAGGTTCTTCTCAAGACCTTGGAAATAATTCTGCCTAGGTTTTTAAGGCACAAGCACCTACAGAATTCATACTGTTGATTTTTAATGTTAAGCAGGCAATGGTATCAATCCCATGCTATCAGTACCACATACTGACTTCAGAAAAGCACTTTGTGCCTTCGTGGATGTAAAGTATTCTACAAAATAAAGATATACTTTATTAAAATAAAATAAATCACTCCCCAAAGTGATCTTTGAAGGTTTTCCAATTTTTCCAACTCAGGATATTCTATGATTCGATGATTGCCCAATAGCCCTGCTCTTCATAAGACAAACTTGCTCGTATTTGAGTAACCTTTTCTATGAGTATTTCCATTAGTTTTAAGGTAATATTTTATATCACTTTGAGACAGTTAATTCATTAAGAAAACAATTCCACTGTAATTTGGGCTGACTGTTAACTGTGGTTCTGGTTTTCTGATGGTTCCTGTGAATATATATGTATATGTCTACCTTTGTTGTATATTAACAGGTAAAAAAAATATCACATTTTGCTTGCAGTGTCTTTCCCCAGTTCCTGGTAAATGAATGTATGTTTTTCTCTATACTTTAACTCTCTATACAGAGACCTCTGGTATTTTCACAGTCTGCTATTCAGTTTCATTTTCATAGGATTGGATCCACCTTCAAAAGAAGCAAAAAAAGCCAACCGAATTTCTGCATCCAATTACCTATGGTAATACTCCATAAGTCTTTTCCAAAAGATTTTTAAAGAGAGAAGACCAAAGGATGCTAATCTTGGATCAGCTGTTGATTTCTGTAGGTGCTAGGTCAATTCATTGACCTCATCAGAGGCCAGCGTGCAAACTCATGAAATAGCACGGACTGTGCTGAAAATTCGTTGCATATTGAGAACATTGTAAATCACAGCCCACAATCAACCTATTACTTTTCATACATTCTCAATACTAAACCAAAATGGCACTTTTCAGACCATCAGCCAACCCTCCTCATCTTCTCTTTATATTTATAGAATTGTCTCCACATGTCGGGTTTTGTGATTCATTTCTTCTCCTTACAGTGATTTTCTGTACTGTTGGTTTTATTTGCACTGGAGCTTTTTGGTCTAGTTTTTAGCAAAGAATTTAAGTGGCATTTGAGTTTTCATTTTACAGTAGCATTTGTTTTCACAGTTTAAGTACTTTATCATACAGACATATTTATTGTTAGAAATTAATACTCATATTTAAATTTGGAAGAAAACAGTACTGAAAGCAATGCTGTAATGCTTTACTTTCTTATTGAATACTTCGAGTTGAAACGTGATCCTCTGGGGGAGGAAAATCTGATCATTTTCATGGCATCTCCTACACAGTTTATAATAGTTTATTACATATGTACATGCAAACACAAGTGTGGAGGTGTGCGCACTTGTTGGAGAGTAAGTCAATAACGTGTTTCAAGCATCAGTAGGAAAATACCTATTAAATATTTGAAACCAGCCTACAGAGTGGACATTTTTTATCGTAACCATTTGGAAACATCCACAGGACATTTCCTAGAAGAAGTCTACCACATGGTGCAATCTTCTCTTTAAAGCAATCCAGGAGACTGGTGGGGATTCCCCTTATCCACAGTTCTCTTTAGTACACTCGTAATTGTGTGACTAAGCAAGCCAGTCATCTTCACTCACAGAAAAAAGAAAATCAGATTGTGGGTTTGGTCTTACCCGTTTCTGTCCAGCCTCCAGAACACGTATGACAACACCAGGAAGTCAGGCGTACAAACAATTCATCCACGGATAACATTTTACTTAGAACAGAACTGCTTGACAGGAGTTTGCTTACAAAGACTTTCCAGTTAGATTCAGAATTTAAAGTGAAAGGAGAAATATGCAAGACCTTTGCTTTTTAGTAGTTAAAAATGAAGAAGGTGCTTCACACCCTAAGTACATTTCCTCTGCATCTCCACAGGAAATAAGGCTGCCTATAGAAGAGTTACTGTGGGTTGAGTGTAGATACACTTGATTTTAAAGTTGTGTATCTTCATTTCAAAGGCCTGGACTAACAACTATGAAGTGCTCTGAATAAACACCCTCTAATCCTTTGGAGGTAATGTACAGAATTAATTAGGGAACTATATTACCTATATTACCATTGCTTTTTTTGAAAAGACTAATGAGTATATGAACCCAAGGTAAAATAAAACAAGTTTTGAAAAAGGTAGCAGAAGAAACAAATATTTTTTTTTCTCAAAACTACAAAAGAATTCTTTTCAAAAAGAACAAAATACAATCTCAGGTAGCATACTTTAATAAAAATGTAGGTACTGTGACAGGTTGGGTTGCCAATGTTTTTTCCTAAGGAAATTAGACTGAGGCAGCTTTTTTAGCTGTTAGTTCCTTTCTTGTCAGTAACTTCTGAGCAGAGTCAGCAATTTCTTCCAAATTTGAGAAACTCAGAAGTCTCGCAGCTAGTTTAACTCCTGCCACCTTCGTTAAATTTGACAGCTAAACGACAGCAAGGTCACTCTACTAATGATGGACCATGTGTTGATATCTTATGAGTTAGTTACCATAAAGAGAGGAGTACCCCTCCTAAGACCATTATTTGGTTGTTGTGAAAGAGTAGTAATTTCATCTATTATTTGAGAGTTATTAATACCTAGGAAAGTCTATATGGCAATTATGAAAAACTTCCAAAACTTACGAAAAAGAGTTGTGAAAGGAACTTTTCCTCTCCCACTTGAACAAATCTTACTGTTTTGTATTAATGTGTACAGGGCTCTGGACTCTTCTTCCTTTTCCAATACCTCTGTTTTGCCACATCAGCCTGTTCTGTGCATATCTATGCAGCCAAATTGAAGGAGAAACTGTAGCATGTGCCACGACAGCTAGGGTTGGTTTATTTTAACCTAGCTAGTGTAGATACCAGTAGCAGAGGAGCTGTGATACACCAGGTTTTAGATGTGGTATTCTATGTCTGTCTCCATGTGCTCAGGCAAAGTACTAGAGTCTCCTTTCACAGCTTTGCAAAAGTAATTTTACAGGCTCAGGTTCACCTTCAAAGAGCTCAGAATTCAGATACACCAACTCTGGTATCCATCAGCGCACTTGAACTCCTCTCCCCTTTCCGTAAGAGGGTGTCCATTTGGAAAACCAGCAATTCTGGTTCAATAGTTGCTAAAAAAAATTCCAAAGACATTTTAGACTGGCTTATATTTTTTTCCTGCCCATATAAGGTAAAATGGCATATCAGTGGGGTACTCTACATTAGTAGGACGATTGTTCCACACATGGGAACTTAAAACCAGTCTCCTGATCACCACTCACTGTATATTGAGTTGCACTTGGGAGAACTCTCAGAGTCTCAAAAAATTAGTTCCTTTCAGATAAAATAAAACTGTAAAATGTTTTCAGAAACTCTCTTGAGTCTCCTGTTCTCCAATTGTTAACAGGAGCTCAGGTCACAGAACCAGAGAAGAGCTAGTTTAAAATACACTGAAACATAGTCTGAAAGTTGGGTCTTTAATGTCAATTTTTTTAACTTACCAATCTGCTCCTGTAGTATTGCTCCTTTTGCTAATGAAGACGTAAGTTATCCTGCAATAGTTTCTGATCATATCTGAAATGTTTAAGCAGAAAGATGAATCATCTAAGCAACAGGAAGCATGAAATTAAAATAATGTTTACACTAGATTCTGAACCAGAGTAATCAGGCACAAGTAGATGGATACGTGTATAGAAATAAATATTTAGAGAATAAGCAATTAAATATTTGAAAGCAGTCAGGAATCTTCTGATACATAGGTAAACACAGAAACTTATTATAAAACCCTCTAATTTCTGACATTGCAGCTTGAATTGCACTCGAAAGGGGCTGTGATGGGATGCATCAGTTTCATCTGTGCTTCGAAGGAAGTTTTTGCAGGAACTGTCAAGGACTCAGTAATAACAAAGTGTTGATTAGTCAAAGAAGGGATGTGTTCACGTTGTTTTTCTAGTCACATGGAATCAGGTTACGTTTTACTGATATTCACAGGCTTAGGAAGTCTGTAGATCTTAGAGTAACTCCAAAGTGCTACTGAAATAATGAAAATTAAATAGTGAAGTAGGAGACATGCCTAGAGCGCAGACAAAAAAGTTTAGGTAAAGCAGAAGTAAAAGCCTAAACTAAAGTAAAAGTAAAAGATGAAGAAACTCTTTATGTCACAGAAAGAGCCAAAAGAGCCAAATGCCAAAATGTCTGAAGGAATACCTTGGAGTGAAAAAAAAAATGGGTCTGGATAAAATATCATAGTAAAATACATTCCTCCGGAGTCATAAAAGGTGTCCACTATCCAGTCCTCTGGTTGGATGAAGATGAATTATAATAAAATACCGTAAGACTGAGAAGGTAAGTATTACTGGGAAAGGTATTATTACAGTAGGTGCTAATTCTCTTAATAAGAGTGGATGTTGTCACATAAGTTGTAAATTTTCAGTTTAACAGTTATATTTTCATTTCAAAAAGAAACATTTTGAGAAGATTCTAATTAGAAGGTACTAATCAGTGGGCCAGAAGGTAGAGATAAACATGAGGTAAGACCAGGGTTTCTGCAAGTTGTAAGTGCAAAGTTCATCAGAATTTGCCTCAAAAGTAAAGAATTAAAAGGTGACAGACAGGAGTGTAGGTCTGCTGATGAGGACCTGGAAATGCTGGTGGACAGCTGAATGGAAGTGGATATTTCATCCTTGCAGCAGCAAAGGCAAATGGGCTGCGTCGTCAGAAATACAGCCAGTGGCTCATGGGATGTTTCCTCTCCCATTCTACTTGGCACTTCTCAGTCTATATCCAGTCTAGTGCACCCAGCTTTGGTCTCCCCAGCTCAAGAGAGACACTGAAAAATGGGAAAAGATTCTACCAGTGACCTCCAATGTGATTAGAGGGTTGAAGATCTCTACTTACGAAGAAAGAGTGAAGGAATTGTGTTTGCCCAGCCACAAGACAAGAAGGTTCAGTGGTCCCTAACCCGCACTATACAGAAGGTAATTACAAAGAAGATGGAGGTATTCTTTCACACAGCTGCATGGTGAATGGACAAGGTGCAACAGGCTTAAGTTGCCTCAGGGCATGAGAAAAATTAAATGTCAGAGTGAGTTGCCCAAAAAAGTGGTGGAACTTACCTTCAGGTGTTAACACTGGGCTTGACAGGGTTTTAGATAACTTAATCCACTCACAGCAAAAGGTTGGACCAGGTGTCTTCAGGGCTCCTGGGTTTTTCTGTGATTCTATTCTGATAAGAGCGGCCAACCCAACCACCTCCTCAAGAACAACAAGAGGATAGAAGGGCCCTGAAGGACAGAATGAAGGCCTGATCAGCAGTCATAACTGCATCTTGGATGTCAAAAAGGTGCATGAACTAACTTCCCAAATTCACAACAAATCAGCCCACATAAAAACAGAAGTAGAAAATCATGCTGTAATAATGGAAAAAAGAAGAGCACAAGGAAAGAAGTGAGGCTGGTGTAGATTAAGAGTGGGATGGATGTTTGGATATATTCTAGACCCAAAATTAAGTAGACAATTCATCCCAATTTTTAATATGAATGGAGACATTAAGAAGCAGTAGTAGATGAGAGAGATTATTTTGAGAGTTGTTGACACACAGAAGTAAAGTCAAGATGACCGAAGGCAACAGGAATGGCAACAATCTCCTCTAAGGCAAAAGAATGAGCAGGAAGGTAAAGGCTCTCCCATCAAGGAAACAAATGGAACAAATGTCCACTTAAAATTGCAGTGGTAGTAGATAGAAATTTATCAAATGAGTGGTAGCACTTTCAGATTGGAGAACACCAAGTGTAATAGCTGTCATTAAGAAAGAAAGAAATTACAAACAAGGCAGAAAGAGATGCGTTTTCTGATGAGTGCTGTGCAAAGCTTTAGAACTAATTACGAAATAATGAACCAGTGAAGACGAGGAGAGGAAAGAATGAGATGTAGCATGGGGTCAATCAAAGGCAGACTGAAAAGAGAAGAAATTGGTTTACTCAAGGATGGAATTAATAAAATAGGGAGATACGGGATTGTGTCAGGCTGGGTGTGTGGCTTACAGTCAGAAGAAGTTGGGAGGACACCCGTTGGAGGAGGGCAATGACTCCATTCTGCCACTGCTCATCCCAGGCACCATCAAGGCAATGTAGCAATAGAAATGGATACTGTGAATGGATGCTGTGAAGGTTAGCTGGGCAAGGTGTTTCCAGAAGATTGAGGAGAGGAGCAATGCCAATGTACTGTTGTGTGTTGACCCTGTGCTATAGATTAGTTCAAACTAGAAATGGTCCAGAGAACAAGTAAAGAGCTCCTGTTTTATAATAGAAGTCTAGAAGAGTCTGGCTTGTTCAACTTTCAAAAAATAAAGGCTGGAAAAAGACCTAATTGTTGTCTGAACTACATTAGAGTGGGTAAACAGAGAATTCAGTAAGTCATGTAAGCTAACAGAATAAATTGATACTAAATAAAATGTCTATAAACTGCCTGTGAAAAAATTTAGACCAGAAGTTGGAAGACTTCTGGCAATCAGAGTGTGAAGCTTCACAACAGCCTTTCCAAAAAAACAAGTAAGAGTTCATAGGTACAAAACTTCAAAGCATCTCATTCCGCTGCTGTGCTCGGTAGCTGGAGGATGTAACATAAAAAAACTTAGAGATTCTTTTTAATGATCTTAAAAGATCATTAATACCAGTTGGTTTGGTGAATGACTGGCTTGTTTCAGCTAGTTAGCTAGTTTCATGCTAACTGAATTTCCCAGTTTTAGTACTGAAGAGTACAATCTTGCTTTCTTCTATCTTACCGAAGAAATATGATGTTTCTTATGAAGTCAGTTCTGCAGATGAACTGCAATCTGGTTGGTTTTTTTATCTTCCCTCTCGTGGGTGGGATTGAACCAATATATTTAATGTCTACTACCAGAGGGCACATTTTCTTAGGACTCTTCCTTAAATCCTTTGCAATATTCCAATGTTTCAAAGAAATGAAAAGTTGGAGCAGACTCGGAAAATCAATAGTGAAACCACGTGCATTCTCCTTCCTCTCAGTAGTCCTCACTCATGGATGAGTTGAGTATCTACATTCACTCTTTTTAACATATTACGACACATGCAGTTTAGAACAACTCTTAAGTCTTTTTATACTCAGTGAAACACTAATTCCAGAGTTTAGGTCTGGGAAACTTTTAACAGATTGCAATTATCCAACACATTCATGTGGCCTCCTCCCTTCCTTCTGTAAAACCTCCCCCAAAGATTCACTTGTTTTTCCTGGATGCAGAATAAGCACCAGAATCTTGCTTTTCATGGTCTGAAATCAGATTGTGCTGAACTTATCTGTCAGTTGAGCGTGGTTCATATCAGTAAGATATTCACCTCAATTACCCTTTGGTATCAGTAGACCTTCTTAGAAGTATAGGGCGTGCAAGCCTGTGTTGATGGTCTCAGAGAGGCCAATCCACTGACTCAGATTGCAGCTCCACATCTGATGCTGCACCCCCTTTTTGTAACCTTTTGCAACACTGCATTTTTCTCCAAAAGTTGAATGTCCTTGGCTATATTTAAGTGTAATGGGAATTTTTTTCTAAAAAAAAAGCCAACATTTCACAGGGCAAGAAACCAGCTTCCATTCCCACATGGACCTCAAGTTTGCCCCGAAACCTCAGAAATAGTCTGAAACCAAGAAACATCATGGTCATCCTCATGTGGGGGAGGAAAGAGAGAACAGGGGAGCCTCCGAGCAGCAAGGGCAGCACCTGGGACCTGCCCAAGAGACTCCAAATGGATGGCTGGCGTGGGCTGCCCTTCTCCTTCCCCACTGCAGTTGTCCTCTGGCTTAGGATTTACACCTGCAAGCCCTCATAGGTATCATTGAACATGAAGCACTCTTTCCCCTCCTGCGGGTAGAAAAACAGGTTGTCTTTTCCACTGACAGTCTGTGGTTTCTCATTCACAAAAAAAAATTTTTCCTCACATTGAGGAGGCTCACTTGTAAATAGTTTTATCAAATGACTAATTTAAGGCACCTGTGGTTTATCTCTGTTAGCTGTCTTCATCACTTGGAAAGTGCTGCTGGTTATTCCTTGATTGCTCTACAGGAACAGAGAAAACATTTACACTGACATGACAAAATTTGTCTAGGAAACGTCAGTGGGTTCTTCGGATGTGGTTAGGGACAACTTGTTGGTCTGGTGCAAACCACTTTATCTTTCAAGCAGTGAGGCAGAAAACAGGAAATAATTGATAACACTTTTTTAATGATGGACACAGGCTACAAGGTTCATCTAAGACAATAAAATCACTGTGGTGTATTCTGCTGTTAACTATTGCTCATTGAATCTTTCAGAGAAACAAGCAAAAAAACCCTCGGCACCATGTCTACTTCAAGGAAGTGATTTCCTCCTCATCAGCTCGTTTGAAAGCGTGGCTGCACCAAGAGTACCGAAACAACTTAAGTAAGCAGCACGGGGAGAAAGCAGAAAGAAAATCATCTATCAGTTAACGTTGACAAGTGATGCATGCTAAAACACCGACATTTTGTTATTATGTCAGGTGTGTAAAGATCTTTTTGAAGACTTAAATAGAAGAAAAATGTGATATTTGATTAAAAGGCTGTTTGAAAAGCAAAAACAAACCTGTTCACACCTCAATATCTTAGTATTTATAGCATCTGCATACACTTTAATATTTATTCATAACCTCATTGATAATCTCTCTTTGTTTTAAACTTTTCTCTGCAACTCCAGCTGCTAGAAGCTTTACTTCCTGCTGTCTTTAAGTAGATTTTTTTATGTGCCAAAGACAACAACATGCTGAAGCTACAGATAAGAGCCAAAGACCCCAGGCTCCTCTACTCACCCATCATCACTCCTCTTCTACACTCTGTTTCCTCTGGTTCACCCTACCTCTTTATCCCCTCTTTCACTAAACCTTATTAAATTTAGATTTTCTCAGGTTTCTATCTCTGACTATTTGAAAATCAGGAAACGATAATGAGATAGCTGATATTACTTAAATATTTTAACATGGTATGTTCTACTACTATGCCAGTTTGCTGGGGTAGAAAGCAGGTTTTCGTTCACCAGAAGCCAACGCATATTTAAAAAGGACATCATAACCTTAGACAAGAAAGGAAGGCACTTTGGGGCCATCCAGAGTCAATGGCCAAGAAGCAGGGAGATCTGTGTGACCCTTTTATGGGCCACACATGAAAAACCTCCCTGGCAATGCCCACACTGCAAGGAGAGGAGGAGGAACAAGATCAGGAATGGGCTAGGTGTCCACCCCCAGGGCTTTGGACCAAAAACCTCAGTATCACATGCAAGGGGCCTGCAACCTTCAGAAATAATTTACCAAAAGTAAAACATCTGTGATTTCTCATCTGTCTTAATTCTGTTTCAAAATTCATTCAATCCTTTCCTCTCACAATACTTGACTGTTGCCTGCAGTTTGTCATTCACCTCACACAAACATTTTGTAGCCAGACAGTTGTTCGTAGTTTTCCTTCCTACAAAGGACACAAAGCCCTTTGTCTTTCAGCTGTGATTCCAGCCAGCTCTGTAACACTTTACCCTGATGAGAAGTAATGTAATGGCCCTTCAAAGTCAGCCTTTTGTGGCTCCTACCAGAGATTTTTCAAGATCCAACTGTATAAAGCCCTGGGCAGCCCAGTCAGATCTTGTTTGCCCTGCTTTGAACAGGAGGTCAGATCAGAAGCTTCCAGAGGCCCTTACCTGCCTCGATGAGCTCATTACCATTAGGATCATTAGGCTGCCTTTCAGAGATACAAAGAGTCTGGAAAAATGTTACCCGTAATGTTTTGTAATTTGAACCTACTCCTGACATAGGTCACCCACATCTTTATTGCACAATAATCTCCACCTTCACTCAATGGTATTATAATTCCATTACCTTCCTTTTCACTCTGGCAATGCTCCTCATAGACCTACCAACTGCCTATATGTTTCCAAATCTCTCTTCCATTGGAGCAAACAGAATAGGAATGTCAATCTAAATATTGATTTTTAAATGAAAACTGAATTAAGGTAAGATCATTCTCTACATGTGTTCTTGAGAGCAAGTATTCCACAGCTCAGAAGCCCCTGGTAGTTTTTATGAGGTGATACCCCAATGGCAGTCATTATTTGCAATATGAAGAAGCTTGGATAGAGACAGGATAAGCTGTAAGGTGACCACTGCAATGGTTGTACAAGTGTTGCTGTAACCCTTCCATTCCTGTAACAGTAATGCTTGCCCAGGCACTGCTTCTCTTCGAAGCCCTGCAATTGCTGAGGGGGAAGATGACTCGAATAGTCACCTGTTTGAGTCAACAATCTGGCTACAGGGGGCTATTTCGGAAACATCAGATTAATCACTAGGCCAAAAGTCTGTGTGTTTCACTTTTGGCCACGCATCTTTGCAGTGAAGAGTCTGCTATTGCAGTATGTAGAAACTGGTGCATGTTGTGAGCATGAAGACACAGCAATGAAATGGCCAAGTGCAACACAATTTGCATCATTGTCCAAATCCAATTCTTTTTTCCAAGTTTCAGGAAAAAGTCTTCTAATCTAATCTTCTAATAATTCTAATGCTCTTTGAGGAAAACTATTCCAGTGTTTGCTAGGAGAGGTTTAGATTGGATATTAGAAAAAATTTCTTCACCAAAAGGATTATCAAGCACTGCAATAGACTGCTCATGGAAGTGGTTGCGTTGCCATGTCTGGAAGTACTTAAAAGATTGTGGATGTGGTACTTGGGGACATAGTTTAGTTGTGGTTTAGGCAGTTCTGGGTTAACGGTTGGACCCAATCATCCAAAAGGTCTTTTTCAATCTGAACAATTCTATGATGTTACAATTCCATGACTACATTATAATGAGCTCAGGCATTTGCTGTAGCGGGCTACGGTTACGGCAGAAATTACTTATTAAGTGATAATTTCTGATCTGAATGTTTGGCACTTCAGAGTGAAAAAACACCTCAGATAAAGCGGAAAATTGTCCATAGTCTTGTCTGTGATGGAAATTGTTGCCTTCGCTAACAGTTCCTGCATTATTTACATAATACCAAAATTGCGTGTTCAGCTGCTACTTTCCACTAGATCAGTGTTTTTCAAGAAATTGTGATCTTGTGACACAGACACATATTTTTCATTCTTGATTTTGCAGTAATAAACATAAAATACCTTCTTTTTTCCATGTAATAAGAGTCACCAAAACCCAGTGATAAGACAAACTACGTTAAGCAATAGTGACAACAAATAACACTACATGGGCATTAATTTCCTTCTAAGGACTTCTGTACTAAGCAAAGATAAATTAACTTGGGCTAATAGTTGATAGACACTTATTCCATTTGCCAAAGGAAAACAGTACCTTAATAAAGGAATCTGTCTATGGTCAGAATTCTGTAGTAAAATTAGAGGCTGAATTCATAGCTGGTTTATAAACCTAGCCATTGGCTATATGCCCATCTTTCTTCCCCTGCATTTTTAATTTCAATTCTATGTTTGTGGCAATGGAATTTAAATAATTCAGTCTTTCTAATCCAACTGCATATCTACTTTGGTTTCCACCCAAGGAAACTACTTACAAAATACCCTCTAACACTTTCTCTATTGACTGAAGTCAGAAGTAAACTAGGGCCACCATCAGTCTTGTTTTCTAAGAGTGACACCTAGAGTCTCATCTGTAAAATTAAAATGCGCTCCTTCAGTTGTCCAGTTTTAAAAAGCAATAAGCTTTCATCGATATTTATTACTTTGAATTGCCTGTTAAATATACTTATTAATAATTTTTTTGCTATGTTTTTGTGAAGATGCAACACAGTATTTGTTGCCAGGTAGCCCACATATGGCATGTGCCACCGATCATAACTATTTTCTCCTAAATAAAGACCTTTGTTTTGCACATGCTATTTTTGCCTTTCATTTGGGAGTGTTTAATTAGTTTGGAAATGTGATATTCATTATCGCGTGAAGAGATGCTTCATGCCCAGAGGTGCTCACATTTCATAGAAAAGGCAACTAAGAGTGCAAAATGTTCTAAGCCGTGGGAAAATGAGGACTAAAATACATGAATCCTGAGCTTTTATGTCATCAAATAACTTGATTTCCCTGTCAGATGAATTGAGGCAACTGGCCTGAGCCTTGCTGCAGCCTGACCTCAAACCCTGCTGCAGGAGGTCTGCTGAGTGCCCATACCAGCTGGAGGGCTGACTCCCAAGAATGCAGCACAGTGGGGAAGAAGGTGTTACTTGCCCTTTTCAAAGTTCATGTGTCTCTTTGTATGTCATCCACTAACTGGATGTGGTAACTCAGTAAAATTTCCACAAGAAAAATCTTTGGCAGCCTGAATCGCCAGAAACCATTGCCCATTAAACGTAGCAGTTTTTCTGTTTGCAGGTGTCACTGGCTCTGTTCTGTGGCAGAGAAGCAGCCATCCCTCCTGCCACAAGAGGGACAGGATCCCAGCTACTGCCCCCTGGCAGTGGCAAGAACTGGACAGTGATGTCTGATGAAGGTTGGTGAGACCGTGCCCGTGGTCAATTTTCGATTCCATACAACAGAGTTTAGATAAAAACCATTAAAACAAAAAGCAAACCTAAATTTCACAAACAAATGAGTGAGCTGTGTGAATAAATCCATGAAAAAGGACATTGTGCAATTCAAAATTAAATTACATGCTCAAAAGAGACCATGACGTTAAATGTACCACCCTTGTCATTGTCTAGCTAATTAACTCCTTCTATTAGTTAAACATTTGCCCTAAGATTTGCAAGCTGATATTGAATATTGACTCCACAGGAGAGTGGGACTACAATGTAGTTGTTTGTCTGCAGGGCAAACATTTGAAATCACAGAGTTATGCTCATAGGGGTGAGCAAGTGAACATACACTCAGTCAGTCACATCTCCTTTCCTCAGATGCTCCTGCTGCCCAGCTCACCCTGGAATGATTATCACACCATGGAAACCTTCTGGCTCCTGCTCCAGCCATGTGTGGCCAGGATGGGCCCTGCGCTTTTGGGCAGTGGTATCCTGTGTCTGCCCAGGTCTGTCTCAGCAGTCTTCTCTTAATTAAAGGACTGGGTCAGCTTTTTCTGTTTCTTCTCCCTGAATGTGCTATTTCAGCAACAATCAGCTTCTTGAATTCTAAAAGATAGTCAGAAACGTGTTTCAGTCTTGTTGGCCTCCTAGGTGTCATCTTACTGTGTGAGGGAGAGAATTTCAAATCAGCAAAAAAAGGAAATTCAGTAAAATCTAAATAATTTGAAGGTGATTCCTCAGAGCCAGGAATGTTATGTTCAGACATTTTTTTATAATATAGTGTGTTCAAATAAAATACATTTGCCTGGTAATGTACTGCAACAAAACCTAGTGTGCTGTATACTGCAACTCCCTCTAGAAATAAAATGCAAGTAATGAAAAAATATAACATAACACTACTCATAAAATAGAGGAGTAAATCTGTGTCTCATTGCTAAACATGCAAGGCACTCAGCTGAAGCTGCTACTTCTCTGGAATAAGGGCTATAGAGCAACTTTCCTCACCTGTGCCTTTTATGTATTACTCTGTGTGTGTTCTGGATTGGCAGCTCCCCATAAAATTTAAAAATCACTGGTGTAGGATGGCACATTATGTTTGCTGTCTCCTGGAGTAAGAACACATATGCATAAGAACATTTTTCTCAGGCAACTCTATTATACTTCACAAGAAACAAGTTTAAGTTTATAACACCAAGGTGTTAGGAACAATTTTAGGAGATTATATATTCCTCACTGGTTGGATGCTTTTGTATTTTTCTTTTAATTAGGGGGAGGGGTTAGGAATTATTTACTGATCATCTTTTATAGGATGGTTTACAACTGACTTTATCTTACAAAATATTCTCCTTCTTCTCTTTTACTTCTGCCATGGGCACCTGGGCATTCTGCTCCCAGTCTGTGTCCTTTCATGTCAGTGTCTGAGAAACCTGGAGATCTAGAAGGATGTGAAAATGATACAGCTAACAAAAATATGAACTCTGCATAGGAAACATTTCTGTCACCATCTGACTAGTTATATGAGATGTAACAATGGTTTACTCATGCATCCTATTTCATTTTCCTGCATAAGTGGTTTCCCATCTTCAGAGGAGTAACAAGAAACGGAATTTACTGTTGGATGTTTTCGTCCTTTTAGAATTCTTTGAGTCAACCCTTTCTTTTATCAAACCTGTGAGATACATGTAATCAGATGGAAACATGGTAACAGAAGAAAATGCTCAGCAAACGGAAACTGGTATGCATGTACATTTCTTTATAGAAGTGTTAGACTAAACCATCTCCTGTGTTTATCCCAATGCACTAACAGGTACATCTAGTCAGCCTTTCTGAATTGGGATGTTTAATATGTGGTGACTAAAATGAACACAGAGACATCCAGAGGCCCCTGCAAAAGATGTGTACGAGTGCTGTGGCATGGACTGCTGAACTGTGGAATACACTGAGCACATGAAGTGCCCACTGTTATTCCTTGTCCTGGTACCATAGTCAGTCAGAAACACTTCCAAAGAGCATCCACCATTGTACTTTGTCCTATATTTTAACATGTAACTAATATAATTTTTTGATGTCAAAGTAACCTTAAGCCACACTTCAGGTCTATGATGCCTCAGAAAGGACAACTCACACACAGTTTGCAGGCAAGGAGGTGGGGTTGTAAAGAAACTACTGGAATGCAGGCTAGCATGTAGCTCTGATCACACCAGAAGTAGTGCACAAGCTGGATTTACTCATAGCTTCTCCCTTTCTCCCTTTCAGCATGCTGGGCAGTGATTTGCCAGTTTCAATAACAGGCAATACTCTTCTCCCTCCTAAACCGTCACCGGTAACTAACAACTAACCTGGGTGAAAATCAACAGCCCATTAGCAGCAGTGGTGGCCCTTTCAGGAGTTCAGGAGTGGGAATAGCTAGGCTGTCTCCTACTGCTCTAGTTACCACCTGTGCAGCAACTCCAGAAAGTTTCTGAATGGTCCCTGAAGCAATGAAAATGAAGGTGTGGTGATCATAGCCTGGTTAGGGAGCACATTTAATTGGACCTTGGAATCAAAATACGACCTGTTAGAAATCAGCCAATACCCCTTGGCTGCAGAAAGCCACAATGCAGAAGAGGAACTGGCTCAGTGTCAGCTGTCCTAGTTACTGGGACCAGTTTATCACTATGTGGGCATAACCAAAACTGTGTATTCTACACCCTCTGTGTCATTTCTGATGAACTGTTAATAATAGATCGCTTGCAGCACCTGCCCAGCGCACACCTGACACTTCAGGCTACAAGTTGGGTGTTAAAGAACCCTGCGAGGCACTGGAATGTGACCCAGCTGTGATAACTCCGCTCAGGGGAGGCATTAGCACCTTCACACCCAGCCTGAGGGATCATTTCTGCTAATTAGGGACTGGCACAATAGGCAGCTGCAACGACCTAGACCATCAAGGATTCTCAAAATGTCCTATGACTCACAGAGTTAAATTACCCATTGTAAAACTCCCTGCCATGGAGGAGGCATTCCCACCTGAGCCTGAGCATATATAATCTTTGAGTTTCGGGACTTCTGGTACCACTTGTTGGATCTAGAAGAGGAGCAGAACTGCCACTGCCACTCTCGACAAGACTGCAATCATTACTTTGACAGAACTGCAACCATCATCCCAACCAAGAGTTTTCCTTTCCTTTTGCTTTGCACCCAGTGGAACCACATGGTACTCAGCACAGGAGCTAACGAACACCATTCTGTTCACGTCCTAGAGTGCTGGGTTATACATCTATCTTTGTGGGTTAAACCCAGTTTTTTCTGTATCACTGTATTTATTGTAATCTTTTTAGTAAATTTTAACTGTGACTTGTAATCTCTCTTGAGCTGGGTTCATTTCTCCCAATGGTTTACTTTTAAACAGCACATCTTTAGCACACTGACATATTCAATGATCCTTACATAAAAGAACTATGAGATTCAAAATTTTGCAGAATTTCAGCCCGAGGAAATGACAAACATAGAGATTTAGGAATATATTCATAATCCTGGTAAATATTTAAAAATGTGAGAAAACTAGAACTCCGTCTTCATCCTGTACTCTATGAAAAACATTTTGGAAACTAGTCATAGCTGCTATGCCAGACTGACTGTGAAAGCTTATGAAAATCCCTCTTTATGCTCTGTGTTACAGAGGGTCTCCTTCCACGGGACAGAGTTACTGACAGACACATTGTACATCTGGCTCTCAGTTCATTTTCAGGCTTTTTGGGAAAGGATCTCTTTTTAGCGCAGGAGCAGCGTGTTGTCTGTCACCTCCTCATTCTTCATATGACCGTTTGTATGTAGGCCTGAATCCAGGGAAGGAGAATGTCCAGCTCATGGATGGCCTTGTAGATTCCCTTGTCTCCAAGCTGTTAAGAAGATAAAGACATTAGAAGAGAAACTATATACAGTCTTCGAACAGTGCAGCGGGGAGCCAGTGCCTCCTGTTCTTACCTTAAAAAACATTCTTCTTAATTTTTTGACTGCAGGAGTTAACCTTGTGGATGGAGCACACGGAAGCTGAAGGATGAAAAGAAACCCAAAGATACTGATGCAAAGAAATAGTGATGAGAAAGAGTCGAACCCACAGTGTGGCACTATAGGGCTACCAGTAAAATGTGTGAACTCGGCATCATTTCAGCTTCCCCCACTACTTCAAATGTCTTGTTTTACCTGCATGCTTCCTGCCAAGTCGAGTTCACAACACAAAAACTTGGTAATATGAGTACCTCTAAGTCTTCTTATTAAACTCTTCCTGTTTATCTCAGGAATCATCAGTTGCAATTACAGCTGTTGCACAGTCTGTCCTAGCTCTAAGATTCAAGCCCTTTAACTCTGAACCCTCAGAGAAGGCATGGCTAGGGGCCAAAGACATTTACAGAATACAGGGGTCTGTTTTGCATATCTCTGCAAACCCTTCCAGTATGTTTATAAAGTTAATTTATGTTTCCCTTGCTTTCCTATCCATTCCTCCCCCGTCTGGCCAATTGTGCGCTGATGGGCAACCTGGCTTGCTGATTCCTTAGTTCTCTAGGTTCTCAAAGGAGGAGATATATTCTTTCAGGGGGAAAAAATGGAAAAATTTGATGTTTTCCAATCTATAAGCAAGGACAACAGGCTTGAAAAGGAAAAAGGCTAAGGTCCTCCATTTATATGGAAGGAGGTGATTCCACTGAAATGGATGGTTAGTCCTTTCTGTGTCACACACTTTAAACAGAAGGGCCTTTTCAAATTACCTTTTGTGCTCCCTAAAGTAACCTTACATGATGAAAGTGGGAATAAAAGTAAACATTTAAAAAAAAAAAAGAAGTGTAAATAGAAGTACATTTTTAAAAATCTTCTTACCAGGGCAGTTCTTTCTGACTTGGTGGGTTTTTGCTTAATTTTTTTTTTTAAGGCCCACTTGTATGGTGGAAATTTCCACAGAAAAAAGCCCCAATATTTGGTAGCAGAACTGACCTTAATTGACTAAGGCTGGCTTTAGTGATGATACATATGACAAACTCTGTTCTTCCTGCATAAACAGCAAGTAAATAAATGAGCTAGAAAGTGAGCTTGAGTACTACAAAAAATACCCAATCTCTGATCAAGGTCTACAAGCTCTGCCTACAATGACAGAGAAATTATTAAAGGTCCTGAAGGGAATAAATACATTGGCCTTCTGCACTCCACCCAAATATGAGAAAGCACTTCCATAATCCACTGCTGATGTAAGAACATAAGTTCAACCTCTGAAACAACTTCATACTGTTCTCAGCAATGCTGACTAGGGCACCTGAGCAAATAAAGAGGTCAGTGGTGATACAGGTGGATGCTCCCAGTATCCAAGGAAAAATGTCTGATCCCTTTACCTTGCAGTGATAACCTACGTGAAAGAGTCTTATTTCACTGCAGAAAATGGGTTTAGAGATTTTACAGTCTATGTATTTTTTTAAAAAACAGAACTTGGGCTCCTTTATCATTGAAAGAGTATTAAAGCTTCCTTGTCGGACAAAAACAAGAGCTATCACAATGAGAATAATAACATTGTAGTACAAAGTCTTTGAAAGTGATTTGGAGACAAATATTGTTAGGATTTTTAAATAGCATGCATGTCTGTAGCTGGCTGAATTACAGCCTGAGTTTGTGAAAGAGTATAGGGTGGATAAAATGTATATAAAGTTATCACTGTTTTGCATAATTGTATAGAGAACTTTAGCCTTGAAAGGTAACAAAATCATTACATAAGTAAGTTGTCATGGTGAAAACCCCTTCAGATAAACATCTTATAACTCAACTACATAGTAACAATTTAAGAGCTTTGTAAATGGATGAATGAGTGCTAATTTATTGAGGAATAATATGATAAAGAAATCTCAAGCTTGGTATTAGCAAAGGATCCATTATTTTCATTCGATTCACAGTTTCTATTATTCTTTCACATTATTTTGTATTGCTGGTTTAAGTTAATATAAATACTTCCAAAAAATGTTATTTTCCAGAAATGAGAGGTCTCCTAGAAAATCATGGCAGGCCATCATTTCTCAAAGAGTTATTGCTTTTCTATTGCCTGGGGAAGTCTTATATCTGCTACCAGCACTTTATAAGATCCAGAAATGTGAGTTATGTTTAGACTTGTGTTGGGTAAAACACTGGCACCAATTATGAAAAAGTATGCAGGAACTCTGAGAAATCTGCAGCATTTGTCTCCATGAAGCACAGAAACAAAGGTATTACTAAGCTATCTAGTAAGCTGCAGTTACTGGTTTTATGTAAGAATAACTGATATTCTGAATTCAGTCTCAGTTAACAGTCTAAACTCCTCAGTGTGTAATGGCACTTGCATGGAGTGTAATTTCTTTTCCAGACAAGAATGAAATCTCTATAAAGTATATTATAGCATCTGGAATTCTATTATAGCATTCTACAGTTATAGTATAGCCTTATCTGCAATTTTGACAGACACAGATAACCACAGCAGTATGATAAATGCTGTGAATAGTGCTCTAAATTGTAACTGTTCATCATGGTTTTAAATGCAGAACCTGAAAGCTGGTGTAGTTTTCTCCCACTGGGATTGGAATCTTTTTGCATTATACAAATATCCTGGTTGTGTTCTAAGCTATAACTCTGCAAGAAGATCTCTGAGGCTGTTTATTCTTGCATTGCAAATCTTTGTGTGCACACGGAACCAGGGTTCAGGTTAGGCAAAGTTTAAATTAATTTAAGTCATAAAATTCATTAATTCATTGACTTCTCATCCTGCTCTCATTTTTTAAAATCACAATAGATATTTGCCTGGATATCCAGGGCTATATTTCACCCTAACCCATGTTCCATTTTTCTGGGACACTGTGATTTGTGAGGGTTGGAGATTTAGGGGAGAAAAAAAACCACCCATAGGATATATAGTTTTAAGACACACCCTGTTGTTATTTGTCTACCATTAAAAATAAGACAAGAAATGATCCCCAGGTATTGGTGTAATCTTAGCATCCTACATAGTATATTAGTATGTGTATTTGCACAGGCAGAAGTGTGCTTTAACTGCTGTCCTATTGTTATTTACATGGCATTGGTAAAAGTACCTCTTCTCTGTGGTGAACTGTCCACTCCAGGCACATTGTGCCAGTGGTCGGCATCAGTCTCTGAAAACCTGCTCTGACTGTAGGCATAACGTGCTCCAATGTGCTTCCTAATTGTGGTTCCTGCTTATTCATGAGACACCACCAGTTCTTTCAAAATTGAGTGTGGAGGAGCAGAGATGACATGGGAGTAAAGATTACACATGTGCAGTGGGTATGCTGTTGAAGAAGGAAAATATCACTGGTGTTACATTGCAGAAACTTGAGGAACCACATCTCTCCCTGTGGTTACCCTGTCTCTTTGCAGCTTTGGTGATGAGAGGACAGCACAAGGTGATATCACCAGCAGGGAAATGGCTTGTCTCTATGGAGTCTCCTCCACTTTGGCCACTCCCCGCAAGCTCACTCTGGGAGGAAATGAGTGGTGTTAAACTTGCCTGGCCCCAGTGGGGAAGCCCTCATGAAATTTGGCCCTCTGTGGTGTGGGACACACCATGACTCTGAATCACCTTCTCTATCTGCTGAAAAATTGAGAGGGAGTCCTTCCCTATTTCAAATGGACAAAGTTAGTTTAGCTCTCTGGTAGGAATATACTCACACAGGCGTCCATGTTCACTTGCAGGACCTGGAAGGCACTAATGACATACAACTTGTCACTTCCTACCTCAAGGTGACTGAACACATTTTTCACATAGAAGGAGAGGAGCTGATCTCGAACACTGCAGTTTGTCTGAAAACAAATCAAGCAATGAGTTTCCAAATGAAAATCTCACCAGTCAATTTTGACCTAAAATTTCAGCCTCATAAAAATATGCATGTTTAGAAAGCATGCAATGAATAACATCATTTTTATGAACCGTAGTACACCATTGACCTGCTTCCTTTTTTTTTAACAGCTCAATCTACCCCTGTAGTTTCTGCAAGAAAGGCAGGCACAGGAGTACTGGTAAGATCAATCATGAACAGAAGTGACAGAGACAAATGTACTTAACACACAAAGAATAAATGGAAAATAAATTGGGAAGTTAAGTCAGACCATCTTAATCAAATTGTGGGAATTGTGGGTGTCATTGTTCCATTCCTCCACATTGGTGTCTTCTACCATTTGATATGTTGTAGGGTATCCTTCCTGCTGGTGGCTGCTGCTCCTGAAGAGACCAGTCATCCTGCCAACCCTGTGCCATATCTCCCTGGCCCAGAAATTCTCTTGGGCATCCCAGGTTCTTTCAAATGGCTACATGGCTATTTTTAGGTCAGCCTGTACTTAAGGATAAACTGGCTCAGTTGGCCCTGCTGACTAGATCTCTGCATGAAGAAAACTAAAATATCTCACATACTTGCAGTCACTTACAATCAGGCACCTCAAGGTTTGTTTTTCACTCCCTTGCTGAATCACACTGGGAACTCTGATCTCTCTCTTTCAGTCCACCTGCAGAGGTCTAAGCTCAAAGGAGCATCTTGGGTGTCCTGACTCTCTGCAGCATCCCTGGGCTATCCATGGTACTGCACACCCTCATCAGAAGATGCTTCAGCTGCCAGGACAGTGGCCCTCATGAATGGGCTGGTGCCAGAAAATGTTGCTGGGGAGGCTGGTGTGCAGCCAGAGGCTCACAGGAGGAGCAAGTGCTACCATGAGCACACTTCTACCTGACATGACAAACACCCTCACCCCAACTTCCTTGGCAGAGCGCCACTGCAACTACCTAAAAAGAAGTGCCTCCAGGCAGTCTTTCCAAGTCCACCTCTTTCTCCCCGTGTCATGATCAACTGTTCCCTCATGTGCCAGAGGAATATCCCTTTCTGTGTGACAGAAATAACAGTCTTCCTCTAAGCAGAGGACTTCTTTAAGCATATGGCTTTCATAAATGTCCTTTCCAATTAAACACAAGTGGTTTTTGCACTGACTGTCATTTCTTTTGGTCATAAGTTTCTGTCTCTACTGGCCAAAGGAAAATCGAAGTAAGAAACTGGAAAACCAGTAGTATAAATCTTACCATAAACAGCATTTTTGTAGTCTTTTTAAGCAGTCTTGTGGTCTTGATGACATCTTTCTGTAAAATATAATTTGCCAGTATTAATTACCCTGAGCACAGGAAGGGAGACAGAGTTTCAAGTCTGGTTTGCATAAAACCTAGTAGTAATAATAATAATCTTCATAATCTTTATCGGATGTAGGATGAGGAACAGTAAACCTGTGTTCTAGTCCTAACCTAGCTATGAACTTCTTCCATGGCAAACTCATCCAGCCTCTTTATGCATCTTCTATGCATCATTTTTTCTCACCTTTACAAAAGAAGTAGCTACATTACCCTGTCTCTCAGGACTGTAGAGATCATTCAACTTATTAAAGTTTCCAGTTCTGTAATGAAACTGGTAAAGAAGCATCTATAAAAAAAAAAAAAAAGAAACTTTTCAACTAGTGGGATCAACTTACAGGAACAGATGATTTTAAACTAGTTGCCTTGATATACAGGTTCTCTGTCACTTGGGAGAGGAGTTCTTTTCGGCAGGTATGCTTTCCTGTAGGTGACTTTTTGCCTTCCACAGTAAAAAGACACAGCAGAAAGAAAAAATGCCTGGATCTGAAAATAGAACATATTTTCATCTTTGCTCCCAAATCTTCGTGCCTCTACAGTCACAGCAGCATATGTGACACAGCCAAACTGGTTAAAAGACAGAGGTTAACCTAATTTTGTTAACCCTCAAAGCAGTTTGTGCACCAAGATGCTCACGTAGATAACCTATTGCTCATGTGGTGGCTGATCTGTACTCTTGCTGTGCTTTTTTATACATCTTGCTCCACTTTCAACAAATTTGACCACAATCATGTGTGTCGTTTCTCTATACGATATCTCCATATTTACTGGCAGCAGGGTCAAGGTTTCCAAGAAAGAAGAACTTCCCTATCATATGAGAAGCCTTCTTTCATTTAAGTGGTGGTCAAGTGAGGAAAAGGTAGTTGAGTGTTAGTTTAGTTTCATAACAAAATATACCAAATGCTTGTTTTTGCAGTTTTTCTTTATTTTTCCACAAAACCTTGTGGCAGCACTTTTCTGAAAGGTAATGGCTCAGACAGAAAAAAGTCTTTGCTAATTTACCATAAAAAGCTTAGAAAATCTGTTATCTATAAGGAAGCTGGACTGCACTACCTTTAAAACTTCACTGTTCAGTGTTTGAGAAGTACTTTTTTTCAAGGGCATGTCAGCTAATAACAAGAGTGTTTGCTGCCTATTTTAGTCTGTGTAATTATTCTTTTGCTGGGGCAGGATTTGGTGCAGAAGGAGCGGTAGGCTGTTTGTTGTGAAAGGGAGGGCTCCAGGGAGGGCTCTGTGCATGGACCAGAGCATCCTTGGCCATCAAGTCACTTTAAAAGCCCACTGAGAGCCACAGACACTGGGAAATAATGTGCAAGACCACAGCGTACTCATCACAGAGGCAGTGAAAGTAAAACCATAGAATGAGAAGATCAGTTTTCTACAGAGGTGCTAAACAGAGATTGGGCAGTCTGTGCCTCTGGCCTGTTTCCAAGATAGGCAAATGCTGAAGGATTCTCAGGCACCACTCCAGACATGCAAGAACATCACTCCATGGATATACTTGAAAATCACAAAGTGACACCTGCAATGTGGGGCTGTTAAGCCAAGAATTATTGTAAGTCAAATGTCAAGATCCCTGTAACTGGATGAGGTGAATGCAAGAAGAAGGAGAAAGCAGGTTTTGGTCTAGCCCAACAATACTTCCCTGATACTATTTTTGTTGGAAGTAAAAGCAATCTCTTGAAATGTTCACCAAGGACAGTTTTTTACTCTTTTAATGTTTTAAGAGTAATGTAAGGAGCCTTAAACAAATCAGAGAAAATGGTTTAAACTGCAACTGAAATCACTCAAAGGGACTGTGATTTGTCAGAGACAGTGGCAGAGCTTTATGTCACTCTACGACACCATCAGCATGCCCGTGTCAGGGACATGTGTCAGCTCTGGGAGGAACAGGGGTGAGACGAGCTGGGCAATGAACTCACCCCAGCCTTGATCCCACTGGCCATTTACACAAACAAGCATGCATGCAGTCTCCAGGCCAAGCTGGTTGCACCTCCAGCTTCAAGGACCCCACCTGTAACAGCTCTGGGAAATGCTTTTTTCCACAGAACCATCTACACGTTATAGTAGCTTCATCTCCACTGAAGTGCTGATGGGACCCATGAACAAAAAGGACCATGTAGGGGAAGAGAGCTTGGACTTTTGGAAAGTGGAATTGTTGGAGACCTAAAATGCCTTGTGTGCATTTTAGTGGTTGTGTGAACTATGGTCTGTATTTAAACTCTTTGAATGCTGGTTAGGTTTTCCAGGTGAGGTGTAAGCCTCAGCACACATGGTATATGGACAGAAGATTAGCCACTTACTCCTAATTTGTTCCTAGAAGAGGGCTGTGGGCAAAAGCAGTAGAGTCAGAATGGAAAACTGCCTTGGGTTCCCCAAGGTGTGGTACTCTTTGGTCAACAGTTTTCCTCTAAATGGAATAAATGGGTCACGTAACCAGTCTGTAATGGCTTTTCATAAGAAAATCAAAAATTTTCAACATCTCTGAAACTTCTGATGTTGCTGGAAAGCCCTTGAGCCCACAAGTTTCATTTTGTCTCTTCTGTGAACTCATCTCACCATGCTCACAGGAGTGTAGCAGCAACACTTGCATTGGGTTCTAAACATCTCTGCACGTGAAACTGTAAACGCCTCGCTGAATTGGCTAACTTTTCAACTGAATGGTGTAAAAGGATGCAGATGGATGCAATGGCTTTCCTATCTTCCCTTTCATGAGAGAATGGTGACTACCATTGAATAACCAGTCCTGTAAAATCAGTTACACTTCCACAATTTTTTATATTCTGATTTAATTTCTAGTCAAAAAATGGCCAATATTCTTCAAACTTTTTAATATGTTACCAAAGATGGTCTCGTGTAGCACTTTGCATACTGTATATTAGTGCCACTGTGGCACTCAGACATAATTATGGCATAAATAATATAGAATACTGAAGAACCCATACTACTCAGTATTTTAGAGTTAGAAGAAGCTGCAGAAGAAACAAATTCAGGGACCAGCCCTGTTAACAATGAAGACAGAAAATACCTGCAAAGCTTTGTATGAGCAGTGAGACTGATGTATCCAGAGACAGTCTGAGTACACACCAGCAGTGCACACCACAAAGCGTGTTGGCTTCCAGACCCAGGCTGGAAACCACAGGAGTTCAAGAAGCCTGCCCCAGAGGAAATAGGCTTCCTCATAAGAAAGATTTCAGATGTACAGTATCAACAAATACTTGAGGAACAATACAACACTGATAACACAAGCAAAGTTCATGTGTTACGTTTATATAAAATGTGAGAATCTGATGATCATGAGAATGAAAGAGAAAGAAAATAACTAAGATAAAAGAATAGGAATAAACAATGGAGCAGCCAGCTTATGAGATAAGAAAAACTTGCCTGGTTTACCCTGAGTAGGGACTAAGTTTCAAAGAACGCTGTGTGTGACCTATGATCCACATGAATGCATGAGACCACCAGCCTGAAGAAGACATTTTCTTCTTTATCTTATTGTGAACCATGGAATTGTCTTGATTTACATGAGTTCAGCAGGTATTATTAAGATGAAATTTTCTTGATCTATGTAGAATGAATAGACATCTAGCCTTGTCTAGTTTCTTATGAATCTTCTCACTTTTCTCATTTTCTGTTTTTTTCATTTCCTGTTAGTATAACTAGGACTAAATAAGTCATGTACTTCCTATAAATATTACTCATATTTGCTTAGCTGCTGTTAATGTTATGCTGTCTCTTAAGACTATTCTCTACTATTCCTAACTATTTGCTTTTGTTCTCTTATTCTGTTTGATTCATTCTGGTCTTATGAAGAATAAGAGGTCTATATGAAGAGCTGCAGTACTTGTCCTCAGAAATATGATTTATTAAATAACAAGTAAGTTTAGTGAGATTTTTACAAAAACTTAACATGACAACACCACTGTTAGGACATTAAAAAAGTGAGATACCCTAGTGCCTCAATTGAAGAGAGAAGTTTGGATCAGAGAAGCTCCCAACATTCAAAACTAATTCTGCAATTGATCAGAGAAGCTCCCAACATTCAAAACTAATTCTGCAATTTTCTAAAAATGGTTATAATGAGTATAGGCACACAGGCAAGCTCTACATATTCACCAGCATTTAAACTCTGTTTCTTGTAAACTTCTATTAGTATAGTTGGAACCTTTGCAGCTGCTATAGATTTTATTCAGTGACTGAACTACTATGACCAATTTTTCAGACAAGGGTACCTAAATTACCCATGCAAACTCAGCACACAGGCACCTGATGATGCACTACCAGCAGCTTCAATAGTGATAAAAGTCAGGGGAGCAACAGAATAGCATAAACAGATGGTACTAGCAGCTCCAGCTCACGTACACTGCTCAAGTTAGGGGGGAAAAATAACTAAATAAATGAAATTGGGACAGTGAAAGAAAACTAAAAACATTGGACACCTAGGGCTGGATGTCAGTCTGGTGCGTTTCTCATCCTTAAACACAGAATCCCTACTTTTATTCTTATGACACATCGATGTTACATGGTGCCTTTATGGATGCTCCTCAGTTGCCTCTGTTGAGGAACAACAAAGGCTTAGGTTGGAAGTGATCCCTCAAAGTCATCTTGTCCAACACTCCTGTTCGACAAGGGCCACCTACAGCTGTTTGTCCAGAACTGTGTCCAGTCAGGTTTTCAATATCTCCAAAGATGAGACTTCAGAATCCCTCTGGCAAACCCCTGCCAATTTTTGGTCACCTTTGCAGTAAAAAATTCTCTTACTATATTCAAATGAATTTTCATGGATTATAATTTGTGCCTATTGTCCCTTGTCCTGTCACTGGGCACCAGGGAGAGAAGACTGTCTCTCTTCTATACTTCCTCTTCTCAGGCATTTATGCACATTGGTAGGATTGCCCTGACCCTTCCCCAAGCAGAACAGTCCCAACTCTCACTGCTTCACCTCAGATCAAAGATGCTCCAGTTCCTTAATTATCTCTGCAGTACTTCACCACCAGGGCCACAAATCAAATGCACTCAGAATTTTTTCACTCTGTGCCTTAGAAAAATTTCATAAAATTCTAAGATACTAAGAAAAGCAGAAACCAGACTCAAACCCAGATGAGAAAGACAAACCAAATAAACCCAAAACAAAGCACAAAAAAAAACCCCAAGCCCAATTGCATTTCCTCTGGGCATTTGCATCTCTTTGCACTTTATAAGTAACAAATGCTGAGTAAGCTTCAGAAGTGAATTGCTATAAAACATACTGTCAATCTGCTCTCACCCTCAAGAAAAGGCACTGACTGGTTCAAGTGGCGGATCTCTCAGTGCTACTGGCCTGCTTTGTTCTTTCAGTTTGGTGACAGATGGTTGACAGTTGTCTGACAAGTTACTTTTACTTCAGACATCTGGTATGAAGGTTCAGTATATTCTGCCTTTTCAGAGGCAGATTACAGAGGGTTCAGTTTGAAACCACCAAGATACTAAAACTAAAATTTTGCCTCTGTGCACAAAAATAGACAACAGTTCAAGTTTTCTAAGCATGAGCAATTTCTAAGGCCAACAATTAACCACTTTAAAAGAATGCTCAGCACTACATAAATAATTCAAGATACTTTTCAAATGTCCAGTTATGTAGTTTAAAATTAGTAATCACTTAATGTCTAGACAAGGACCTGAATTTGACATAAAAGCTTTCTTTATATTGCCTTTACTAGTCACATTCTCGTAGTCTCAAGAGGAGAGATTATGAAAGAAACAAATATGTGTTTGAGCACGTTCACTTCATTCCCATCAACCAGTCAAGTGATCTCACTTAGCAACAGTGATTCAGTCCCCAAACTCTTGAGAAAACATTTGTCTACCACCACCAAACTCACGACCTGTACAGCCGAGTGTACAGATGTGCTCAGCAACAACAGGCAGCTCAGCTTGCCCAGCGTAGGCAGGTGGCTATTCCAAACTCCTGGTTTTCTTTTGTGATGTACAGGAGCATTCAAGAGTCTGTGACCTGCTTTCATTTGTAATGTCCTCATGGGTTTATAAAAAGGTTGTATTAAAATTATGAAAGGAAAAAGCCAATTGCATGGAAACCTGAGTCCAGTTTTGGGGAGGAGGATGTCCACAGCTGCTAGGCTGGCAGGAGTGTGTCAATTTGCATGTCACTACTCATATACTGGAAAGCTTCTCACTCCTTCTACCTTTGAGCACCATTTTTTTTTCTCTCTCCCTGTGATTTTTTTAACCCTTTTCCTTGCTTCTCTTTTCAAATTTTTTAAAGGTTTTTTTCCTCTCTGCTCTCTTAACCCAGGACTTCCCTGAGCATCTTAACAATACCAGCACAGGCTGCCCATACAGCCTTATGAGTAATGTCAGCTGCGAGCTGGGCTGGAAGACTGTGAAGCTACAGAAACTACAGTCCCCATCCTGGAAAAATTTCTTTGTGTTGGAAAAGAATAATATTTAAGACATGAACTGAGCAGAATGTTCAGAGGCAGCTGCCTCCTGTGAGGGACAAATTTTGAAAAGTAATTTAAAAGAGTAATTTAATAGAATTTCTGGACAATGTTCAGAAACTACAGTGATAAGTTAGGACATACAGAGGTATAAGTAACCTAACCAGACACTGGTGATTAATACTGGCACTGAGTCTTTCAGCTGACACAGCAGGCTACAAATTGAACCATAGTAAGAAAATCATTATAGTTCATCTTTATTGGAAAAAAATAGTCTTTCATCAAAAAAACCCAACCCAACCCAAACCAAAAACTAGGCAGGAAATGTTTGCTTGCAGTATATTTCCATAGTTTCAGTAAAGCATTGAAGTCATCCATTTGGTCTGGAGCTTAAGTTTTTCTGTTTAGCGAAAGCTGAGTCTTAGCTTTAAGCTGACAGTTTTGAACACCAAAAAAAATCTCCTATGAAATAGTTGCCAAGTCATCTCTCAGGACAGTTTTCTCACAAGTGAGATTTGTGCCAAAATCCTGGGTGCTGTTGGTCTGACTGCTGCAGAATGGCTGCAGCCTTGATTCTCCAACAGTAGCACCAGAGAACAAAAGCAAGAGAAGCAACATTGCAGTGGGCGGCAAAATAATTCTCCAGAGTATTTTTCCATTAGAGGTGCTTCTATTCCATTCTGCTTCCAGTGAACTTAAACCTATTGGCAGTAAATGTGCTTCCCTCTGTTAGTTTTCCCTCATAAACAATCCTTGAGCCTCAAATAGTCCGTGACCAGCAGGAGATTGCTGCCACGGGGCCATCTCCCCAGCTTTCATCGAAACATGCCTTCATGTCTCCAGATTCTCCACTTCCCACTGTGTATCTTCCTTCTTTGTGAAGTGGAGCTTTCGATGAATGCCATCAGTAGAGGCATTTTGGGGGAAAAGTTATTTATTTAGTTATCATATATGGTCACATCTGACACTTTTTTGCTAGAAAATACAGAGGAGCCAAATAATTATTTACTTATAAGAGGTTCCAAAGCAAGTTAAATCCTATGGCACAGGCCACTAGAGAAGTACCTGGTGGTGCTGTAAAATCTGAGGTTCTTGGTTGCAGTATTTATAAAACAGAAATTATATTGTAAAGACTCCTAAAAGCTATAGAAAAATAAAATATCACAAAATATAACTAGATAGAAAGAACAGATGCCACAGATGTCAAAATATGCACTGAGATTCTCCCTTCAGATCAGGAAAATTCTGAGGGTTTTTTTTATAGTTAAAACAATGGGGAGACTTTGTCCTACTGTCTAAAAGACAGTATTATTAATATAGCTAAATTGATTATAAATCTAGTTATATATGAGTGGTTAGATCTAGAAACCAAAGTGGTAATAATGAAGTTTGCATTTCCTACACTCTTTGTAATTTATTTTAGAAACTTAAGAAAGAGTAAAATAGGCGTTGTATTTAATTTTTGATAACTTGCTTGTTTGGAGTTTCATTTTTTAACCCATTTTTAGTGTCTACTTTTTACATAGTCTGTAGCACAATATGTAAAAACATGCACAACATTTTAAATTATGTAAATGTTTTAACAAACAGCTTCTTTGTGAACTTCTTAAACAAAACAGAAATATTCCATCTCTTAACATTTGTAGATTTAGTAAAGTTTTTAGGAAATCCTTACGTGCAAAATTACAATAAGAGACCTGAGCTCTGAGTTTACAAACTCCCACACACCCAATTAATTTTGCAACTGGAAGAAGTTTAAATCATCTAATATGCTTGTAGGAGTGAAACAAAACTAATTAGTAAGTTTTTGATGTTCTCCATATGAAAATATCTACTTTTAATTTTTTTAAATATAGCTTTCAGTGAATAATCAATGGAAACCTTTTTTAAAAAAAATTAATATCAATACTGGGCTTGCCATTTTTTTAATTTCCAGGAGAAAATCACACCTACACAGAAAAGCAGCAAAAACATTTTGAAAAATCCAATTAAAAAGACCAAAAGGCCTTTCAGTCTTAATTAAAGCTTCAGAGTTACCATTTGCTACAAAAAAAAAAAAAAGAAAAACAAAACAACAAAAAACCCCAAACAAACAAACAAAAACACAAAACCAACCGAAAAACCTCATTTGCCATAATTTTTCTGATTATTTGTATTGTTAGATCACCACAAAGACTAATTCTACAGTGCACTGTATGGGCTGGAAAAATCACAGGGCAGTCTCTATTTTAATTACTTTTCTTCCATGTCTAATAAAAACTTTCAGTACTTTTACCCATTTGAGAAGAAGCTTTTTTGGGAAGTCCCCAAATACACTCTTCAGGGCTTGTAAAAATTTTCTTCACATTTCCAGGTTTAGATTAGATTACTTGAAAGCAAATTCTTACACAAGCATTCTTTTTCTTCAGAAAAGGCATTTTTGTAGCAGATTTCCCTTCATTCAGCTTGGCAGCTCCATAAAAATAGTATTTTTTGCCTTGATCTTCAGCCAACATGTTCCAAAACTCACAGACAAGTCCTGCAAAGTATCCCAGGTCTGAAATGTTTGCCAAAACTCTGAATATATTAAGGTTTATTTTTACAAATCTGTCACTTTGGAAAAGCTAACATTTTTTTTATCATATACTCCTGTAGCCACAAGGCAGGGAACAGGAAATAATTTATCAATCTGCCGCCTCTCTCTTATCTCAGTTCCGATAATGAGGTTATGACATAAACCTAACCCTGCCAGTCAAAACTTCATACTGCAGGTTTAAGAAACTCTCTGGTTTACTTTTCAGAAATGCAGAAAAAAATGAGTTGCTCTTGTCTTCCTATTTTCAGAGAAACCTCACAAGTTCACCTCACCTTAAAACATTCTCTCTTATTTATGCATTTCCAACGTCAATGGGTTACCAACTGAAAGTGAAGGCCATAATTGTAAGTACCAATGGAAAACATCCAAGAAATGAAAATCACAATCTAATGCACTTACATTCTTACTGCCAGAAGATTTCCAAAGTGAGAAGACACAGACAGAGCTGCTTGTTTCTGGTTCTTTCACTTGCCAGTAGCTTGGCCCATGAGCAACATAACACTCCAAAGAGCATGCCTGGAATCTGTCACGCCCAACAACATCCCACTAGAGGCTGGATGTCTGGGTCTGTACCCATGACCTGATGGATGGGACCAGACTCTCAGAGAACACCTCCCCTCCTCTGCCTAACATTCTTGCTGCTGTCAGGGCTTGGTCACTGAATTGTTTTCTGTTCCCAGTCACTGCCCAGAAATCCGTGTCATGTAACGCATAAAGCATTAGGAGTCACTAAAATGAGAGCATGATGACAACATTGAGCAGCTCCCTGTTTTGGAGCTTCAATCTCACATGTCAAGTTAAACCAGATATTTCATACGTATTTTCTTGCAATGTCTTGTATTTTCTGAGGCACTTACAGGTCCCGTCAAATCAGGATACTTTTCAACTTAATGGAATCTCTGTTACATACAGGAGAAATGATCACTCTGTTGATGCTAACATGTTAACGATTACAAAATAGCCATATTCTTTGACAAATGTTCGACTTGACAAACAGGCATTCTCCATTTTTGAGTTACCAAAGCAAAAAAATGCATCAGGGTCACTAAATCTGGGAATATCCACCTTAAATCTCAGTTACCCAATTTTCTTTAGTGATAGCATATGAAAAAGAGAGTCTGAAATTTTTTCTCTTATTCAAGACTGGAAGAAGTCACATTATAAAGCATGAAGGAGAAGTTGGCCAAACCAGAAATTTTATAGACATGTTTGATAAGAAATATTAACCTAAGGCAAGGCCTGGATAGTTTTAGACCAATAATAAAAGGTCACTGCAATGACAAGCAACATCTAAACTTTATTTTGGAACCTCTACTTCCCGAATGTGTTGTCAAAACATTGAACTTTATTGAACAAGCCTTTCATCAGAGAACTCCAATCCATCACTTTGGTTTTAGCATCTGTGTTGAAATCTTCCATTTTTCCTTTGTAATATAATTAGCTTGATAAACAGACAAACTACAAGCCTGATCTTTTACACTTTGAAGTCAATAGGGGTTTTGCTTCTATATTCTGCGGAGCAGGACCAGATACAGGATAAGCCAATTCAATGGGAAGTTCTTATATATCAAGGACAAATGCAAAAGACAAATCAGAAAGTCAATCTTCATGATTGCACAGCTTTCAGACTTTACCAGCGACACGTGATTGCCCCATTCTTTTCACTTCGTAAGGAAAATCATCACCAGTCTTTTAATATGCTATAAGAGTCAGGAGTTATCCTCTTTTGGAAAACTGTAAAATAAAATGAACTGGTGCAATTTTGCAGTTTTTGGAAACCAATATCACTTTCCCTATCACTTTCAGTGATTTGAAACTAGGGCTACAATTTCCATTGAAAAACCTTACTGGTGCTTGCAGATACAACTGTACAACAGTTTCAAGTCAGACAGTCAAAGCCATATTTATCAGTCTGGCTATTTTTCAAAATATTTTGATCCATGCTGTCCTGCACTAAACAGAAAATATTTTTAGTTTAGAAGATTTGCCCATTTTTTAAATTCAAATTTAGAGAAGAAAAATGGCCAGACCTTGGAACTATTTAATGCTCTGCCTTAATCTTTCATACTGAAAAAAAAGTTTACATCCGGGTCTCATGGGTTAATTTCCTGAAGATAAACGGATTGTTCTTCCCAAAATAATTTTTATTTTAGAGGAAGAAAGATGTAGGAATATTTTTTTTCTAAACCATCCAGCAGCGAATTCCAGATTAAATTATAAAAATTGACATCTGTGAATTTTACCAGGGATTTGGACTTTAAAGGTTAGCAGGGAGTGTGATTTCCCAGATGTTTGAAGAAATCTCTTCACTTACGTAGTTCTTTAACACTTTTGTTAGTGGTGAAATTCAAACAGTTAACCAAGAAAAAGGTGTTACAAATGGGTATGTGTTGAGTCGTGTAGCCCCAGAAATGTCAACAGCCTTAGCATAGTTTCTATTTTGTGATTTACCTTATGCAAATAAGACCTCCTAACATATTCCTGAATGGCACAGAATCCTGGTCTGAAGCCCTTGAGAGAATGCATTATTTTCTATCCTAAATGTATTATTTTATGTAACATATTACTGGGTAGTGGCCTGCCAAAAGTACCCTGGTTCCCATAGAACTGCACTGTAGGTTTTTCCTTTTTTTCATGGTCATTACATTCTTCCTGGCAGCATCAGATACAAGCCTGACATTGACCCTAATGTCTCTGCCAATCTTGTTTCACATTAGCAGGCCAGTTCTGCTCCCAGTTACACTGACTTTACAAACATCTGTAGTGATGAAGGCTGGGACTCAAAAGGTTGTCAGGCATTTACTGCCATTCAGTGCAGTCCATACGTTCTTCAGAGCAGCTAATTTTTTAGCTAATTGTGTTTTAAAACACAGGCTGACATAGCCACACAGCGCTGGTTTATGATCAGGATAGCTTCAACATTTTGCATAGCCTAGAATACACTTCCAGCAGCAAATAGGAAATATCGATACCTGTCATTCTAGGTCACTTGGGGAGTTTATATTCATACATTGAATATGCAAATCTCATAACTGAATAGCACTTCATGCAATGTATTTAAGAGACACTTCTTAAACAGTCACCAATACTTCCTCACCAGGATGTGGAGACTTCTGTTCATGGTTTGGGTTTCTCTCTCTTCACAATATGAAGTTTCAAAGATAGTTTAAATGTTTTATAATTATCTGTGTAGCAAACAAAAATGCTCGTTCTGGTCACCTAATGTAAGAGAAGGGGTGAAAGAGCCAACAAAATGCAAATTTGACAGTAGGGTGGTCTGTCAATCTTTGCTCAGGAAGAGGCCCTCCAGCCTCTATGATAGAGGTGTCTTCAGTGAAGAATACGGAGCAGGTGCTTTCCCTATCGGCACTAGGTTGAGGGAATTGCAAATAGTCCATGACTTGGAGGCAGACAATGGAAAGGAAAATAGGCCAACAGAAAATAGAACTGCATGAATAATGGAGTTTCTCTTTGGTGACCCAAACGCAAAATTAAATCAAAAGAATTAATTTGGGTCAGCCCTAAGCACTTGTCCAGCTCAAAATGAAACAGCTCATTTTGCTTTCAAGTCTCTTTTCAACCTTTGAAAGAAATGCACACAAAATTCTGAACCAAAACACTATTTATTCAGAAAAATGTCAGAACAAAACATTTCAGCATGATTTTCCTTTTTTGAGCTGTAACTATTAACTGAATTGAAACCCAGCTTGCCTGATTGAAACTACATTTTTATTTTCTTATGGTCAGTAACTGTTTGTCCCAGACATTTCCCCCCGTTGTAAGGGAAACCTACTCTGACTTCTACTTCCTTTGTCTGTTCAAAACTGACCATTGCCACCGCCCTTCACACACCCACAAGTCACACGTACCCTGCAAGAAAACCTATGACGGAAATTCTGCAAAATTTGCTGTGTGGCATTTCCAGGGCACCAGCTCATGAGGTTTCCGTGGTAGAGTCTTCCAGTTGGTGGTTTTTAGGGTTGGAGAAGTTAATAATTAGCTGACTTCATTTTTACATGTTTGTGGACAAATAGGTTTTCTCCTGGGTTTAGCCCCAGTGTGGAAAGCTTGAGAGATTGATTTGACATTTCTGAGTAGGGCAGTTCAACAAGAACAATTTAGAAGAGGCCTAAAGGAAGTAGATGAAAGAAATAACTTATATATCCATTTGTAAAGCAATTATATCAAGGAGGAACATCATGTGTGTGGCTCATGGTCTAGTCTCTATTTATAATTAAGGAAGAAAACAGGTACTTTTAGGACAAAGTCATGTTAATCTGTCCAGAGTCACAATCTTCATAAACCCCTAATGTAGACTGGAGGAATGACACCTGGATAATTCCTCTTACCCTCCACTGACTATAAAGGGAGAAGGGTGTAGCTGGGGAAAGACAGTGTATGTCAGAAGTCAGTAAAGTGAACTGAACTGCTCATTTGGTGCTTAAATTCCCTCCCTTTGCTGCCAGCTGACACAAGGCTGAGTGATAAGAGAAAGTATGTTGGCCAACAGCTCTTGACAGCATCATTGCTTATTCCACAAGAAAGGAAATATATATCCTGCTGAATACAGAAGAAGGTTAAACACCTGACATTGTCATGTGGTACCAAATCTTGGCTGGCTGTCACTGTTGGGTCACTTCTGCCTTGACTTTGAATAGGCATGTAAATCATATGTTGTGAGATGCAAATGAGAGTGTGGAGAAAAGTAAACCACATTGAATGCATCTAGTTTGGCCCGTAACAGGCATCCATCACCCAAATGGATCATACGCCAGTCTAATATGTGATTTCCTACAAGAGAGTGTCATGGTTTCAGTTCACAGAAACCTTGTGCAAAGTAGGTATGGATGGATGCTTTTACATGCACCTTTAAATTGCTCTGGCTCAGGAGCAACATTTTTTAAATGTGTGCAGGATGCCTGTTGTCCTGATGAATAAATGGTAAGGCCTTGCTTAAGAATACTTCAGCAGTTGCTGAAAATCTACTATTACATTTCCTCTGGCTTTCTGACTATTTGGCTGCTTTTCAACCTTTTAACCTTGGTCCAGTCACCAATTTCCCTGGCTGCACTAGAGCAACTCTTCTGTCTTTGCCCAGGAGACATTGCTGAAGGACATGATAATGACAGATTAAACTGCTCTTCAGTGACCTGAGGTTTTTTTCTGTCTTGGAGTTTGTGCCGAGAGCAGGCACAAACATTCTCTTCTGAAGGACTCTCAAATCCCTAATGCTGCAGAACACCATTTCTGCTCAGCGTGCTTATGGATGGACCAGTGAGAATGCAGCACTCTGATGTTTCACTGGCAGCTGCTTCCTGACTGTTTGTCTCCATCTCATCTGACTCAGGGGGACAGCTTGGTGCTTTTCACCAGCAGCTATTCAAGATGGGGTCTTTTCTCTAGCCATACTGAGGCAGAATCAATGAACCAAACCAGTGATGCTGTTTTTCCCACCATCCCCTACAAGAAAGGCTGACCAACATGCTCCCGGCTAAGCCCTGTCCTGTGATGAGTTGGAACTGCAACTTTATGGTGAAGAAGCACACCCCCAGACCAAGCTTGCATCCTTTCTAGATACAAGAGTACAGCCATTCATCCAGCAAAGCTATAGGCACAGTGTGTACCATCTCCTTTGTGTCTAAAGAAAAGAAAAAAGCTCTGCAAAGAGTAATATTTGAGGACCAAAATATTTATTATAATAAATTAAAGTGCAGGCATTTATAAAACATTCCATTTGCATATAAATATCACACAGCAGTGTTAATTTCGTAGTTCACTTAAAACCTTCTGGTACAATTTCATAAATACATTTTCTTGGATATTTTTCACTAAATATATATAAATAAAAGTATTGTATAATTATTACTTTAAAATAAGTTACCATTAAATACAAATTATAAAAATTATTTCTGAATTAGTCTGAAATACCGACTTTTCAGGCAAAGGTCAGAAGGGGGCAACATATGCAAGAAAGGTTTCCTAGTAGGAGGCTCAAAGCATACTGGCTACCTCTAACTGCCTATCTTGATGAAAACTGCTCCACAGGTGTCAAATTTCAGCATATAAAAGACAGAAAAAGTCGCTGCATTCCAAAGGAGATGAGGAGGACAGGAGTGTGCCTTTGAAAATAACTAATGCCCTGTGTTGAAATGGAGCTGCAGTGTCCTGGAGTTTTCCTTTTCAAAGAAGGCAGCAATATGCATTCTGTCGCTGCCCACTTAGTTTGCCAGTTTTGACACAAGTGAGAAATATACTGCATCTGGGGGAAATGGGTGCACTTGCTGTAACAGCTAATCAGTTTGAGTTAACACAAGAGATTTTCAGAGACATCACTTCAAGCCTGATCTGAATTTTTTTTCAGTTTTTCTTCTTGTTCCCTCCCTTTGGCACATCAGTACAGGCATTTTCCATGTAGTCAAACAGTAAATCCAGTTCTCCAATGGCTTTAGTCTTTCCATTTTCTCCCAGCTAGAAAAGAACATAATGCAACTCTTAGCAACTCATTATGTCTCAGAAAATTGAAATTAGGATTGTCATAGAAACTGAATCAATAGCTTATTTTCCTAATTCTCTCACTTAGCTCTATTAGAGTCATTATACCATAAGATAAAAACTAGCTTGTTCAAATCTAAACTGGCATATACAGTTTCTGCAACCTAACTTTCTAAGGTCTAAATTACCATAACATGTGCAGAGAGTTAACAGGACAAGTGAAAGAGGGCTCGAAGGGGAAACATCATTAATCCCACCTTTAATGCCCCTGCAGGCTTTCCCTCCTAAATAAACTCCAGAGTTTGTTTCATAATTATGTCAGACTTAATCCAACTAAACGACTGGGGTTTGAAACTGCTCTTTTTAAAATGTTTGGGGAAAATGTACCTGTTCCATTTTGTTCTTCATTTGCTCCAGGTTCTTTTCAATGTGCTCTCTGTTTCCTGAGGATTTCTTAAGAAAAAAAAAAGGAAACATCCAGACATAAGTTTCTGTATGCAAAAATGTGCTTGCTTTTTTTTTCTTTTCACACATTTCTATCAACTATGAGTTTCATATCTATGATCTGAGGTTTCCTTTCATATCACTGCCTTTTGCCACTGTTTGTAGCATTCTGAGATTCAGGAGCAGCAACAAGAGTCAATGCCCTGAAGGAAAGAAACCCAATGTTACTCACACATGTGCTCAGCTCCGAGGTCAGGGATGCCAAGAACTGTGCCACTTCCCCAACATACGAGTACTGGTTCTTGACCTCAGTAGTGAGGAGAACATCTTTTACCACAATCTCCACAACCCTTTTCATCAGGTAGCAGCGGTTATTTTCCTGTGTATGAAAGTAAGAGGTCCTGTTAAATCGAGGCAAGAGATCAGTGAGTGCTGCAGAGGGATGCAAAGAGCAGAATCCTCATGTAAGGCTTACCTTGATGTTAACATAGAGCTGCTGCCCAATCAGTCTGTTGTCTGTGTCCTTGTCCAAGGCACTGGCCTGAAAGGAAGAAAAAGGAAATGTCAGCTAGAAATGGGAACCTTACCTAAAAAAGAAGAATTAACCCTAAGGTTTTCATCAGTAATGAAAGTGCAGGTGAAATGAGGGAATGGATGACACAGACTGTCTGTACAGGTATGAGCATAAATATTGTGCCTGTTTCTCCCCTCATCTGGATGAGATTCAAGGTCAGTATCACTGGAAAATAAATAAGCAGAAGTCTGAATTCATGTCTCCCTCATAAAAATTTGAGGTCGTAGTGGTTTTGATGACTAAACCAGATGCTGCAGGTGGCCGACCTCACAGTGGCCCACAGTGCTGCTGGCAGGTGCTGCAGCCCTGGATGGTGTGCACAGGGGGAGACCCACCCAAGGTACAAGCAGCCAAGAAACCTGGCCAAGCAGGGCACTGTAAAATGCTAGAGAATCTGCCTGGCTGTGGTTGAAGCCGTGGACAAGCCCAGCTCCAAATGGACTGGACAAACTGAGAAATTTAATCTCATATATCACAATTGTCTCACTTTAGCAGCAGCTGTTTGAAGAGAAGCAGCTGTGCTTTTCCAGGGGCTGCCTTTCCCTTGGGGAGCAGAAGGAGGAGAGGCAGCAGTTTCCTCTGGCTACACAACCAGCAGGCGACAGACCCACTCCATACACCCAGGCTCTGACTTAGCTGCAAATATACTTTTTTTTTCTGGAGAAAGGCATGGGAAAGAGAGAGGAATGCCAAAGGCTGGAAGCCAGGGCACTGACGGAGGAGTTGGTCCTCAGATCCCATCATGAACACATGGGTTACTGTACCATTTTAGCCAAGGTGTAGGTGCGATTCCTGATGTAGGACTGCTGGAAGTTGGTCTTCCTGAGCCTGCAGCCATGATGGGCCATAGAAGTCCCTCTTACAGGCAGAGAGCTGGTGAGAAGAAGAGGGAGACAGCAACAGCAGCAGAAGAAAACCCATCCTGGGAAGCTCCTGGACAAGGTCTGCAGGTAGGCCATGGCTCACGGTCCGAAATTGTCCTTCCCGGCAGGTTGCAGCTACAGCACTGAGTACTGATGACAGAGAGCAGGGTTAGCATCAGGGAAAGTGGGCAAGGCAAGGTGAGAACAGCACAAAGACTGCAAGACTTACCTTTGCTGTGATTCTTGATGTGCTCTGCAGGAGGTGGCTGCACCTTATATAGGGCCAGCAACATCTCTCTCAGCTTTTTTTCTTTTTTGGGTAGTGATGATGAAATAAAAATGACAGCAAGTCTCTTACGTTCCACTTACCTCTTCTGAGAACTACCTAACCACTTCAAAACCCACAAATACAACTTCAAGGCCATCATAGTCTTTAGTTTCCTATAAAACAAACCAAATATTAATGTGGGACAAAGCAGGGGCTTTTATCAGGGTAGGAATCCTGATTTCTTTTTGCGTAAAAGTATTCAAGAATTTTATGAGTTTGTGCCTCCTGTCCCAATTGTAATGCACCTATTTGATTGACAATTTGATGGCAGATAATACAACTTATCTAAACTTTTGTTCATCCTCTATGGTAAAAGACTGGTGTTCCACTGCTGCTGGCTGGTATACACAAGTGGTCAGAGACTGCAAAAGACTCAAAGCACTGATCACCAGTGGTTCCCACCCTGCAAATACCCTTTCTCACACAGTGGCCCACTGGAGTCACCAGCCATCTTCCCATCTCTGTGCAATCCTCTCTGAGAGATCAGAAACTCTGTACAGCCAACACTGCATTTTTTATAACCCTGATTTCCAAATCCCTGGTTTTCAAAAACTTATCCGCATTTCAGGCTGTAATCGGGTTTAACAACTAACGCTGTGGTCACGTACTTACCCAGGTCATTTCCATGTTCCTAAGCTTCTTCTGCTAACATTAAGGCAGTTTTGCAGCTTCAGTCTGAAATATTATGTAGGGTGCTAAAGAGAAACTCTGCTCTTTTTAGAGGGTAATTTGCAAACCATCTGTAGACAGTAATGCATGAGAACACAGAACAGGTACAAATGCAAAATCCTAGTTGTCTAATACCCACAAGGTACACAGGTGACAAACAGGAGAAATCAGACCTGGAAAACCAAGGCTTCAGCTCTGCCTCTGGGAGTGAACATCTGAGAACTCTGAGATTGGGCATCCCTGTGGCTGGGCTCCACCCACTGTGGCTGAGGTTCTTAGGACAAGAGCCATAATCAACCTTATCCCATGATCTGAAATGCCCAGCTCTTTTCCTTACACCTGAAAGGAAGCAGTTAAAGGCTAGGTAGCACGAGGTTTATTCTTTAGCCTCCCCTGAAATATCTGCAGCACCAATTCATCTCTCCATGCCGCAGTCACACCTCAGTTTCCCTCAGACACTTGTCACATCAGCTATGCGCAGATCTGTGCCCTTGAAATTGCATTCCCTCACCCTGGAGCCACCATCACCCCTTCCCTTTTCATGCCCTTCTCAGGTACCCATACCCATGACCAGTCTCCAACAGCATCCTAACTCCAGTAGGCAGCAGAAGGCAAGCCTGGACTCAGGATATCAACAGCCTCATTCACATCCAAATGTACCACAAAGCTATTCAAGAATATGTTTCTAAACTCTTTTCCACATGTTTCATTTGCCAGGCCAATAGACCCAGTGAGGGTACAGGTTAATGAGAAGATGAGATTCTGAGTTATACTTAGCCAAAAGACAGACATTAAAGACCAAACTGGGAGTAACCCTGACAGGTAGGCTGTTTTGAGGGATTGACCTTCCCTGAAGTGCATTTCCACAGACTCCTCTCCAGGTGTTAAACACAGTCTGAAAACCAAAGTGTGTTTCTGAGGTTTCTCACACTTCTCCATCAGCTTATCCATCGCCACTGAAGTCCCATACCCAGAACAAAAGCTGTGAACAGGCATTCAAACCCTCTGTCCTCATCTTTCTGGCAGATGCCACCTCTCCATCCTTTGGTCACTTACTCTTGTCTAACACAGATCCAGTTTGTCTGATGTCTTCTTGTGGCTCCATTCCCATGGAAAAAGTGTGTGACCTGGGTAAGTAGGTGCTGTGCCACTCTCATCTGTTCAACCCACTGTGAGGAGCCCACCTGGACCCAAGCTTCCCACACATTCTGACAGACATAAAAAATGAGGAATTAGATGCTGAATCTTTCTTCTGCCTTTTTTATGCAGTCATTACAGGACATCTTCTGTCTGTCTTCTCTGTTATTGGAAACCATACACTGTGACATACCTATTTTCATAGAAAACCTTGTTAAGCTTGATAAGGCTCTGTTTCTCCCATCTGTATTGTTAGCTGTCTCTCTCAGTCATGCTACTTTTCGGTTGTGCCATGATGTCCCCTTTCTGAGACCTTAGGAAAGCTTCATTTCAGTTTAGTATACCTTGCTACCTCTGTTATTCACCTTTATTTTCCACATACTGTGATGCTGAAATGCATATTTTAAATTCATTAATTCGTGTTCCAAAAATTCCCTTTTAATGACATTCCTAAAGCCTTTGCATTATTTATATTTTTGTTAGCAGATAAGAGTCAATAACTTTCGTTCCTCTAGCTTACTATGAATATGGTCCAACCAAACAGTCGAAATCTTCCTGAACACTAATTTTAGCAGACTCTATGGTTCCCATGGTCATCAGTCCATTCCTGACTTCTTTCCAATCATCTTCTACCAAATGACTGTTGGTCCTGGATGTGCCACAGAGTTATGGTATAGCCACAGCCATGGCTGCAGTTATTCCCTGCAACATAGCAAAATAATTTCTGTGGAACTGGAGATATGCCTCCCATTCCCAGGGTCTTCTATTTCTGTTGCGAGATTGCATTGAACAAAGATGTGACTAGTCATGGCTATCACCTCTTTTGACTAGCTCACTCCGCTCTCGGTGGGAGATATGCACCCAGCATTACACCCTGTGTAAAGATGGAGCTAAAAACCTGCACTGCTACTGGATCTTACTCCAGTCCTCAGATGAACTCCAGAAAAAGAGCAACGAATAGAAATATTTTCTGTTACATTTGAGGAATAATTTCTATTTCTTCTGATTTGAGAGGGAAATACAATTAACTTCTGAAAAATGAGGTGTTGAGCCAGCACTGAAGATGAACCTCAGTGAAATTGCTTGCTTAGACACCCCCTCCCAAACAGGCTGCTCTGAAGTGTAAAGCCAGCAGGAGAGATCAGTGGAAGGAAATCTGCCTATAATTTCAAATGTGGTACTCTGGCTGAAACTGTCACTGGTGGGTCTTGCTTGTGGAGACTGGACAAAAGATGTCTGAAGAACAGGGGAAAAGTAATTTCCCTGTCTAATTTTAGGAGTTTTTTTGTATGTTAATGATATTTTTAATGTTTAAGGCTACTAGCACTTTTTAAAATACAAAATTCTTACAAGAAAAAATGAAAGCAAAATAGGTATGTTAATTAAAAAAACCCAAAGACCTCTGATCTTCTACAAAGTACCCTCAGCACTGTTTTTTTCAGTATCATTAATTAAGAAAATAATTTTGACATTGTTCACAGGTCATTTTTTCTCCCTGGTACTGTCCTAAGAGTTAAATGTCTATCCCATCACTAAACTCACCTATAAAGTCCAGTTACCTGGAGTTTCTCTAATTCATTAGGAAACGACAAGGGTAGAATATTCTCAACAATTACTTCCTGACCCACATTTGAAACAGGATTTTTTGAGAAGGACTGGAACTCTACATCACATCTGCCCTAAAAGCCACAGACATTTCCTTCTGACTTTGAATGAGGCCACAGTTGAATAACCAGTACTGTACTTTGATGTTTGGTTGCTGTGCATCAGCAGCAGCATGCTGGCATGTAGGAATTTTCTTGAGCTTTAGTACATTTTCAATCAGCCAGGATTATACTGCATGATCAGAAAAGTCAGAATTGGCCACTGGGCTAGAAACATTGTCAAGGGCAGACATGTGAAAGAGTGACCTTGTGTATCGTTCTCTTGGCTCTTTTATTTGGCAATGAAATTCTTCCCCCTTAAACATCTGTATGAATGGACCACAGGTCATGTAACACCTAAAACTGAACATGCAGTCTCAAATTTCAGGTCACACTCATCCCCTTATTTCTCTCCAGCTCATTTGTGAACTAGTTGGCTGCATTTTATCTCAGTTCTTCTCAGCTTTTGCCCAAACTTTCAAGATTACAAAGATTAAAGCAGACTATAAAAATCTTTCATTTAAGCTCCAGTGAGTCTTATTTTAGTCAGCTATCTGCCCAGAAATGGAAGTTGATTCTTCCTCATAAAACTTGAAAATAAGCTTTTCTGTAATCCAGCCATTCATTATGGAAATATCCTAGTACACAGGCAAGTGTCTTCTGGGTGTGATCATTAAGAATGGCAGAAGGAATTCAATTTCTGTAGAGGAACTGATATCAACACAGACTGGGAGAGGACAATGTAGCATTTGACCATTATATTTTTGCTTTTTGTGGGTTTTTTTCATAATAGGTTAAATGTTGTCCAAGAAATTGTGAATCTTTTGGAAGAAGGAGGAATGGTATTATTAAATTTGCTGAGCCTGGGAATATTAGGTGAGTGGAAAAGACTCTGGTGTCAGCTCTCAGTTGAGGCACTGCTGACTCAGGCTTTTTGCTGAGGATGTGCCATTTCCTACCTCCCCTGACAGTAACATTTTTGAAACATGGAGTAACACATTTCCTCTGACAGTAACACCTCAGCTTACATGTCTGATGTTTCATCAAAGATCTTTGTCTCTGACCTTCACTTGGCTTTATTACATAATTTTTGTGTCTCTTATGTATAAGGTGCCATATAATATATATTTCATATCATAAAACATCCAAGAAGAAGGGAACTAATAGTTCATTGTGGCCTCAATTTTAAATTACATTCTGGGACAAAAAAAAACAAACAAAAACAACAAACCAAAAAAAAAAACAACCAAAACAGACAAACAAACAAACCAACCAAAACCAATCAATAAAAAAAAAAACCAAAGAAAAAAACAAACAAAAACAACAAAGATACAAAAAAACCAACAAAACAACCCCTCTTGGTTTAAATAATTTTATTCTCACCTCAGAAACATTCATGTAGTGGAGACCCAAGAGAAAGTCATGCAGAGACAATAACATTGGCTGCTACCAGTGTTATTACTGTGTTAATACAATATTATTACCAGAACCACTAATGTAGTAGCTTCTATTGCAGTGCCAGAAGAATTCGATGATTAATATGAAAACTAAGAAAGTGTCAATGGAAGTGCAACAGGTGTTAGTCCAGTGGTCTTGCCTCTTCAGACAACTCCTGCCAACATCAGTAAACCATGAAGAGAAGTATTTATAAATAGGAGCCATCACTTAATTCACAGAGATTTGGAGAAAAATAGAAGTTTAGACCATGTCAGTGCATGCAGCCTCACACCTCCAAACGTATCATTATTAACCCTTCCACCAGGAGGCTTTTAATTAGTGTGTAAAGTCACGTATATATTATAAAACTCTGTCACTTTATATAGTGACCTACATATATCCAACTGTCTCACGAATAGTCAGATCAGGTGAACTGAAACTTCTGTGCTTCCTGTTAATGTGGTCTGGTTGCACAGCCGTGACTCAGTGACATGGCAAAGTGGAATTACTGACATAGTGTATCTCAAAAAACCCACTCTAAATGGGAACGGAATTTTGTAAGCTCTCTTATAATCCAAAATTCAGTGACAGTTACTCAGATTAAGAAATAGCCCTGCATTATGCGCCTTGATTTACCTAGTATCATCAGTTATCATGTAATAAATCCACACCATCCTGAGTAATTAAATAAAGTCATGTTGAAGGGAAGCAATTTTATTTAAGGTGAAGTACTTGTGCCCAACACTGCCCATACACCAGCACTTCCACTGAGGCTCTGAGCTCAGCATCATCTCCTGAGGCTAAGCCCCTGGCTGCTCAGTTATTCTGTATAACAGAGCCACTAGAGAAGGCAACAGTTCCCATGTTGCTAACAGTAATCTTCTAGGTAGTGTCCATTCCTAGGAAGCCAACAGTCCATGCCCCAGCCCATCCCCAGACCGAGGCTATGCTATTGCCCATCTCCCAAGGGAGTCCTCTGAGCCAGCGAGTTTCCTCTTGGAGTGGAACTGTTGTCAAGGATGTGAGATTTATGGGGCCAAAATGAGACTAAACAAAATAGCAACAGTATAGGAATTATGATGCTGTTTTCCTGGGTTATCTGTTTTTAGCCACATGTCATGTAAGCTAAAATATATAAACAGGCTGGAGCCAGCTTCCCACTGGAAACACAAATATGTGCTCCCCACGAGAGCATTGTTCTGGGAACTCACGGGCCCACACTAGCTGGAGGGGCACTGAGCCTTGGCATGTTTCCTCAGTTCACAAGAGCAATCTTGCAGTGAGACCTAGGCATCCAGCTGTCCAGAACAGGATGGCCGTATTTATGTGTCGCAACAACCCAGTGACCAGAAAGGGACCTAGGAAGATATCCAGAAATACAGGCTTTTTGGATCTTGCCAGCCATTCCTATTCTACTTCTAGTCTTAAAGCAGGTGTTTTGGAGACACCCCAGCACACTGCAGTATTAACAAAGGCACCATGAGTTCAAAAAAATATATACCTATAAATATATATATATATATATATATGCACACACACACAGTTGTGATTTAACTCCCGCCAGCAACTAAGCCCTACACAGCCACTCGATTACTGCTCACTGGAGGGATGGGGAAGAGAATCAGAAAAGTGAGAACACTTGTGGGTTGAGATTAAGGCAGTTTAATAAGTGAAGGAAAAGACATACACAAGCAAAGCAAAACAAGGAATTCATTCACCACTTTCCATGGATTAAAGAGCAAACTAAAACCTGGATTTGTATGAAACTGGAGGTTTCTGATTAGCTACCATCTACTGACCACTCTCCACATTTTGCTTTTGGTGTGATCACTGCTGTGATTAACACTGTCCCAGTGACTTTCAGTGCAGATAACCAAAGAAATGACTGCACTCCAAGCAGCCACAGCTCCACCATCCTACTTTTTCTTCCTGAGGCTCCTGATTTTAGGTCACTTCCAATTAAAATTACTATTCAGCTTTTCTTTATCACATATTTCTTTGCATCTAGATAATGAAACAATTTTTCTTCAGGCTACAGTAAAACTTAGTCAACAAGGTCACAGCAAAACTTCCACTTGCATAGGATGGTGAAGAGACTCTTTGGTGACAAATTTTACCAGATGGTGAGAACTGCTCTGATACTAGAACATTAGGTGCCAGCTCAGCCTTGCAGAACAGGAAGATGATATGAAGCAATATAGCATCATGCAAATAAGTACACACTAAATTGTTCAAAGAAGCTGTGCTTCCTGCCCCATCTTCAAGTTCTATAGATTTGCCTGTCAAGTATTACGGATCTGGAAATCCTTTTTTCTTCCACTGCTATCTGCCAGAAAGCAATGACACCAAGAGTCAGATAAGGAGAACATATTAGCACCTGGACTCCAAGAATTTGTGAGTGAAGGAAAAAGTCGGTGGCTGATAAATAACTTCCTTTCACCTTCCTGCAACACATAATGGGTTTTGGGCTGTAGCCCTTGGGTACAGTGGGAACTCAGGTTACTTTTAAGACACTGGTGAAGTCAAATCTGTTTTTACAAAGTTGTTACTCACTACATAGGGATCCATCAGCAATACAGAAGACATGCAAACCTATTCATCCAAAAATGCTGAAAAATCCCTAAACAACAACATACCCATACTGACTTCTGGAAAACTTATTGGGTGGCCTTGTGACTTAATCCAGACTGTATGTCCCAAAAACAGTCTTGCTGCCTACACTTTTCTTAAAAGCAATCTAGCTCTGATGACTAAAGAACTTTTTACATTTATAAGGTTAACAACATTTATATATTTCACATTATGTTTCAGAACTCACCTCAGTAAGACATTAAAACTGAAAAGTAAAATTATCGCAACACATATGCATTTTAGCAGTATTTATGTAATTGAATGGGATTATCCACAGTCCAATGTTCTCCCAAACTTTCCTGCACAGCTGAAAAGCCCCAGCCGACTCTTCGTAAACTGTTCAATTCACGATTTTTGGGGTATTTTCAGGATTTTAAGTAGAGAAGGCTGATTCTTCATGAAAGGCACTGAAAGTTGAGACTCTGTAAAAGAAATTAAAGCCTGGAACCATAAAAGGATGCAAGTGCCTAAATAATATCTTGCTGCTACTGTAAGCAACTAGCTAAACCCTCAAAACTCTCATCACGCTCAGCAGCATCAAAAGCTTCCTGGAGGAATTGCCAAAGTCCTGAGAAGGGTGCTTCATCCCTCCTGCTGAAATCATTCCAACCTGAGTGATTTGGCCAGGGTGAAAAGAAGGTGGATGCTAGGCTGAGCACAGCTTTGGGAACAGGGAAGTCTTTATTCCAATCCCTAGGCCACCAACCACTGCTATTCTAATTCAATAAAAGAAACTGAGACCTCACTTCTCATTTCCACAGACAGGCAACATGCTTATTGTCTGGCAAGATGGTAAGTTCTTGAGAAGTGCAGACTGGATTCCAGTCTGCTCTTTGGGGGCTTGCTGAAGGAACGCTTTACTGACAGGAAAGGCCTTTTCCCAGCTGGCAGTAGTCAGTGAGGATGAGATGGCTTATTTACTTGTAGAGGTGGTAGAGAGCTGTGAACTCCCTTCACCGAGACTCACCCAGCAGGTATCAACAGCTTGGGAACAGCAGGTGAAGACACTCAATTCAATACTTACTGACTGGGTCAGTTATTAATGGGCTGGATTTGTAAATCTTGACCTTAAGCTGACAAGCTCACAAAGCTCTTTATTGCTTAGATACTCTATTAGCAACCGCCTTCTTTCTTGTTTATCTTACTTGGTCTCTCCAAGGCTTCTAAGGTTTCCTTGACAAAAAACAACACACATTCACTGTGCAGCATGCACTTGTAATTATTAATAAAGGGTGTACTTTTGAACCTTTTTTCCATGTTCAGCTTGCTTGAAAACACAGTATGTTTGAAGGCTGGTCTGAAATACTTGGAAAAACATAACAAAAAATTCCTCTTGATCAAGATAAACTACAGCAGAAAACAGGCATAAAGAATTTTACATCTGCCTTGAAGACTACAGAAGAGCACATTTCAGAAGCTTTGCACTAGCACAACGCAGAAACATGTATTTTGTCTGCTTCTTCCAAAAGTTGTCTATATTTTTTTCAAAAGTAAATTCAATTAGAATTTCAGGCGAAACTTAAAAGTTGGTTTAGATGGGATATATTGTTCAGTGATGTGTGAGACACCAGGAATTTCCATTCTCTTATCTAAACTGGGTGTGTACCTCCATGCAACAAAAACGTCTCCCTCCTTTACCACTTCTACTTTCTCCTTGGCAGAAATCAATATACAAGTAAAATACGGCACACATCTAACAAACTCAGAGCTACCTAGGTGCACCAGACTCATCATGCTATGCTGTAAGCAAAATTGGCACATATGGTATTACAATATCTATAACTTACAGGCCTCAAAATCAGACCTGCACAAACACTCTGTCAGAGCTGTCAGATAGCCAGGAAACCCAGGCAGACACAGAAAAACAAAAATAACAGATTTAAAAAGCAGACGCAGTTCATAAAACTCAGGTTACAGGAATCACAGAGAAGTAATGGATGATGAGAGTTCTTGGCCTGGAGAACAAGGAGAACATGTTGAGTATGAATAATGTAGATAGAAATCACCAAAATTAACCCATTCAACACATCACAACAACATTTCCTCCTAAGCAAAAGTATTTCCACTTTTAGCCATTAAATTTTCCACTATAAAACTATCACTTTAGAGGAAAACTAGCAATTTCCATAACGGCTATTGCACAGAGTTTTCCTTTCAGTACAAACTTAACATTTAAATTATAATTGGTCATGAAGTCCACACCACAGAATAATACCAGAAGTCCTTGAGATAAAATACCTTGCTATGTTTCAAACAACTCCACTGGTAGGAAGCTACTGCAATGTACCATTTCCGGAAGATGTGGACACTGTTTTCTAACATGATCAGTGCTGGATAGCACTCACTCACTCACTCACTCACTCACTCACTCACTCACTCTTCACATCAACGTTCTTTAAACCACTTGTTGGGGACTGATCCTTTGGGGGACTGAAGGCTTTCCAGGCTCTGTAGCACCCACCTTTTCTAGGTCACCATTTAAAGTATCTGCAGTCAATCATGATTTCAAGTGTCAACATGTCTAGCTTTAATAAACTATTCTTTCTGAAGATCAGTTCTGAGGTAGGATCTTGGCTTTCCTAAGTCCACAGATATTCCGGCTGAACAGGTGAAACAGAACTAAACAGAGAAGTGCCAATGTAATAGGCTCTGCCAACATAACTTGGATATAAACAAATCAAACAACCTTTTTTATTTTCAGTAATATGCATACAAAATCGAAATGTAATCAAATGTGTACAAAATTCAAATTGTTCTTGTAAAAATTTCCAAATGAAGTAATATTAAAACTTGAAGCCACACAAGAAGAACCAAACTGCTTGCTAGCCACCCCATTTCTTCTACTTCATATTAACTTGTCTACATCACTTAGAAAAATAAAATAAGCCGTCAGCATAAATCACAAACACTTTTCACTGTGACAATCATAATAGTGTCAATCTCCCCACAACAGGCAACTAGGATGAGAGGTAATTAAAATGTCAAAGTCAAGAAAGAAAAAACTAAAACATTCTTTCGATATTACTTCAAGAAATCAACTACTCCTAAATTCCTGAGTTTGAAGTGGGGCTGGGGAACACCACTGGTTAAGGTGGCTGCATTTGCTTTTTCTGGAAAAGCTGAAATTAATACTAAACATGGGTCTCACTCTGCAAGGCAAGCATTTACATCAGCAAATCTCATAAACTGCAGTACTGTACACACTGAATTCTAATAGACATCCCAGCCAAAAACCTGCAGACATGGAACAAACCCTAATGCTTCGTGCCCTTCTCTCAAACTGCTGTATGTTTCATGCTAGCATCATCAGGAAATAAGAATTCTTTTTGTTACAGGTTAAAAGCAGATAAACAGCAAAAGCAACTTTTTGTTACAGCACTGTGTTGTGCTGACAATTCATACAGCAACATAAACAAACATACTGCTGTTGCCTTTAAGATAACTAGTTAAAATAAAGCAAAGGAGGTATTTGATGAATGATGGTGTTGCCCCTGAATACTGCTCCAGGTCATACTTAAAAAGTTACACACAGGATACATAAAAAAATACTTACCTCAGTTTCAAGAGGTGTCACAGTAGAAAAAAAAGCCTCACATGGCTTTTGAATTAAGTGAATTAAGATTTAACTCTGACATATAAAGGACATTCATTGTCAACAGCAGTTTAAATATTAATTTTCAATTAAGATGGCAAGTTCTAAAACTTGGGCCATATCAGTGGGAAATTAAAAGATCTGGCATGAACATGAGATCTACAACCACAATTTGTTTTAAATATATACTACAAACTATAAAAAATAAGTCATTTTACAGAACAGTTTCTACACAACAGCTGGGAGAGACTATGTCTTGCCCCAGAAATCCTTCCTCTTCTGAGCTCGTTCCAGAATCTGTGATGCAAGAGAGCTAGATGCTGCCGAGCGAGCAGAAATCTGAGACAACTTGTCATCTGTGGGGAAGCAATAACGGAAAAATAGGAGGATTAAATATACATATCAAAACACAGCTGACACTCTTGGCAGGCTTCAGGAGTGTAAATATTTTTATGCCCTCTTTCACAACTGATGTTAAAATAGTACCACAGTACACTTTAATTCCAATAGTTGGCAACTGACGTGCTGGAGAAGAACCTCACTAGAAAGCTTCTAGGATGTTAGGTAAGTTTCAGAGAGTTACATGCTCAACTCTTGCAAACTGCAGAATGAGATCCCTACTGTCACCCAAGTCATCTTTACATTTACTCTCGTGTCAGAAGACCTCAGGAATTGTTCCTCTGCCACTGAAATCTGTATAGACTAGACTCTCATAATAACATACTCTTGAAAGCAAACCATGTTTCAAGCAAGGCAGACAACCTTAGAATAACATGACTAAAATATCAGAACCCATGCTGCCAAGAGTCCTTCTGTGCCAAACACAGCTAGTATGCTACAAACTGTTGAAAGAAACGCGTCTTCTGAAAAAAACAGAAATTTACCACAAGACAAGAAGCAAACTTTAGAAATATACTTTTGAAGGATCTTCCTTTTGAATACAGGGTCCACTTCACACACAGCAGAACTCCTAAAATTAATCAGTGTTCATGCTGCTTGTCTGATAAACCACATTATAATTCTTTAACAGCTATTAAAATGTTGCTACAGCTCTTAAGGTGCTATCTATGAAAAATTACCTTAATTACACCCGTTCTCTGTAATGGATTAAAATAACTGTATCACTACGTTTCAGGCCCCTCACCAACAAAAAAACTCAAGAAAAAATTCCTCAACTCAATCCAAACAGCACCTGTACTTTGCCAGTGTATGAATTAACTTTTCAGCAGTGTTTCTAAATTCTTAAAATACAGTAAACCAAAAAGCCCATAATAGGGTCACACACTATGCATAATAACTACAATTCCCTTCATGAGAAAACTCCTAACTGCACTTCTGCAAACAGACATGTCATCGGTGTAACTCCCAGGTTTTGTATGTACATGAACAAATACGGGCATACTGTGAGCTGGCACATTTGACCTGTGTCTGAAAGCTCATACACCATCACTCAGCTCATAGGGAAAAAAAAAGTAAAACAGCAGTTACAGCATTTAATCTGTACACATCAAAGCTTGTGGGAAGCTGCCGAGTACTACAGGATTTTGCATGTTTTATGTAGTTACACAGATGCTTCTCTGAGCCATCTGCACAACCCACATATTTTTCAGCCAACTGCAATGAGTAAAATAGAGAATCAGCCTGAACCTTGGTTAAAACCAAGGAGTAAAGGAAGTGCAGGAGGTACAGAAAAAAGCTTTTGGTTGTTTTGGGGGATAACTATAAATAAAATGCAATCAGATATAAGCTTGTTCTGTCCATAATCTGATCTGAACCAAACCAAGGTGATTGCACCAAGCACAGTATGACACTAAGCTCAACCTCAGACACCACACTAAGACAAAGTATATGGCAGCTCAAGCTAATGAGGCCACAGTGCCTTTGGTTGACTCATGCTACTGAGTTTATTTGTGTCTGCCCACAAAAGGGCCAAGCAGATGCCCTGGCGGGCTGTGCATTTGCTGCTTTCCCAGATTAACTTTACAATAAATACCAAAAAAGGTCAAAACAGCAATCAGAATAGCAGGATGCTATAAGTACCCCTCTTATACTGAGCAGAGAACAGGTGTGAAAATTAAAGTCAGAGGGATCATTTTATGCTGCACATCTGGTGCTAAAGTCTCACAAGCAAAACCTTTATCTTAAGGTTTGTGGTACCTTTTAAGCTGCATCCAAAGTTACTGCAGCTGCAACATGGGCTGTGACAATTTTGCAGTTTGTTTCTGTTGATATCAACACAAAGGCTTAAAAATGTGTGTGGAAGAAACAATTTTAGGTATGGAACTGAGCAACCTACAAAAAGCCACATATTGAGCCACAATGGTCTCTTTAATTTTCAGCCCCATTTAATGGTTTATTCATACTACACTATACCTTCATATCAAACTTCAGATTACTAAGATGAACATTGTTAAATTATTTTAATGAAAAAATGCAGTAGTTATTCAGGCAAACACACAAAGCAGTATTTATTACTGCATTCAGAAACCTCTCACACTCATACAAAAAAATTAATATAGATTATATACGCATGATATACAATATTACTTTGGGACAAGAAATACCTTCATCATTAGAGTTTCTTTCCCGAAGGGGGAGCTGGAAAGTTCTCATTTTTGGATTGCCAAGATTCCCTAAGACAAAAAGTCAAAGGCACAGTTTTGAATAATCTCAAAATAGACAAATGATAATATTTTATTTTAGAATACTTAAAAATGTTGCAACATTATTTCCACAACAAGAGTCTTACTAATAGCAAAAATACGCCAAATTCCAGCAGACTCCTTTACTCTAAGCTGAGGTAAAATAAACTTACTTCACTGTGTTCTTCTCAAGACACTTATCTTTAGTACATGCTACAAGTTACTTAGTGAACAGCACTTGAGATGCAGAACTAGAACCCAGCACTGATTCTAGCCTCTTTCTGAGGAAATTCTCTGGATTTCATGTTCCCACTTTACTTGACAACTACGTGTTCCATTCTAGAATGGAAATACTGCTTATGAGCTAATCTCTATAATCAAAAAAACATATATTGTGGGACTTTAAGCAGCTATACAAAGGCTTTCTGGAATGGAGACTAAGGGGGGAAGGATTCTTTTCTTTATCAATTTTATGTCCTTGGTACCCTTAAACATTGTTCAAAATCTTTGAAATGCTCCAGCACGAATTCCGCCTCAGCCAAGAAAAGGTTTTTCTCAGTATCCAATACATCTCTATAGGTGGCTTTTTAGTTTCCATATCCTGCAGAAATATTTAAGGAGCTTATCTCTCAGAAATCCACAACTTGTGCAAAGTAATACTACACCATAAAGGTTGCAGTTACACAGCTGAGAAAGTGTCACACCATCCAGTTGCAGCCTAGATCCTAAAAATTACAGGTGTTCATACTCAACCAAATTATTCTCATAGTAAGTATTTATTGAAATTAATAAAGCAAAATTAGACAGCAGACTACTAGATGCAATGGTACTAGTGGAATGTGAAACTAAGGTGGAGTGCTGTGCACATTTCCTCAGCAAGACTAACCATACAGTAGAAAAGCTTTCATTTACAAACACCATAATCTTTGTAGAAACTGTAAGGCAGCAAGCTCAGCGTTATCTTGGCCTGAACACTGCACAGTAGTTATTTCCATCCTGCAGCACTCTAACACAGATGGTTAATACACAAAACCCACCATTATGCTGGAATTCTGGATCCTTGAGAGTTCCTTGAATACGATGAGAGGTATTCCAGCAAGGCAAACAGGAGCTTTTTGCTGACTTCAGCACAGAAGTTGCCAAGGAATGCTCTTGATGGGCTGAAGCAAGAGGAACTTGCTCATCAGCAACCCTGTTAGGAGGCCACTGATCCTGCCTAAGTGGCAGAGGATCCACAGTTCCCAGCCCAGCAGGTGGAGAGTTAAAGAGTGAAACTGCTTTCATTTTCACATCAGGCTACAACACAACAGAAAGATTAAAAAAAAAGATGAAAAAAAGCACAAAAGCCCAACATCTCATATACAGCCTTACAGTACAGATCCTCATATATACAACAAATGTTGGCTTTACACTGTTAACACTTCTCAGGAAGGTACTAAAAGTATTCCAAGCTTGTGAGACAGCCTAAAGAAAATCTGGTGCTAATAACAGATGTTTACCATGGTCTGAAAGTAATCTAATCAGGTCAAGCTAAGAGCTTCTTTTCTTCACTGTAGGAAAATGTGTTTTTAGATTTTAAAACAACACAACCAACTTCTCATGCAATTGTGTCTGCATCTATTACAGAACTTACTACAGACGATGTGTGAAGATAAATGGCAGCTGTCTTTGTGGATCACAGACCAAGCACAACCTGACAAAAAGTATTGCAATTTTGAGGATGACAGGTCCTAAATGTTTCTATTTTTTCCATCAGTAACTATGCAAGCTGCAAAGTAAAAGCAGCAGGAATGGAAAGGAAGAGTGAAACTATTAAGGCACATTAATCTATCTTGTACATAAACACCCAACCTCTCCCTCTTGAATTTCTTTCAAGTCAAGCAATCTGGAGCTGTGCCCTATGTCAGTGACCACAACATTAACAGTGACACCAACACTCCAGTAGCCTCAACTCCTTTGCTTGATATCCCCAAACAATTGTTTACTCAAGTGTTGGCCTTTTTTAGTCACAGATACTTAGAATTTTAGGATAGCTAGTAACAACTCAAGAAAAAGATTTATTACATAAATTATTCACTGTTACTTAAATAGCATATTCCTAAAACTCATAATGGTTAAGTGCCTTTTCTGGCTCACCTGGAAGGACCTTCCTTTTGAAGGGTCTGTTCCGAAGTCTCGCCTTCTTTGTGGTGAAGATGAAGACTTGAATTTAGGAGGAGACACTAAAACTGTACCTCCTATTGTAGTGGAGAAGATGAAAATGCTTTATTACATTAAATAATCTAATAATCTAATTCATATATTTTTTTTCTTTAATTCTTGAAATAGTACTTTGCATTTAAAAGTCTTTTTACCAACAGCTGGGATAGTGTGATCATGATGAGTCCTCTGAGTTCCACCAAGAGCTCTCAGCTTTGGAGTAGGAAGCCTGCCACCTGTCCTTGAGGATACAGGAGAATCCGATGCAGTTGCAGAAGTATTTAACACTAAGGCATTCTCCCTGAAAAATAAAGAGAAATTATTAAAGAATTAGCTAAGAACTCAGGAGTTTTGAACTCAGGTTTTTTGTTTCTAATCCATTCCTACAATGAAGCCTAAGGCAAGACAGTTAAGGCCATAAAACCCCAACAGCCTACAGCTAAAACATCTGCTTGCATAAGGGAGTCCTGGATTCTAGTCCTTGAGTCTCAGTTTATGCATTTTAATTTTTTTATTTAACTGGATAGAATACATAAACGGTCTCAAGCTGCAAATTCAGGCTTCCTCTGTCCCAATAAACCCTGAATGTATTACTGCACAGAGACTCAACAGGAGAGCTGGAAAGAGTACTCACCCAGAAAAACTTTGAACCTGGTTGCTACATTCGAGGCAGGAGTGCCAGTTTGACACCCTTCAGTGAATGTGGTGGAACTGAAACCAAATATCCCACATTTATGCAATCGCTATAGCCCCAGGTTATTAAATAAATCAGCACTGCCCCTTCAGTCTTCTTCCTCCAGGTGCATTTCAAAAGGAGGCGGCAGCACACCCACACTGTGCAAGGAACATGATTCTATTAGTGTGGGCTAGATGCCTTTAGGCAAAGAATTCCTCGTTTCTAGTTCTCAAGAAGGCTTAGATAACATGCAAGTGTTAAGCTGCTCTGCACGGCTGAGTCTATCACATAACAACACACACAGAACCACACTGAAGGATGACAGAAGATCTTCAGTGTCCATCAGAGGCATCTATGATTAGATAACCTCTGCAATTAGATAGAAACTTAGAGGGGTTTTCCAGATTATAGTTTTGAAACCCTGAATTTAATTTCTATTTGGGTCTAGCATCTCAACTTTTCTTTGTCTGGGTTTTGCATTATCATTCTGCATTATCCCCAGAGGGGACAATCCTTGCCTTTTACTAGTGCGGCAACACCAAAGATAAAACTAAATGAAGAATATCAAATGCTTAGATTGCATGGTAACAAGAGTCAAAGTTACTGAGATTTAAACATGTATTAAACTAAAATACTGTTCTTAAAAAAAAAAAGTATGCAAAACGTGCACAGTAAAAAGCCAGAGATTTCCATAACTAAATAACAATTTGAATCTTTCAACTGTACTATGCACATACTGAAGTGACCTCTCATTATTTATAAATACTCCCCCACTTTTATCCAACCTGTGCTCGGTAACAGAATGACCAGTGATTACTGGATGCTAGTTATTTTTTTTCTCCCAAGTCCTTTACCTTTGTGCATGACTAACCTACAAATTTCTGAGCTGTTAAGAGGAAAAACATATATACCCACACATACATATATACATCACTAAAATGTTCTGATTTACCCTTCAATTTTCTTGTCTTCTTTGGCATCCTGAATGTTTTCTTCTAACTGCTGGGCCACAGCTGCAGCCTGTTCATCTTGTTTTTCTTCCTCTTCTGTTGATTGACGGTTTTCCCTTTCTTCAGTACCTTCTTTTTCATCCCAAACTAAGCGTCTTTTGACTGGAACAGTTAAAGCATCTGACATGTCTTTCTTTCCAGTGCTGTCCTGGTGTGGTTGTTCTTTGGATTCAAGTTGCTGTAATCCTTGAGGGCTTGATCCAATCTCTTTTTCGGAAACTCTAGGGAACAAAGAACACAGCATCTCATATCATTAATTTGCACAATATAAACATAGCTATATAGAACACATTCACCTAGTTTAGTCCTTCACAAAAGGTACAGCTCAGAAATTAGAAAGTGTCACAGTTCATATGATGCATGGTTAAATTGCCAATGAGGTTTAAAATTATGTTTAAGCACAACCCATTTTCAAACTAGATTCTATGAAAACTCTTTCTGGATTACTAGTTCCAAAAATGTAACATAAATTAGTGCTCCATTTTCAATTTAAAGCAGTTAAGATTATCAGACATGTTCAAAAAATAATTATTTCCATACAAAAGGACTCATTGACAGCATAATTTTGAAAGACGAAGTTTAGAAGATTCCTCTTCAGGCACAACTTTTCAAAGTCTTAAACTCTCAACTACTCATAGAAATCAGTGCACATTAGCCCAGTGCACAGAAACGAGATCAGTAAGAAGATCAGTAAAAGAAAACAAACCAGTAGACCAAAAAGTTACACCTTGCTTCCTATCACACATTACAGTGTAATAAATACTATTTTACATGTCATCCCACAACACTTACTAGAGCTACAGTCATGCAAGTGGGTAGATCTCTCATACACAAGGAAAGTGGTGTGCATATAAGAGTCTACAGTTGACTACATAGGCATCCAGGGCATTGTTTTGAAATATCAGATTGCAGAGAAAACACAAATTACCTTTTTCTTTTTTCCCTTCCCTGTTTGAGCAATAGCTGTCTGTATATTTTAGTAATATACTAATTCTCAATTTTCCTAGCAACAGATTTAATATCTCTCAATTCTGATAGCCTTCAAAGAAGGGAGAAAATCGATGCACACATTCCAGTTCCTAAGTCTTCAACTCCACACTAAACAGTGTCTAAGACTCAACCACAAAATTAATTAATCCTGACAAGAACATCAATAACATGTGAGTAGACAAAACATATTTCATATCATTCCAGTGGAAAGAACATTACTTCTGCATGACTCAGTGCAAAATTCTTCCAGATTTGACAAGCCTAAGGTTGCCACACTAAATATGCATTTGTGGAGAATTATAAAGGAGTAACTTTCTCCTCTTCCAGAATACTAGACTGCTTTGTTTTCAATTTGAGCACATTTCAACTGATATGTGAAAAGGTAAATGCTCACCTGTTCCAGAGACTTTATATATCACAAAATCGTACAATACCCAGCTTGGAAGGATCCTCAAAAGACCAACTAGTCCAAGTCTCCATGGAGAAAGGGAGCCTAGATGAGTATTGACCACTCTGTACAATTGCATCTTGAATGCAGTCAAACATCCAAGACCTCATGGATATACTAAGCCTATATTGAGAATTTTGCTCTGTTTCAAAGCTGCAGAGTAACAGGCAGGAATGATGACCTTACCCAGCAAGATCTAGTGCTCTGATGTTGTTGCTGATGCCTTCTTCTGAACTGGAAGTTGAGGACACATCCCAGAGGCTGTTATTATCAGACAAGATCTGATTGAAATGGTATCGGGAGAAGTGTGTTCCTTCTACTCGTTGCCTGTAAGCCTTTGCTCTTTCTCGAAGTTCTCTCACCTACACATCAAGGTTTCATAAGTTGCATGTTTGTTTAGAGTTCACTACTAGGCTACTATATAGTATTTGCATTAGCTATTGGCAGCTAGAAGAGAAAGGCAAGTTACTCGTAATACAGGGCCAGCCACAGCACAAACATTGCATGCCGCAATAAAGGTAACAAAAGGAAAGCAAAAATAACCAAAGAATATACTCAGTAAGCATGTTTGAGCCATGAAGCCAAAGCAAAATTGTCAGTTATTCATTCAATGAGCACAAAACTTTATGCAGTAACTAATAATAGGTTTAGTGATGGATTCTAGTGTTTCCACCAGCGCTCAGACACAGTGCTCCGAACACCGAAAGAGGAACTTCAGTGCAACCAACCTCCATATACCACATGGAATTTAGGGTGTTTTGAGATGCCTAAGGAAAAGAATATATAATTATTTTTAAATTTCTTGTTTTTTCTTTCAACATTGTATTGTTACTATCACCCTCATAACTTTACTTCAGTCTAAGTAAGAAATCAAATACTAAAGGCCTGTCAAAACATAGCTCTATGCTGCCTCCCTGAGATTCAATAAAAAGCTCTAAACCAAATACACCAGCACTGGTATTTCATCAGTTTTTTGCTAAGGTTTAGAAAATCAAAGAAATTTCTAGGCATCAACACTCAAAAATACATTCACCAATGACTTATGATTATTTCAAGTCAACAGGTCTATAGGCATGTGCAATACCGAGTTTGTATGCTGTCTCTAGCTACGTTAACCTTAGTGAGAAGCTGATGGTTACACAAGAACTCTTGGAGCTATTGTATGTAAGACATAATATCAAAATTATTCCTTCTAGGCTATCAGGAACTGCAAGAATGAGATACAAAACTGTTCAGTTTTAGCTTTAAAAATTAAAAGTGATAACCCCTCTCTTCAGACATTATACACTATCATTTTTATGGTGAAGACACATGCTGTAAATACACATGCTGTCTTCTGTCCTTCACCCAAACACAATTAAAGTGAAAAAAGAAAAGCAAACCCAAAATGTTTATATTTAAATTATTTAAAATAACTGTGATACCATGTGAATTCTAGCTTACAAAAAGTGATTTACAGGAAATAAGCATTTTGTCAAAGAGCAGGAAGTAATACTGACACTTCCCCAGGCACACTTTCCTAGCTTTTCTTTTTTATTCTTCTTTCATGACACATTTCACATCATTCCTCCTTAGTGGCCTAAATTCTGCTAATCCCACTAAAGGTAACTGAATGCAGCAGAGGGATATCCCACAATCTGACCCACTAAACTTATAAAGAATAGCCCATTAAAAATATATGCTTGTCATTTTCAGAGAAGAATTTAAATTTTGATGTGCGAGTGATTTACTGGATTACTCACTTAAAGCAGAAGAATGAAAAATTAATTATGATAGCCACAACAGAAGAAATATAAATCCAGAGCAACAGGGTACTGCAGGGGGAGGAAGAATACTATGTCTCCAGTGAATTGTGAAGAAGTACAAAGGACAACCAGCTCCTTCAGTGACTCAGCAGGCAGCACTAACTCAGCAGGACACAGGCCCCAGAGAGTCCTACTGTAATTATTAATTGCCCACATTAATTTTTCAAAAGCATAATTCAAAGAGATGGTTTTTTTCATTTGACTGCTGAAATTACGAAGTACAGAGACTCAGTCTAGCAGTAATCACTATTTCTAAAGTCACACCAGGATTCTGTTACGGCATTTGCCTGTCTGGACTCAGAACTTCAGAAAGGCTGCCTTGGACCCAAAGTTAGGCATGGTCCCAGCTAAGGGAGAAACGAGACTGGATCAGCCCGTGCTTATCATCTCATCACTTATGCTAAGTGAGATGCTTTGTAAGCACCTTTGGTAGGGTGAGTCTCAACAACCCACCAGATACACAGGTTAGACACAGTTTTGAAGAACATTTCTCTTCATTAGTATGGGAAAAGGTGTGGTATCACGTAGAAACCAAAAGAACTGTTGGGCAGCCTACACTGTGAATGGCCAAAGTACCTTTCTTGCTTTACAACAAAACCAATGTACTTGGCACTGTGTTAAAGTCATGCATACTTTCATTAATCTTTTGTTAACGTGTTTCTCAAATGGCTGGATTCTTTCTTATGTCTCAACCATTAATTAACTATTTCATTCAGTCCTCCTGTTATAGAATCATACAATATCCTGAGTAGAACGGAACCCACAGGGATCATGGAAGTCCAGCTCCTGGCCCTGCAGAGGGCCATCCCCAAGAGTCACACCATCTGCCTGAGAATATCATCCAAACACTTCTTGAACTCTGACAGGCTTGGTGCTGTGACCACTGCCCTGGGGAGCCTGTTCCAGTGCCAAACTACCCTGTGGGTGAAGAATCTTTTCTAATATCCAATCTAAAACTCTCCTGACACCACTTCCTGCCATTCCCTTGGGTCCTGTCACTGGGCACTAGACAGATCAGTGCCCCTCACTCTGCCTCCCCTTGTGAGGAAGTTGTAGATTGCAATGAGATCTTCCCTCACTCTCTTCTTCTCCAGGCTGAACAAACCAAGTGCCCTCAGTTACTCCTCATATGGCTTCCACTCCTTGGGACACTCCCTGATAGCTTAGTATCTTTCTTATATTGTGGCTCCCAAAACTGCACACAGCGCTCGAGGGGAGGCCGCCCCACTGCAGAGCAGAGTGGGACAATCCCCTCCCTCGACCGGCTGGTCATGTTTTGCCTGATCCTCCCCAGGACATGGTTGGCCCTCCTGGCTGCCAGGGCACTGCTGACTCAGATTCAACTTGCCATCCACCAGGACCCCCACGTCACTTTCCCTGGCACTGCTTTCAAGCATCTCATTCCCCAGTCTGTACAAACATCCTGGGTTGCCTCATTCCAGGTGCAGAATCCAGCATTTGTCTTTGTTAAGCTTCATCTGGTTGGTGATCGCTCAGATCTCTAATTTGTCTACGTCTCTCTGCAGAGCCTCCCTGCTTTCAAAGGAGGCAACAACTCCTCCCAATTTAGTATCATCATCAAACTTACTTAGTATTCCTTCCAGTCCTGCATCCAAGTCATGTATGAAGATGCTGAAGAGCACAGGGCCTAAGCTGGAGCCCCACAGAACCCCATCAGTGACAGGTCACCAGTCTGATGGTCCCCCATCCTCTATTACCCATTGTGCTTGACCCACAAGCCAACTGCTCACCCACCACATGTGTTTATCCAGCTATGCTGGACATTTTGTCCAGAGGGATCCTGTGAGAGAGTTTTGCAAGCTTTACTGAAATCCAAAAAGATTACATCAACTGGCTTCCGCTATCAGTTAGATGGGTTACCTTGTCATAAAAGAAAATTAAGTTTGACAAGTAGGAGTTTCCCTTCATGAGCCATGCTGGCTGTGACCAATGACTTCAGGATAACCTTCTACATCATTTTACCAGTAACTGAAGTGAAACTGACAGGCCTATGGTTTTCAGGGTCATCCTTCCTGACCTTGAAAACTGGGACAAAGTTAGTCAGCTTGCAGTCAACTGGAGTCAACTCTCCAGATTCTTGAGACTGTTCCAAAAAATCATTAAAAGAAGCCTGGGAATGACATCAGCCATCAGCCAAGTATTCTCAAAAGAATCCTGTAAGGCCCCATAGACTTACAGAGATGCAGTTGGAGCTGCAGGCCCCACACAAGTTCAGGGTCAACTGGGAGTTTACCATTCTCACAGCCAAGGACCTTCAGTTCAGGGCACTGGGACCCCTTTAGCCCATCACTAGTATTGAAAGCAGAGGCAAAGAAAGCATTAAAGATCTCTGCCTTGTCTATGCCCCTTGAAAGCTGGATGGTACTGTGAGGGGCAATAAAAAGTGGTTTGTAAAATATGTTGATGGTAAAAGACAGTGCAGAAACAATTATCGACCCTTGTCACCTCTTTGTGAGGTGACCATCCTCATCCTGTAACAAGTTGATGTTGTTTCTGCACTATCTTTTGCTATTAACATATTTTACAAATCACTTTTTATTGCCCCTCACAGTACTATCCAGCTTTCAACTCCAACTGAGCTTTGGCCACACACTTTCTCCCTACAGTGGTGAGCAGCTTCTCTGGATTCCTCCCACATCACCTGACCTTGCTTCCACTGGGCATACACTTTCCATTTTTGCCTTAGTTCCAAGATCCCTCCTCAGCCAAGCCAGCCTTCTGCCTCATCTGCTTGACTTCTGACATTTTATCATTCTTAGAACATAAATACTGACAGATCATACAACAAGGAGAAAAAAAAATAAAAGCCTGGCCAAGAATCAGGTTTATCAGGATTTTTATTCTTGTGTTAACAGAAGTTTTAAGATTTTAGCTTGTTTCTCTTACAACCAGTTTGATATGCTGTACTACTTTTGGCTGGGATAAATTTCTTTATAAATAAGTAGCTCCTATGGGACTATGTTTTGGGTTTGTGCTGAAAACAGTTGATGGCACAGAGATGTTTTAGCTGTTGCTGAATGGAGCTTAAAGAGCATTAAGGCCTTTTCTGTTTCTCATCCTGCCCCGCCAGCGAGTTGGCTCGTGGTGCACAAGAAGCTGAGGGTACACAGCTGGGACAGCTGACCTCAGCTAACCAAGGGGATATTCCAGACTATATGATGCTGTGCTCAACAAGAAAAGCTGCGGGAAGGAGGATGGGGGGAACATTTAGAATGATGGCATTTGTCTTCCTGAGTGACACAATGAAGTCCTGCTTTCCTGGAGGTGGCTGAACATCTCCCTCCTGACAGCAAGTACTGAATAAATTCTTTGTTTTGCTTTGCTTGTGCACATGGCTTTTGCTTTACCTATTAAAAACCTTTATCACAACACAAGAGTTTTGTCACTTTTACCATTCAATTCTCTCTCCCATCCCACTGTGTGTGAGTGAACAACTAGTTCTGTGGGTCTCAGCTCCCTACTGGGGTTAAACCTTGAGAGGCAAGTGATTTCAAGTCTAACCAAGACAGGAGAAATTCAGGTAATTTCAATTATAAAAGTCTTTTCTACATGAACTCATACTACAATATACTGTAGGTATGCACACAGGAAAACACGTATGTGATTAAAGCACATTTGGCATCAATAAAATATTTGTTATTATAATCTTAAAAGTTATTTTTGGCTGTTCCAGCTATGCAGCACAAGTCCTTCAATTAGAAGGCCCCAAAACACACAAAAATTCTTTTTTTTAGTTCTTCATGCCTACTGCCAAGTAACTTCTTTCCAGTTTCCTGCGACTCCCTTTTCAGCAAGAAAATCCACATGGAAAAGTCTGACACACCCAAAAAACTTCTCCACAGTGTTTTCATACACTCTAATTAAATGCCACATGTAAAGCTAAACATCTACTCTCCACTTGCAGTTTTCCTGTTCTTTCCCTTAACTATTACTGCAGTGACTCCTCCCAGCTGACTGTGCCACAAACATAGCATACCTCAAGGCAATGCATCCCTTTCCCTTTATTTGCCTACCAGTCAGTTGCTCTTGAAGATGAGCACCGTTCCTTATTATTTTGAATGGTACTGATGTAACATCAACAAATTAAAGTCTTACATACCAGAAAAACAACGTAGTATTCTACAGGAACACTCTGTATACCACTTAGGCTACACGCAACAGTTCACAATATTCTATAGCCTTCATTGCAGTAAATCTAATGCATATATTGATACATATAAAAATTAAAATATTGCTGTTTCAGTGCTCTAACATCTTCTTGAGTCTGTTTTCAAAGAATCGATTATCTCATGCATGCATATGCAAAATCTGATTATGAATCATCTCATACTATGACATACTTTAAACTTTGAGCCCTATTTCTCATTGCATATTTTGTATGTATTCTAAAAATAATTCCTTTTGCCTAAAAGGAAAATTACTTGTTAGATTAAATCCAGTGAGACTGAATGCTACCACACTACTCCTTGAATTCCCAGAGAACCTTATTTGCAAATTCTCAAAGCCTAGAACCCTAGAATCATCTGCTCCAGTTCTACCTTCCACATCACCGTGGTCCCAGCTGATGAACAAACTCATATTTCCAAGTATCTGCCACATAGTTAGCAGTGCAGTGTCTCACAAAGCCTTGCTCTATCGGCTGCGAGAAACCTAAGTCAAGTCTGTGAAATCAGAGTTGCAGAACTAAAAGTTCCTTAGCACACTAACAATTTTGATTTACTTAACTAACTCAGAAAATCATAATTAACAATGCTGCTAAGAAATCCTATGGTCCTGAAACTGCCCAGCATTTTCACAGTTCTGTCAAGCATAATACAGACTGCAGTTACTGAATAAACTACAAGAAAATACACATATTGGCTGAAACTTGCAAGAAAAACTTGTCAATTTTATGTTGTGTATGACTGAATTCAGCTAACTGCTTTGAATGGATTCAGCATGGTAATCTAAGAAACTGAGCCTGACTATCAAGTCGACTGAGGCTGATACATATGCTGGCCTTCTCCTTTTATTCCCTTGGAATCTCCTATCATTCAACTCTGTATTTTGAACATTTCTGCTTATTAAAACCAGGCTGAACACCAATAATGAGATTATCTGCCAAAAAAGACTCTGCTCTGAATGATTCTGACTGTAAGGGAATCAAAACTCCTCTCTCACTCTGAATGTCACATTCATGCATTCTTTTAAGTCTCACCATCACTTTTTTTTTTCTTGCTTTATATTTTACTGACTTGTCAGAACCTAATTGTCTTTGTAGACTCACTTTTGGGAGCTTGAGTCGCTAGCACTACAATCTCAGAACTGTATCTTATAAATACCACAATTCAAAGCTTTTGCATCTAAAAAATCAAAATACAAAGCATACTTTGTATTTTTTTTGTATTTCTAAGAATACTCACCTGGTTATGAACTTTACTCCTAATACGAGACCAAGCTCCATCTTTGTAAAAATATTGAGCTGGAGACAAAAATTTTGACCTATATTCAGTGTTCATCTTCCTAAGAAATTAAAAATGAGGAGAGGAAAAAAAAGACAGAGAGTAAACCTTGATATCCAGAATACTCTTTCAGAGCATTTTTAAAGTTACATCAATAAATATATTGCACCTAAATGCCAGTGACACACGAAAAACACATGGACAAACAACTCAAACCAATAAAACTAGGAAAGCTGTGGAAAAATTTGTGGCCCTTCAAGTAGTTACTCCTGTTGTTTTTTCCTCACAACACTTCTGCCTGAAGCTTTTGCCCTGACAGCCAAATCAGCACAACATGATATGCACATAAACCTCAATTACTTCAACGCTAAGTGTGGCACCTTGATTTAAGTCACTGATAAAGGTACATTTAAGTAAAAACACCTTGTTTGGCATTAACATGTCTGAGAATTTCCTTCTATGAACTCCACTTTAAAGGCACTCTGCATATGGGTGGGGTGAACTGCTGGGGCTAGAAACATCTGACTGCCAGAACAATGGTCAGTATAATTCATCTAACTATGTCTTATCGGCTTTGATCTTCAAAAGGCCTCAGTACTTGAAAAAACGGGTTCATTTTCCCTTCTGCCACACACACACATACACAGAAAAATTAACATCATCTAACCTGTAGGAGGCAGTAAGTAGTACTTCAAGCCCTTAAGCACTGAACTGTGCATGTATCAGCTTAAATCTAAAGATTTTTTCGTTTTAATCTTGCTTCAGAATCTTACTAACTTTATTTTAATATATTCAGCATTGAATGAAAAAGCTCTTTTTAAATCCTTTTTCAGAAATAGGTCACAAAAGCCTGAAGTCAGAGTATAAAACATACCTTGTAAAAACAAAAATAGCAAGGTCAAAAAACCCTTTATACTCAAAATTTCTTTCAATACATCCTTTTCTTTAAGACTGTCAGAATCCCTCCAGTTTTGGTTGCAAAACTAATGGATTAGCTTGAAAAACACATCACTGTTCTGCCTTGATCGCAGTCATTCTGCTGCAAAAGCAGGCCATGCAATACAGCTTGCATACAAAGCGACACTCCTGTCTGCGTATTGAGAACTTGCACATTTTGACAGCTATTTGCTCAGTGATATTTTAAGAAAAAAACTGAAGGCATAAGAGAAAGAAACTTGCCCTTCAATTAAAAGAACCACAGCAAATGATCACAAATTTTACACGCTACTCACTGCAAAGCTGACCACAATCCACCACATAAGAGAGCTAAGACAACCAAAGAGATTTTAGCTATACTATATCCATGTATTATTTCATAAAGCAATTTCATTTCATAGAATTTTGAGTGATCATTCTGTAATCAACTCCCAATATCCAAGAGCATTCAGACTTAGGTAAGTCTCCTCTCCCATCTTTAATTTAATGCCTTAACACTGCCAGAAAGAATGAAAGCAATCGCTGGACCATATGTTCAGCGCAAAGACAGGAGAGATGGATTCATTTATGCATTTCAAAGCTTACACCTATTCTTGCCTTTTATTTCTCTTGACATATCTCAGATGTGTATAAAATGGAAATATGAGTTCAATTCCTGTAATGTAGGCATGTGGCAGAAAAAAAGATACCTTGATAGCAGTCAATAACATACAATTTCATTTCATTTCCATGCTTGTCAGATTACCCTAAGTGGGACAGATCTCTCTACCATCTTTTACCTCATGTGCTCACTTGTGTTACTTAAGGACAGATGGCATTAGGGACTAGAAAAAGCAGACACACCAAGTACAATCACCACGGTTTTAAGGTGTGGAGCAAGCACAGGAGAACAGTTTGAGAGGCGACTATGAATTCCACAGGATTTGCTAAAAATTTAATAGCAGCACTGCACCAATTTAATTCTATTCATGTTAAATTTATTAGTAATACTACTACTGCATCACAAGATTCAGCTGAACAGGAGTGGTTATGAAGCTTCCACTTCCGCTGCCCAGAGGAGAGGGTGGAAATTAACACCAGGTTTAGAGATACCTGCAGGAAGCTCAAGCCCAGAGCTGCAAGAGGGCATTTGCACCCGCAGCTGCAGCATGGTGTGGTTAAAGGTCCATTGTCCATCATTCTAAATATTAGGCTGCTGAACACCTATTCACTACTCTAGGTTTTCCTATTTTATACATACCCACGACTCGTATGTAAAGAGAGGGACTTTGGACTGATAAGTTGCTTATTTTTTTGTTTAGGATGTTTCTGTTCTGATTTCCCTTGTTTTGCTGCATCTTCTGCTGGTTTTTGAAACGGTTCTTCCCTCTTACTCTAAGGCAAAGATAATTTTAAAAATACCACATTAGCTAACAATCTGAAAACCCTCATATTTCTTTTTCATATCAAGCTCTTGCAAATAGTTAATTTTATTTTAGTGTTAGCTGCTTTGTATATTTAATACAAACAAAAAATATCACATTCTTTTGTTAAATACAGAAATAAACTTGCAAAATGCCAAAGCTAAGACGTTGAGTCAACATTCAGTTAGTTAGATGATTCATTTTGTACACTTTACAAAATTAACATGGAACACAGAAACAAAATAATATTATACCTGTGCATTCTAACCTGAGACCAAAAAGGCAATTTTTTTTTATTTCCAGCCATTCTGTTTTATAAATTATTAGATTGAGTTATTAGGGTTTTACACAAAAGATTTTTTTCCCTCATTATTTGATTCCCTTGAAAATCTCATGCATGACTTTTGATTATGCTAGAGATCTTCGCAGATACTGCTCAAATTCAAGAAAAAGAGCCCCCCAAAATCCCCCTAAAACTTTTCCAAGATATTCATCAGAGAAGTGATATTGGTAAAAATAACCAGTTTTTTAGATGTTGTCACCAAAATTCCCTTCTCATCGCTTCTCTTACTTCACTGTATTAGCTGTTCTCAAAAAACAAACCAAAATTCCAATATTAAAACCAGATAAATGCTTCCTGAGAGCCTCAGGCTTTTCAAGTGTTTTCGTATCTGCTAAGAGAGGAAAAGGGGACATAAAATTCCTCATTCCCAAATGGGACTTAAAGCACTGGGCAGGTCTGAGTTTTAAATGGTAAAACCTCCAAGCCAACAATTACCCCAGAAGTACCAAGAGCTTAAACTAAGCCGCAGGCACTGCACATTAAGTACAGTTTCTCTCACTAGTGGTCCTAGTGAACATGCTGTCTGACAGTGGCCCTTTCAGTCTTATCAGGAACAGAGATGGGTAGTGAGGAAACTCTAAAGTGGTCCTTCTCCCTGAAGGAGGGGCAGCTGACTCGCAGGAATTTAAACAGCACTACACCTGGCAGCTTGCTACAAAAATAAACATTCATATGCTCCCCTTGCAAAATACATTCAGTCATGCGGTCTAACTTGCTCTCACTTATATTTAGAAGGTCTGGGTCTGAAACAATTCCATTTCATTACATTTATCTTGTAAAAATGACATAAGCATGTTTTCTAAATGTCCACTGAAATTTGTACAAGTCAACAGCAAGACAAGGAAATGCAAGACAGTCAAACTCTCATAAAAGACATTTTAATTTTTAAAATTTACTTTAGAATGTCTTTTAAAAGTTTTACGTTTTAATGTCTTTTTAAAAAAGGCATTTAAAAATGTCACAAAAGACAGATTAATATTTTGAACTGAGCAACAGAATCCACATAGGCTACACAATGTCCCGTTAGAGTCCCATATTAAATACAATTACTTACCCTTTCAACTTATCAAGGCAAATTAATTGTAACCCTTCCTCCATGTTTCTCCACATTACAACTACTGGCTAAAAACCAGTTCCAACTGTAGCATCTTTCATACATCAGAATTATTTTTTATTCACACTATCTCTGATTTATGACACTCAAAAAGTATCAGACCTTCCATCTAGGAAGATGGACAACCAAGAGACAACACTGGTAACAATGAGAGTATAAATCAGAGATATAGATTTCAGAAACTGTCCTAATAACTAAAAACAAAGTTTCAACTCGGATCAACAAAACTATTAAATATTAAGAATATAAATGAATCCACTTGAAAACTCAGAAAAACATACTTAAAATTTCATTGCAAACTGAAAAAAAAGAACTACAGAAACTAAAGAACCCCCTACAGAAACCCCAAAGAGCAGAGCTGTACAGTGTTATTTTCAGTCTTTTACAGGAGAACCACAACTGAGTCCAGTGCAATTAGCAACAACTCCACAATGTGACTAAAGAATTTCAAAATAAATTCACCCTATTATAAAATAGATCAAAACTACAGAAGTACTACTAAAGCCTTTTTTTCAGGGAAATATTTACTTGGTCACCAACCGGAAATTCTTTCTCTTCTGAACCACGTCTCTCTTGTGGACCCTTAACTGGTGGAGACCCTTTAAAATTTCCCTCATATGCAGTTTCAGAAGTAATTGCAGGAGATTTAACCATAGGTGTGGATTTCCTTGTGTTGCAAATAACCTTGCAGAGGGAAAGAAAACAAAACAAAGAAAAAAGTGTCACTTGCTTACCTTAAGGCTAAATTTTCAAAATCTGTTAACTGATTCATGCAAAACACTCACATATGAGAGACTGTCATGTGCACAAATACAGCACGTGCAGACTAATGAACTTCTAGGACAAATTCAAGAGAAACTTAATCTGATGAAAAATTTAAAAGGGATCAAGTCAGACACAGTTAAACCTGTGATCAAACATTGTTCTTATTGAAGTTTACTATCAGAGGTTTTGTTTACTTGGGAAGACAGTTCACCCTCAGAGCTGTATGTAGATTACGGTTTTTGAAAGGCATGCTGTAAAACTTCCCTGAGTCCTCAGTACATGTCTAGCCCGTAAAGAGACAACTGCTCTATGTTCTAGAGCTGGATGCTTAGAGTTGGATAAATTAAAATCCACTATTTTCCAATCAATATAGTATTATAAACCAAGGCAGGGAATTTGCTTTATAAGTGGTCATGCATCATTCTCTCATGGGGTGCCAAATTTAAACGCCACTCCATATGTGACAAGCATACATTTTCTGCAGCTTTACTATGAGAATTTCAGTCTGACTTATAACCAGATTTGTATAATTTTGATGTTTTCACAGAATCTCTTCAATGGAAAGGTATTGTCATTACTCAGTTTTCAGATATATTCTCCGTCATATCAACAGCAAAAAATATAAATTTGTTAATATGTATCATTTTTATAATGAAATTTTCTCTAAGTTTTATTTATCCAGAGATATATAATGCCTACAGACTTAATCTGAATAAGCTGTGAAAAAAAAATTCACAATTTTAGATTTCAAAGTCCATCTTCTGAAAAAAGCACAATGCTCATGAGCATCAATAACGAAATTATTGAACTGATTTCACACAGAATCAAATGGAATTCTCTTTGAAATTTTCCATAAGGTGACTTTCTGGGACCCAACTCTTCCTCAAAAGGTCCTTTGGCTTCTACACTACTCTCATGCATTTCACTGAGTTCTCCTTGGATAAGGGACTTTTAGGAAACATATCTTGTAGTAAATCCACCTGCTTGGCAATCCAACAGAAAAAGACCGGACAGTGACTGATCTTAGTTATCAACATTTACTTCCTCTGAAACCTGTTACTGAACAAATCCACTACCTGTGGATAAAAAGAGAGTGCACCATCTCTAGTAATCCCATCAACAGGAAACAAAATAAAAGCAGAAGTGCCTATTTTATACTGCAAAATACTGACCAAAAGACAGACTGAGACTCTTAAGTCTTGATCCCAGTAACAACTGAAAACACAAAGCAGTCTCACAATCACAGTTAATCTCTGTGGTCGGAATAGAAATAGCATTTTCAACCCTAAAAAGCCCAAAAGCTCATGAGATGTACTAAAATGCCACAAGCGTATCTCAAAATCAGAAGACTCCACTTTTAAATATAAGCTGTTCTCATTAAAGAAAAAAACACTCCAGAGACACACTTTAGGGCTTAGAAGTATATGTGCACAGATAGGGAGATGGAGAATCACAAACTGTGGCAACACAGGTAAATACATGCAAACAGAAGAAAACGGTCCTGTAAGAAAGAACAAAATACAACCAAGCCTAAGGAGAACAAATAATTAGACCCGACAGCAACAAAAATCTCAAATCCAATTACACTGCACTTTTGTATAGTGAGAGAGAAAAAAAAATCATGTAACAGCATTAAAGTTCGTTGTTGCCCTGCCAAAAGAGGAAAAAAGGAAATCTTGGAAGGTAAGCAACTTTGCTAATACATAAATGAAAGTATTAATTTACTTCTTGGATCTTTTAAAATTACCTGTTCTGCTGCAAGTATTGGTGACTTTTCATGAGGACTCTTCCAGACAAATTGGCTTTGATATTCAGAATTTCTGGGGAAAGTATTTAAACGTGAAATATTCATGTCTGCTTTCCTCTGAAGGACTCTGTGAAGCTGACAACATAAAAAAAGACAAAAAAAAAATAACAATTGTTTCCTTTCCTATGATGCTTTGTGAGTCAGACACCTTTCAACACACACTTTCAAACCAATGGTTTGGTTTTTGGTTTTATGAACAAAATGAATGTAAAGGACATTTTCTCATTACAGTGAACAACCTCAGGAAGTCTATATATTATTACCTATATCCTTGTTTAATTGAAAACAACTGTGATAACACTTGAAAATTCCCATTGAATTAAGTAGCACCAAAATCTGATCTCAAAAGTACTGCTCTCCCAGTAGAGAAGCTACAACACAGAGTATCAAAATACACAGGTAAAGAAAGAGTTAAACAAGAGAGGCTGAGTACATGCACAAAAATACTCCTAGCAATTTTTATACCGATCAATTAAAAAAGAAATATTCCCTTACCCCATTACCCATTTTTTCTAATTCCTTTTTTGGAGATGAAAATTCTTCATTTTGATTTGGTGGAACTTCAGAGGGTGATTTCTTCATGTTGTTCTCTGTAAGAGCAAGAGCTGTTTCAGCACTAGAATCTACCAAATGTGACTGAACTTTTGGGGGGAGTCTCGGTTCTTCTGGTGTTTCAATTTCTTCCTGAATCACATCATTGTTGTTGTGGTCTGCGTGCAACCTCGCGGCTTCAGTTTCAAGTGGGTCATTCAAATCACAATCTGCTGTCCATTCAAAGGACTTCAAAATCTGTGGTCTATGATAAGGCACCCTTTTCTTGGAAATGAAGTTTGGTTCTCTTGCAATTCCTGAAAAAAAACACATTAGGTTTAACAAAAACATTCTGTTGAAGATGTAATATTGCTCTATTACAATAACAAATTGAAAGGTCATCATACAACTGAGTATTAGAAAGCACTGTCTTAGTATCTTTGAGCAATGACAGACTATGAACTATGGGCACAGCTGTGAAATTCTGTGTACTTTCCTATCTGAAAATTACTTTCTTTCCACTAAAAAGATGGGAACATGGTGCTCCAGGACGATGTTAGATAAAACCCTATAAAGCAAAACTGTCATAGGAGAATCCTGTGCAAGTTGATTCTGGGAGCTGAACAACACAAAAAATAACACAGCCAGTTAAAAGAATGTGGTTAATATGGATACAGAATAATCACCCTGCAGCGATGAATTATGCTACAAGCACTTCTCATTACACATGCACAACACACCTTGCTGAACAGGTTCTCAAGGACTGTGACAGATCCCCATCCACCTGCAATTTAAGACCATCTCAGATAACTGTTGACTTTTTACAGTATGAACACAAAAACATTTCCAAAAGTAAAAAAACATTTTGTTACAAAATCAGGTATCGAGTTATACAAGCAGGTGAAAATAAAATTACTCCACTATTTTAAGAAGAGTATTGAATGACTGAACACATTCAAAGTGGGAAATCATAATCCACTTCAAAGTTCTCAACTGTGATGAAAAAGTACATGAAAGTGACTAATGCCTTAAAGAAATACTTTCTAGGGGAGAGAGACACACTCTTATCTCATGAAGAAGCAACGCAGAAAGAGAGAACAACCTGTGGTGAAAGGTATACAGAATGTCTGGATGCCTGACTACACATAACGGTGATAGGAAATAATTCCAGTGGCAAACATTGGAAAAGCAGCACAAAGGAACTCCAAGCACCTGCAGCTGTAAACTTCCTGCAGTGATGTCTCAAGCAAAGCTTGAAAATTGCCAGCTATGTGTTTTAACAAGAAGAACCACAAGTAAATCATCTATAACAATCTGCAAATCTTATAAGGTGTCAAGAGTGACGTTTAAAGATATGGTAGTTAAATGGTGAGAAAGGAGGTGGGAGTGAAAATTAAATAAATATATTGAAAAACTAAACAAGAATGCACAAAACCACCACTACAACATGAGAAAGAGGAGAAACTGCTCTATTGCTAACCCATGAGTTTATTGCAAGTCATGCAAAATTTGCAGTTTAGTCTGACTGGAAAGTAAGTATAGATTACAATTTTAAAAAAGAACATAATGCATTTGGATGTTTAAGCGCTTAAGAATTCATGAAAATGATGGTACTCAGTATGGGTACCCATGTGCTAGGGAAAGCAAGGTTAAAGAAAGACACATTTTGCAGTAATGGAAGAAAGCACTAATATATAAAAAGCATAATCTTCTGCAAGATTAAATTATTTATTAAAATGTCTAGCACCTTGACTAAAGAAACCCCTATTCCTAGTAGTTGGTTCTTAATTACTAGGCCATAATTTAGAACACTTATCATATTGTACAAAGGAATACATTGTGCTCTTTTTTACACAGACTACATAGTGCAGTTGCACTGAACTGCACAATTTTTTTAATCTGCCTTGTGCCAATACAATAATTACAATTTTTTACAACTCCTTTTCAAAGCACCACAGTTCTCATCACTATTCAGCTTACTCCTAACTCCTTGACTTCCTACAGGCCTTTCAATCCAGATGCCATTTCCTCTATCTTCTGCTTCCTATCCCAACATCTCCATGCCATGACAATGTCTACAATCCTTAAATCCTAGACTACATCATCACAAGCTTTTCCATTTAATGGTCATCCTTTTCTTTCAGTTAGCTGTACCTGTTAGTCTTCATAACAATTTTACTTTGTACCAAATCTTGCTCCAAGCTAGTCTAATCCTTAATGTGGAATTCTACTTACTCTCTCCACACACCACAGGCATCACCTTCTACACACCATGTATGGGTTAACAATGCATTTGTGTTTCATGTTTGGGACTTGGCTTATGCTGCAAGTCAGAAACTACTTTTTTTCAGGGTCTACGTAAGTAGCACTAATTTAAAAAAAGTCTCAGTGTAGCCAGAAAAAACACAGAGTTCAAAAACACATGGTAAATGATGACCAACAATATACTTTTAACTGTACAAAGCGCACAAACTCCAACACCACCAGTTACTGTGGCCACGCACTCCTCACAGCACACCTTTCCAGGCCTCGGCCGCGGCCAAGGGCGCAGCTCCCAGGGGCGCTTACCAGACTGATCCGACCGAAGTCCTGCCCACAAGGATTTCTGCTGCTGGGCCGGGCTACCGCACTCGGGGCTCCTCCATCTGAAGTTTCGGCTGTACTCGCTCAGTGCCTGCGGCGAACAGAGGAGCCCATCACGGCACCGCTGCGGGCCCCGCTCCGCTCCCCGCACCGCACCGCGGGGACACACCCGCACGCTGCTGCGGGAGGGAGGGATGCGTGGGCTGGGCGGCCTGCCCTGCACCGCCCGAACACACCCCGTCCGACAGCAAGAGCTGCTGCACTTCGTGGAACAAAACATAAAAAAAAAAAAAAAAAA
>WBMV01001668.1:55020-129143 GCA_013396655.1 Campylorhamphus procurvoides | reverse complement strand
AAAGAAAGAAATAAAGGCAACCAACACAGAAAACGCCCACCCTTGTTTATATCTCTAAGCACACAGTTTCAGGAACACACACAGCCCGGCCCGGTTGTCACCTGTCTCTGTGCCTTTACCGGCGGGTGNTCCCGGGCCCGGCCCGCCTCCCCCCGCTCTCCGGCGCCTGCGCGGGGTCTGCCCGGGCCGGGCTAGGGCGGGCCGCCCGCCCTGCGCGGAGGGCCGGGTTGTTGCAGCCCTCGGCGGCCGTGCTGGCGCCGTGTCACCCGTGGTAAAAGGCTGATGCACCCCGTGCTAGAAGGCTGATCTCCCACCCGTGTCGGGACAATGGCGCTGCACGGCCCGCGCCGTGGGAGGGGTGCTATCCGCACGACCGGGAGGCTCCCGGGGCTAATGCAGCAGCGCAGGGCAGGGGGATGTCGGGCGCCCGGTTACAAAAAAACATCACGCGTGTGCACGCACGCAGCTCTATTTTGGTACAAAAGCAGCGTTTAGAGAAGGGAGAAACGGAGCCTCCTTACCCTATCGGAGCCTCTGCGATGCCGTGCCAGCCGCCGGCCTGCCTCGGCCACCTCAGCCGACCCCACCACCTGGCCAGGAGAGCCTAATCCCCCGCCCTGCCCAGGCCCTGCCGCGGGGCTCCCCAGTTCTGCCTTCCCCCTCGCAGTCCCCATGCTGCCCCGTGGGAAGGCCGAGCAGCGGGGCCGGGCCGGGCTGTGTTTACAGGGCGCGTTGCCTGGCGATGGGACTCACCGGGAAAGGGCTGGGGCATCCCTGTCCCAGGCATCCCTGTGCTGCCCGTGTGAGGCTGCAGACAGCGCCCGTCTGCACCGAAACACTTCCGAGCTACTCAAATGTGCGTCTGCCGTGTGAACAGCGGGAGGGGGCAACCCACGGAGGAAACGTGTCCAAGTTTCACGCGCCTTAGTTCGCGGATTTCAAGATCAAGACAATAATGTTGTTGTAATTTACTTCCTGGTTACACTTGAAACTGCCTGGTCCACCAAATGAAGCAGTTTATTTTGTTATTACAGTGATTGATTTTGTAATGTTCAGTTCAGTAATGTCTGTTTTCTAAAGTAATGCACAAACTTGCTACAGAATGTGAAAAGCCAGCTGGTAAACCCCTTGTTCAAAGTACAGATTCCAGGTTTGCCAGGAATCATCTCTCCTCTTTGATTTGTGTGGAAACCAGGCCAAACATAATTTCAGTATGTTTTTTGGGTCTTTTTCAATTACCAAACTATAATGCTTTTATAAATGGTTTGGGACTGTCTAAATTTGGAAATAGATTTGTTAGTGCAGAAACATAATAGGATACCACACCGTCCTGAAATGCAGATTATTATATTTATTAGCAGTGTCTTTCTCCCTTTTTTAAGATAGAACACAATAAACTATCCCGAAACAATGGAATTCACATTCCTCTGTAAGCACTGATTGATTTAAATTGCATTTTAAATCTTCTCCTTATAGCTAATAGATAGGAATAGCTTATGTGGGTAAATATGTCAACCACTGAGCTAGTAGTATCTTTACCTCATGCTCTTTATCACTGCTGATGTATACCAACCACTTCAGGTTCAATGTGTGCACATTACTGAATATATTCAAGGTAATATGATGTAAGAATACTAAGATGCTTATGCCGGTAGCAGTATTCTCGTATGGGGGTTGAATAAATAATGAAAATATAAAAATGGACCTATGTGTAGAAAAAGTTCCACTGCATTCACAAATGCACAGTCTGGAAAAGAAGGAAAAGATTATTTTCAGTTTTCTGGAAAATGAACTAGCTGCAGCTGATGTAAATGTGCAACCCTCATCTGTATCATTTATTGGATTCCATTGTCTAAAAAAAATATAAGCATTTAAAAGTTGTATTGCTACATAACACACCTAAGTAGTTTTGAGTTCAAGTCACTTCACATTTCTGGAACACTTGAGAGGTTCACCATCTTCCTCCTTTATTTCCTATAAAGCATATACAAGTTTTTTAATTTGCCTTGCTGATTTTTATTCCAGATTTAGGTCTTCTTGTTGCTGTTCTTCAAATGAATCAAGAGATATGGTTTCTTCTGGTAAAGCACATATGAAAATTATTTTTTATGTGTAGAATTTCAAATGAGTAGTTTGTGACCCATACATTTTTCTTTTCATGCTGTACGTTTTCCCATAAGCTTCACTACATCTTGCTGCATGTCCAGACCTTTATCTTTGACCTTTTCTGTTTCTTGAACTCAGTATTCTTAAGTCCTGACTTCAAGTACTTGAGCAACTTTCACTTGAACTTCAGCCTGTGAATAGCTAATTATTAGGTAGAATTGAGTAGGGACCTTCCTATGACCTGTTTCTCTCACTGCTTGTAAACTTGTATACCACAGGCAACCCTGCTTTAAGGAGTTGGCAACCTGAAGTCTCTTTTTTTCCTTTTTGTTTAACACTGATGGTCCCTCCTGCCAAAACTCAGAGCATGATGTATCAGCAACCCTCCCTCCAGCCAAAGAAGGCTAGATGCAGCTTGCTGTGAAGCCTGACAGTTCAGCTCCATGTGTCAGCCTGAGGGAATCATGTGAGAGCAGTGAAACATGTTTTCTACCTCCAGAGTCTGTAGCCTCTGGCACCCACTGGTACAGGACCAAAGGAGGACCAGTAGCACAGCTGGCCTGGCTCAGGTCCCATGGTTTTACGCTTAACTGCAAATGTTTCTTCTGCAGACTTGTCCCAGCTTATTTTACAACTGATTTAGAAACTGCAGTGTTAAAACTACTTTAATTTTAGAAGTCACTTCAATCCCTTTTTCAAGGGACAGAGATGATCCAGCAGTTATTAAAGGGCAGTGGTTTGTTGCTTGCAGAGGTCTGGATTTGAAGATATCCTGGCTTCATGTCCTTGAGTTCAGCAAAAGCATTAACTCTTATCATCTTCATTCTGAATTGCAGAGAAGCCTATATAGTTCTTTAGAACTGTGAAAGAGGTCATAAAATGAACATGAAATATATAGACAGGTCCAACTCTCAACCCACCATCTGTTTATTTGTGCATTGGATGCTATCTCTTAGGGCAAAACACTGTCAAAAGTGATGGCTGTGTTTGAGAACTTCATTTTTAACCTCCAGGGCCAGACACATACAGCAGGGCTTTCCATAACCACAGGCTGCCAACCTCCGTGGCAACCCACAGTGATCTTGGAATTCTAAAATGTCTCAGATCAGACCGTTTTAGAATTCGACATTCTTAGCCTGTGATTCCTCCCTCTTTAAAGTGAGAATAATGAGATTCCTAAACATAGTTTGGAATCTGCTAATCATGAACCTTTTTTTTTTAATAGAAGCACAAGTTAGTTTTTTAAAAGTGGTTCAGGTTCAGAAGCAGAACAGAGTATCTCAAATGTGTGTAGCTGATGCAAGGGAAACAGTGGCTACCTTCATTTTTTCTATTAGAAATAAAACAAAAGTAGGAAAGCATGTGTTATTTTGACTTAATTCTGGTCTAATCCTTGCCTTAAGAGCACAGAGAAATCACAGGTGCCCATCCTTTAGCAAAGAAGTTTGCACCCAGCTTCTATGTATAAACAACAGTGATATCTGTTTCTGTAGGAAGCACAGGGTCTTACTTTGTGATATCTCTGCAGGTCTACGCCCTCAGTCATTACCAGTCTTTATGGCTGTTCCTCCTGTAGAAATAATCTCCTTTCTGTTTTTCAAGTTGCATAAAATTTGCACACTGCAGTAGCAAAATTGTTCAATGCTGGCATAAATAATCTGTTCTGACAACCCTTCAGGGAGTAACTCCTGTTGGCAGGATGTGTGTGTGTAATCCCAGGATGGTCTGCTGCACTGGTAACTGCACCATAACAAAGGAAACAGGAGCTGGGCCTCGAGCAGCTCATGGATTTGGTGGGCAGGCTCAGCTGGGTTGGCAAGGTAATGCAGCTCACCTTCAAAAGGGAAAGCAAAGAAGATAATAGTCACTGTAGAGGGCCATCTAGCAGAATGAACCATAGAAACCTTCTATGATGTATTAAGAAAATGTTTTGTAAGAGACATGCTGAACTTTCTGTTAAATGAAACTTCTGTCATTTTTCTTTTAATTTCTTACTTTGCCCTGCATGCCATTTATGTTTGTAACCTGTCATCACCTGTTGGTGCTACATGCTTACATCAATAAGAAATCACACTTCTATAATGCTGACTCACAGCCATTTAGAAGGGAAGACTTATTAAGGGAATTGGAATTAGCCACACTGTCTGAAGGAAATTGTCCTTTATATTTTGGAGTCCAGATGCGAGTCCCTCTTCCCTGCTGCTCTTGGCAGAGTCCTTCAGGAGGCGGACAGACAGTCTATTTCAACAGCCTGTAGGACAGAATGAAAATGTTCAAACAAGTTCAGGTTTTGTATGTCTCAGTCAACACAGTTCATCTGGCAGCACTGTGGTAAACAAAAGTCTAAAAATTGTTCTTGCTTTGGTAGTAGTGATCTGTCAGTGCAATTTGCCACAGTGTCCATCAACCGTGCTGATACCTGCATCTATAAAAAAGATGGTAATACAAGAGAGTCATGTTTTGAAAAACTGTATGTAAACCTCCTGTGGTTTGTAGTACAAAAAATTGAAAGAGACATTAATAGCTAGAAATACACTGTACCAGTAGCTATAACAGCTGAAGACAGACTGGGAAAGGGACAATCAAAGGAGAAATAACTTTGGCTCCCCACTGCAGGAAAAACCAGTGGCACTTTCATTCACCATATATTCTCCCTCCTTATCAGGAATTCATTCAGTGTGTATACCAGGGGTAGCTATCTTCTCACAGATAGCTTGTTACCTCCTTTCCCTTACCTGTGGCATCTGGAGAAGCTGTATATTCCACTGTAGTAGGCTTTTCTTGGGTCACTGCATCAGCTTATGGTGAGGGCTTTCTGTCACAGACACACACACAATTGTTTTTATGAAGGGGCAGCTGTTCTCAAGATCCTGAGCCATATCAACTGTTTTATCTGCCATTTTATCCATTAACCCTCTAGCAACTGCAATGCAAGTCTCCATGTTCTTGTTTTCATTTTTTGTTAAGTAAACTACAGTAGATGGCAAGCCTTTACTGGTACAGCTTGATCATATACCTACACTGAACACAGAGCAGACTTTGATTCTTCTTTTTTCAATGTGTGCCTCTTCCCTCCTGACTCCTACCAGCCCATAGGGTTAATAATGCTCCAGCAGTTACATATGCAAACCTAGCTTTATCCACAAACCACAAAGACTGTTAGATATTATCGTGCCAGCTGCATCATGTCTAGGAAAACTAGCTTTGATGTACACAATTATTTCACTAGACCCAGTGCCCTCTGATAAGGTGACTATCCATACCATGCCAGTTTTATGCCTGACTAGGTATTGCCAGTTCCCTCCAGACAATATAAAGCCAGTATAAATAACAAACTCTGGATGATTCACCAGAAGTAGCGTCACATGCTCCTGCTCCATCCATTTGGAATGGTAGGTGATCCAGTGCCATACAAATCACATCTAAATGACCTTGTCAGCATGTTCTCACTAAAGCTGAAATTTCTTAATTATCTGAGCTTCACTTCTGTCTGACATATATATGAGCACAAAGAAATCTAGTATTTACCAGCGCAGCTGTTTTCTACCTCCTTCCCCACCTGCAGTCTGCCAGGACACCATTCTAATAGAGTCTTGTGTAAACAGCAGTTGGTAAAAGTCCTGAAGTCCCTTCTATGGCAGATGTGACATCATTGTGACACACATACCTCAAGTTTCTTAAAAATATTTTCTCCTCCATAATGCCCACCAGGGACACTGAGCAAGCTGAGGGTGTTCCTGGAGTGCCTTATTCATCTCTGTCTGAAGACAGCATTTGTCTTTGTGTCAGCTGCAGGGAGCTCAAGTGCGAAGCTACAGGGTGAGCATGGGTCTACCCCTCATGGCCCAGTGGTCCCTGTTGGTCTTTGTGGACTTGCTAATGGGATTTGCCAAATGCAAGACCTGTGTGGTTGATCCTGACTCCACACTTTCCCAGCCAGAAGAAAACAACCATATTGGGGATAGGCTGAGGCCAGGCAGCAGGACTGTATCTCAGGTGAAGACTTGACTGGTAGCAGCTCCCCCAGGACAGGGCTGGGGCTCATCTGTAGCCTCCCTGTGGCACTACCTGGGGACCTCTGCTGTGGCTGCACTGACTCTGCATTGTCCCCAAGCCCTGGCAGCCAGACCTCCCACTGGAGGTGTGCTCTCGGGACCTTTATAAAATGGGCACAGTTTTTACAGCTGGTCTGCACAAACATGATGCTTTCTATTATTTTATTTCAATCTGTCTCAAAATCTAAAGTTACCAATACCATGGGAAAGGAAAATGCCATCCAACTAGCAATCTGGTCCTTATCACAGCTGCTGAATCTCAATACCTGAAAGTTAAGTTTCAATCAATTTAGTCTTGAATGCCTTTTCAACTTCAGATAAACCAGAACTTTCAGTATTTAACAGCTTTTAGAAAATATATGCAATTAAATATGATGCTTTGGATTAATTTCAAAATACCTGACTTGCTGTGGTACACTTCCAAAGCTAATTTCATTAGGATTTTTCTTTCTCTGACACTACCTGGAACAAAATCCTGAAATTTTCTGAAATCAGTGGAACAATCTCAGAGGTACAGTCTGATGAAGGTATCTTTTTTCTTTCCACAGATCAGATTAACTGCTTTGCAGGCCAGATCTAGACACAGGGTCATTGGCTGACCATCTCTGCTAAGAGAACTATAAAGGATTATGTATTATAACCTTTTATGTTCTAGTCAGTGGCTTGAACCTGGCCCATGTGAGAGTGGTTTGATGTCATTCATGGGAGCCATCTATAGTTGTGAATTCTGGCAAAGCCTTTTCTTAAGTAGATAGACTGTGCCAGAAAAATTCTGAATAAATTTCATTGTTTTTTAATCTGGAATGGCATGAAAAAGTTTTGTTATCGAAATATATACCTCCTGATCTGCAGATGTGCTGGGTCTCACCATCATCAGTTGGAATGAACTGTCAAAATCCATCCCTTGATTACAATACTGGGTGAAGAGATAAAGTTGTAACTGTCATGTCATGACAGCTCTGCTGATGTAAGAGAGAACATTCCTGGTGACCTCAAGAGAAGGAAGAACCATCCTGTTCTGAAGAGAAGGATGGTGAAAGCATTAAGCTAAAGAGCAATGTCAGAGTGAATTAAAACCAACAGTGGCAGTACTTAACTGTTTTTAAAAGTTAGTTCAGGCAGGTGTTCTACCACTTCTACTTGCATAGCCAAGTTGAAATGCTCTCAGCAGAACAAAGCAATACCCACCAGGATGTAAAGGTGCAGGAAAGAAGTTGTGTGAGTAGTACGTAGATTTTTAAATATATATTTCAAAAGAGAAGTACATAGAAAGGCTCTCATTCTTTTGGCTGATATATGCTGAAAGTTCCCATTTGGATTTTGATTTGCACATACGAAAAAGAAGGGTTAACATTTTCAGAATATCCCTGGTGGGATATTAGTGGTCCTAATTTTTAATTTTTTTTTAAATGGGCAAATACCTCTCTGACTGCACAGTGTCCAGTGTAGCAGAATAGTAAATATGGGCCTTTGAGATTGATTAACACCCATTTGCAAAACTGTTGGGGCCACCAAGTCGAGCAGAAAACTATATCCCACCTTATATTTGGAAAAAGGGTCCAGGGCAAAATATTGCCTCCAGTGTGGCATTAACTTCCCACAGAATATTTTCCCTGGTGGATGCAATATAATGTGGAAATATTTGAAAATTAAATATTCCATAGGCAATCACCTGATAAAGAAAAACTCACCTAAATTTTCCAATGGAAAGATAGAAAAGTCTCAGTCTACTCTGGTCTTATCAGAAATTAAACTGTAAAAATAATACCAGAAAGAAGTTTGAAAATCATTTGATATGTTAATTGAACACTAGCAACAGGATCCAAGAAGTTAATCCAGCTTGATTGTGTTGTCACAGCTAGTATGTTGTTCTTGACTATAAATTGGATATTTTTTTGTTTTCTCTCTATTTTTGGTCTCTCTAAGCGCGGGCCATGCTGGCAGCCTCTGTGAAGCTGTTGCCTGAAGTTAGAAAAATTATTTGATATTTAATGTTTGATTCTCCTGTCCAGACACAGTCATCCTCAAATAAACAATTTGATGTTAAAGAAGGTCTTATGTTGGTTTCTGTCATAGCACACTGCATCCATCCTGACTTTAAAATGTAACTCTAATGTGGCAGCTCTTCCAGATGATTTTCCTCCTAATTTACATCTGCATTTGCTCCATCCACCTCTGACACTCATTGAACCCTGATAGCATGGTATTAAGACAGCTTAAAGAAGCCATATTTCTTATGTTTCTTCTGTCTATAAAATATTTAATCCTTAACAAATTATGCTACTTCTCTAATCCATTTTTTACATTCATTGAGATCCATGGCTCATCTCTCAGGCATAGTTCTCCTTGTGTTTTGAACTGGATTATTTAAGGAACACCAATTAAATTCCTAAAAGCCTTTATTGGCATAATATCCTTTCTGTTAGAAGTTTTATTTTCTTCCTGGGCATTTTGGGTAATTTCAGTGGTAGAAAGGCTTGTTGGAAGAAGGATGTATGGCAGAGAACAAGACCAGGGACCACACATCACACAAGCAGTAGGACGAACTACTGAGGAACCAGAGTAAAGGTTGCATATCAACAAGAGCTTTTATCACATAAGAACTCATGGAGGTTCTCACTATAAATTTAAAGCTAATCTAACAGTTTCCAGACAGGGGTAGCAGCACCACCACATTTTCCTGGGTTCCTGGGAAATAAAGCAACTCAGGGTTTCAGATTGCTTCCTACCTTCTCACCAGGGCAAGTCAAATCTTTGTTCTTTGAGTGGGAACAATGCAGATTTTATGGCATGACAGTTTCACTTGAGTGCCGACTTTCTTTTCAATATGGGCCTGAGTCCATTAAACCGTACATGAATGCACAATACTAGAAATTTTCCACTGCAGTCTATTCCTTAAAACTGCATTCTGTTCTGTGACTTGATCAGTGCAGAAAGATTGAAGTCAACAGTTTCTTCTGTCGTGTTTAGGTCAATAAATCTGCTAGTCTAGATTCATTCCTGGTACAACTTCGATGTGGATAGAATTAAATTGTCCAACCAAAAAGATGACAAATCTTCAAAAGTACTTTGCCTAAGCAAGGCTGAAAATATCATTGAACAAAGACAAATGAAGGAATTTTAATTTAAAATTTCCTGCAGGTTTCCTGACAACTGGTTGTTAAGCCAATCTATTCTGTGTTAAGTTTAGACAATAATCATAAATCGAAGTGAAAGACAAGATCAGTTAAATAAAGCTTTTTAGAAACATTTATTTTTTCAGATATACCTTTCAGGGCTTTTAGGCAATGCATATACTGTTGACAACTGTGTGATGACTTGGGCTGTTGAGTTGAAGAAGTGGCAATGAGTGAGAACTGCCCGAGTGAAGCACTTCTCTATTCTTCTGTTTTATTACTGCATTGCCTCTGGCTTTAAGACCCAGTCAGAGCCAGCTGGAGTGGGCAGGCAAATTTCCAGATGTTAACACATGCCTTTGGCATTTTCTTTCACCAAAGCCCAGGATATCATCTGCAGTCTTCTAAAGGCTGATATACGGTTTGGAGGGGAAAGACAGAACTTACCACATCATCCATCCAGCATTCTGATTAATAATCTAGAACACTGTGTTTTATTATTTGAAAGTACACTCTGATTATCTTTGTTTTTCATTCAGAGATGTGGAAAGCAGCACTGTCTGCGTTTCTGATGGGACTCGGCACGGTGGGACTGTCACCACTAGGTGGCACGAACCCGATGCAGCAGAAAACAGGTCTCAAAAAATGCTGGAACCCTTAATGCTTTGCTGAGCAGCTGCCATCCAGTAAATGAAAAGACTAGCACCACCACCACCACGTCAGCCATCAGCACAAGACTCATCTAGAGAGCCCACTCCCTTCTGGTTTGCACAGAAGCGTTCTAGATCATGGGGGAAGGATGTGTTTGGAACAGAACCTCTGTGTTGCCTCATTCCCCCAAGCAAAATGAAAATCTATTGCTAATCCTACACCTTTTTTCTGTATTTCTGCAGGTTTGTAAATCACCCCCCCCCCCCGCCCCCCCTTGGATCTGCAGTGATGTGGACAGCTAGGACTGCATCAAAAACTGGGGCCAGCTGGCTGCCATTGTGATCCTATTCCTTTGGCTGCAGACACATAGCCCCCCCAGGGCAACCTTGTGTTTAGGTCTCAGGGCTGTAAACTGAAGTGTCTCAGCAGCCCTTTGCCTCCAGGTCAGCACTGACCCTGCACTGCAGGTCTGAGGTCTGGGGAGGGTGCTCTTATGGTGCGTCCTCTGAGCGGACTGTCAGCCGGGAAGGCTCCAAATGATGGCCCTCCAAGGAGGTATTAGAGATCCCAAGATTACTCTATTTAGAGCAAGTGATCCTTAAGATTTCTTTAGAGATATGCACTCTAGTATACTGCTGATTTCTTATTCAGATTTGCTAATATCTAATCCATTTCTTTAAGCAGGATTTCTAGATAAATATGGTAATTGATCTGTCCTAAAAATACAGGAAAGCTGGCCTTGCTATTCATCACAAAGGAGACAGAGCCAGAGAAACACCTTTTGGTTAGGCTTACAACTCTTAAGCTTTTACAACAATTTATTCCTACAGCATCAGAGATGTGAAAAACACTTTAAAGAGATACAATATGTGCTTTAAATGTGGTATCATATATGCAGAAGGCATTCAAAAATTAAAAAAAATGGAAGGTCTTTATACTAAAGCACCTTTGCTTCAAATGAGATTAAGTGCAGGATAAGATGACAATAAACAAAGGACTGGATGAAAAACTGGCAGTGGTGAACAGTCAGACTTTATAATATGACCATATCTTATTTCCTTCTCAGATTTTTTTAATACAGTAAATTTATTGTAATAGGATTTCTGGACAGCATCCACTTTGAAAGCCTGGGCAGAAGTTAGCAATAGAAGATTGTTTGAAAAAAAAAAGAGGCATGTAAAAAGATTTTAAGGAAGTCTGAGGCCGTAGGGAGAAAAAGATCAGAGACTATTTCTTTAAAAATAGTTTTACCAATTCCCATTTCTTGCAGAGACAGCATGCTTAAATATATTACGGTAATATAAGTTTCTGAGTCATTTGTGTCAAATGTGAATTTGGTTTGGTTTCCTGGAAGTGTGAAGCTACACCCAGACATTACAGTGACGGAGGTTGTACACATGAAGCCGGTCAGAAACTGCGCGCAGGGATAAGAAAGAGTTTCCTTACAGGAAACTTGGGTTTTGGCAGACAACAAAGTAAGTTCCCAATTTTGGCCAATGANGGGGGGGGGGGTGTATTGTCTTTCATATATATCATAGAGGAAAGAAAACAATTCCTGAGAGAAACTTCATTTTGCTAAAACCTGAGTTTTCATCAGCACAAGTTTGTCATCAATTCTCCAACGTTTTAAAGTATTTCATGTATTCTCACACTGTATATTCCTTGCCTAAGAAGGACTACAGTTTACTTACACTTGTTAATTCTATGCAATTTAGCTGCAAATTTAATGTGGACACTTAGAAATACATGATAATAACAATAGAAGCCCTAAATCTTGAAGCTTGCACAAGGGTAGGAGTTTGCTCAAGGGTCTTTGTGTGGAGCAGGCTTTCAGCTCAGGCAGAGGTGTTTCACCATCCTGTTCCCCTGTCAGTGGAGCCAGAGCTTGGTCTCCATTTCCCATTGGCAGTGCCCAGCCCTTGTGAGGCACTGGGCTCTTGTGGCCCCACATCAGTGACAGAGGCACAACAGATGCAGGGAACAGCCTAGGGAACAAACCTGGAAACAGTACCTGCAAAGACACAGAGTGAATTTCTGGGCCTACCAGCTCACATTAGGGATGCACAATCAAAACTCCGCAAATTCAAAATATACAGTATTTACACTCTTCCTTTCTAAAGAGAGGCAAGAATTTAGGCTGTTTCACAGGCAATTGGTGTGTGCTATTTTAGAGGTCAAAACAGAGAGGCACTCTTTGCAGCTAGATCCTGGAAAGTGCACCCCAGACTTCCTCATAAAAATCTGCTTTGGCCCTTTCCAGCCACGCCCTTCACATGCCCCCATGCATAGTGCAAAAAGATACAGCATTTCTTTTATGCACAGCTTTCTTGAGCAAAATAGCCTGGGTTTTAGTGTTGGTCCTATTACATTTAGATTAGTGTTTCAATCAAAGCAACTCATTTTGCCCCAGTCTTCTGGGACACTCTCCAGACTTACTAGATCTTTTCCTTTAATGTCTGTTCTAACTAAACATCTATCTAGAGATCAGCAACCGGAAATCTGTTGTCCTAGAAGAAGGCATTGGATTATTAGTATTTTATATTCCTGAAGGAAAGTGTTTTCTTACGGCAAAACATTATATAATAGTGCTGTTTGAGGTGCTACACCAAACATCTGTACCCATTGCCATTAAGTGTGACTGCATGGGATCAATATTCAAACACAGTCATTTGTTCTCTGTGATACTACCAAGCATCTAAAAACTGTCTCTAAATCCTGGGTGGTTAATGTGAACCAGGCATTTTTAAATAGAACAACCAGCCCACCCATGATTATAAGCCTGAACATAAGGGAGCATGTTTTACAAGGTCAATTCCAATTAAAGCTCCTCTCCCAACCCAAATATCTTTAATCTCCAAAGACTACTTGTGTGCATCATTTCACTTATGCAAGTCTGTTTTGTGATTACTTCCAATTACTTCTCTGCCCACGTAGCTTTCTCACCCTCATCCTTCACAGCTGTGAATATACACATAGGGATGTAACTGGCTCTAGCTTACTACAGCTGCTTTCCTCAGGTGCTCCTTTGTAGGGCAGCCTTTAGGATGTGATTTAACACTTGAGAACAAGCTGGCAGGTGGGGGAAGGGGAAAGAACTGCTTGGATTATGATGCTTAGTAGATCATGCTATTTTAGCTACTAGTTTTACTTTTTTACTCTACAGTTTATTCACAAGCATAAAGTCACAGAGTTGCTAAAAAGAGCACAGGAGATGGTTTTTTGATAGCAAAAATAGAATGAGATTCTAGTCTTACAAATGGATTAGTTTCAAAACTCCTATCTATACTGGAGGAAGGCTCAGATGTCAAGGGTAAATCTTGATCTTAATTCTCTGCATGGAAATCTGAAGTAGTTCCAGGCATTGTCAAATGTTTTCTTGGAAACCTCACTGAGAGCACAGTTTGGATCAAAGTGCGTAATCCAGGACCAAGAATGGAAATTTGTTCCAGCCCATTTTAATTAAAAAATAGGTTTTAAACATGTTAATACTGCAAAGGTCAATCAAGACACAGACCACTGTATTATTTGAACAGAGAAGGAAGGCATCTTTCTCCAAACTCTACAAAAATATACTGATTTCTCTCTTATTTTTCAACAGGCATAAGAAACGATGGGCATAAGAAACTGTTCTATGCCAGGAAAGGGGAGTGATTCCATCTGATTTAATATTTGCTTCTGTGCTTTGCCTCACCCCCATAGTACAAAGGGAGGTGGGAAATGGCCAGTCTCCTGAGCTGGCTGCTCTCTCCCTGGGGAGCTCCCATCCAGAATCAAGATACCACATACCCCTTGGCACATCAGAAGAGGAGGGAGGTGGCCAAGTCAGTGATGTTCCCATCCCAATCTGCCTTCCAGTCCAGGGGGACACCCGCTCCTCAGGAGAGCAGAGCAGCCTTCAGGCTGTGATTGGCTTTTCCAAGACATCTCTGTTCAGCTTGGGTGTGCCCAAAGATCAGACTCAGTGGAGTTAGGCCAGTATGCGTGAGAACAAATTATGGTTCTGGCTCTTTAGTTTCATTGTTTTTTGTTGATGATGCAATATGACTAATTTGTTAGGAATAATAGTGCTGCACTCAAATATGCCCTTCTCAGAAATAGCTTCTTTGCAGGCTCATTAAGAGTGACGGGTTTAGAAAAACAAAAGCTTTTGCCTTAATTTCTGAGAGAAAAATTACTTTAAAGTAACAGATACTCCTTTCAAACTATACCATCTTGCTGATGTATTATATAAACTTATTATGTGGCATCGTGCTGTGTTTGAACAGTGCTACTTTTGGACATGCCATTTCACCACTCCCTCAAAAAAGCCAAACATCTAAGAACATACTTTTTAACAGAAATGGTCTCCTTTTAAACAGACATTCCCTCCAGTACCAAGGTCTGGATTTGCTGGTGCGGGACTGTCACTGCACAGTATGCTGGTCGTGCAAATACCTTGAGCTAAAGGTCTGAATTAAAGAAAGCAAATATTTATCTGAAAGGAGATCCCAAGCATACATAGTACCTTTCTAATCAGTGTCCATAAATATAACTGATGGTAAAGGAGTCCTGACTTTGAACTGATTGCTCTGATCAGATTTGGCTTTAATTGAGTTCAGATGTAAATAGTTTTCTAAAAGGATGCAGTACTGTAGAAATAATTGGGATTTGTGGGTGTCCAGTTGGGATTGGGGGTGAATTTTGAAATTCGTCTTCTACTTCTCTCTACAATTGTGTCACATGTGAATTTTTAGCATATTTTTCTTTCTTTGGTATAGGAAGATGAGAATATCTGTATTAGTTCACCTCAGCCAAAACATAAGAGGCCTGAAAGGCTTAACACGTCATTGTCCTCCTACAGGTTCAGTCTCCATGATTTCTACAGGTATAGCAAATCTAGCCCTGAGTGGGTTTCCTCTGAAAACTGGTGACTGGACGAACATGAGTAAGAGTGTCATAAAATGGCAAATATTCTGGTAAAACATCTGCTTCAACATAGAAGGAACTCCTCTGAACATGGAAACATTTTTGGAAATGCTGAGAAATTTTCCATTGCCCTTAAAACAGTCAATCCAAAAACTCTGCCTCACTGCTTCTCGTCATTTTTCAATTTGAAAATTTTGCAAGGTCATATTAGAAAAAAAAAGGTACTAGGAAAGATACCCTATTAATTTTGTATATTTATTACATATACCTACACAATGAATTTAGGTTTTGAGGAGAAAAAGGACAAGCATACACATTAGAATGATGCAATATAGCATATGTTTATCATCAAAGTTTGCTGTATTAAGCATATATTTTCTGCTTCTTACAGGCAGGTCTGATCTTTGCAGAAATTCCTAGAATGAGTGGGTTAGCAGGCAAACTGTACCTGAAATATTATTCCCAATAAGCACACTTGATTTTAGGTTATGTCTGTGTTTCCCTTCTGCAGGAGTCGCTCACGTCCTGAGGAGTCAGGAGTTATACTTGTTATGACTAAGGTAGACCTCTGGAGCAGGTGTTTGTATTGATCTGATTTCGAGGACACACATCACTATGGTGTCCAGGTCACCTTAGGCAGCATATTTCAGGACTATGTATAAAGAATATTGATTTTTGGATGCCTGTTTCTAAATGGAGAAAATGCAACAGATGCATCTTTCTTCTCCCTGAACTTGCACCTGGTATTTCCAATTCGTTCTATGCAGACCTGGTATAAAGCACTTTCTTATATCATTTCCTCTGCACTTAATCCCACTGAAGTCAACAGTACCATCTTCATGTGGACAAGATCAAACTTTGAAGATGTAGATTAAGACCAAGGTTAAGGAGAGAGGCGTACACCACTTCTGCTTCACACTTTCATACTGAAAGCCCCTTCCCACTACTAGACTGTATTTACTGTTTTGTCCAGATAAAAATACTTTTGAAGAAGCCGTACTGTTGCCAAGGATCAGACAGTAACCATCTGTCCTTAGCCCATTACCCCTACAAGCTCATTCCTAACTGATTCCCTGTTGAGGAAGTGGGGCATCATTACAGAAATAGAGAGCAGAGTGAAACAAAACAAAGTAATCATCTCACAACCCAGCCGCTTAGATCTCAAGGCAGAAATAAAGGTTTATGCTATTGCTGGTACACTTGTCCTCTTGGACACCAATATTCAAGGCAGTCTGCCTGAAAATTATTTTCTTCACACATTTTTGCAAGTATAACTTGCAAGCATGACCACAATATAAGCTTAGGTTTAAAGTAGCAGTAACTGTTGTGGAGTGGAGACTGCTGTGTGATGGTGCTCAGTGACACTTGTGAATTAAGATGTCTACTGCAAGGAGCAAACATTGCACATGGCCTTGTGCAACACACTGTGTTCTGCTTCTTTGAACAACACAGGAATGGCCGGCCTAAATAAAGTCCAAAGAAGGGACCCATGTCCCACAAAGAGGCATATAGCCTATTTAAACTTACACCTCTTTATCCAGTGTTGAGAACTTTAGACAAGCTGCTCATATAAGCTACACTGATAGACACAGGGTACTTGCATTTAAATCTTCACCTCATTGACAAATAATAGGCTATTTAAAAGGCTTTGCATTTGTAGCACTAAGGTGATTATGGAGAGTGAGAATTTATACTAATTGATTGGTTATATTCTCTATTAATGTAAGGAACTCATCCACCATGCTTTAGCTAGACATATGTAAGATTTTAAAAGTGCAATTGGCATTGGGAGCTAATATGAAATATATTGCAGGATAAAGTTCTTTCAGAAAATCTAGGCCTGTTTATCACAGTGACATTAGGAAGTTCGTATGGATTATTTTTGTGAGCAAAAGGTGCAGAATTTGTCTATCCAATTGCTGCTGCAGTTACTTCTGTTTGTAACTAAGTGTAAGTTGCTTTCTATGAGAATTTGAATTGTGTTCTGTGTATTATTTACATGTGTTGGAAGAAGCATTGATGTACAAGAGGAGCCAGTATAAGACTAGCAGCGGAAGGCTAGTAAGACATATACGTGCTGAACTCATTAGCTAAATTTATCTTGTATTATTTTTAGTAAAAGTCCAGATTGCTGTATTTCTATTACATCTCCCTGGGCTGGCAAATGATCTATTTGTTAAAAAAAAAAAAAGGAAGAGAGGCTTAAATTATCAAGTTATCTTTCTTTTAAAGACAAGTTTCATCCACAGTCTAGCACAACACTGAGGGTCCACAGAGGCTGCTTCTATAGCTCAGTAGTTGCAGCGGTAGGAAGACCCACATCACCTTCAGGCTGCATTTCCTGCCTTCTGAACTGAGTGTCCTTAATGAAGGCACAGTTACTCGGTGCATAAGAAAATCCCTGAAGTAGAGGAGGCAGTGCAGTAAAATCAGTTGCCACCTGGTGCCTTGCTGGTCTCCAGCAGAGGATGTGTAGAGTCAAGCATTCTCAGGCAGCAGAAGACATCCAACCTGGATTCACCACGTTAGGAATGCTTCTCTTCAGGAGAAAGAAAGGAAGCAGAGATCAGGCAGGAAGAAATCCTGAGCAGAGATGCATGTACCACAGATTCCCTTAGGACAGACTCCCTGGTCAGAGCTCCCCTGGACAAGTACCTCATTGTCCCTTATCTCCATGAAGTGCCACAGCTCAGAGCTGTGACTCCAGTAGATGACAGCTGATAATTTATGAAACATTTTGTCTTGGCCTGTAGCAGAGATTTTTCCATAGTGCAGCGAAAGTCAAAACTCAGTTCTAATGAGAACACCATTAATATCTACCCAGACCTCGCCGCTGAACAAAGTCCTCTGCACCAGTGGTTGCTCCACCCTGGCATCACACTTCCACACTCATCTTCCCCACCACTTGAGTGTGAAGCACCCTGAGGGTGCCAGCAAGCCATCATATCTTTCAGCACCCTTTCCTCCTCTCAAATGTTGTTTGCTACATGACATTCAAAAGCAAAACAGGCAACAAGAGCACCCTGACTGATTTTGTTCTATCCCACTAGCTCCTGACGTCTTTCACTTGGAAATCAATGAGATACCGACTGTGGCTGGGGAAACTGGGACCTGCTGGGTGAGTTATACAGCAATTATATCTATTTCAGGAAAATTCAGGCACACCTCATTACTTCTGGTGTACCATTGATTTTATTGCAATTAAATCCTGGAGGTTTCAGACTTGGCTGAAATATCAAATCTCAATTAAAACAAAATCTCAGACATTCAATAAATGGATGCTTCCTGGAGATGCTTTAGCAAACTTCTGCCCTCCCCCACCTTTTGGTCACCAGCTCCAATACACTTCAAACAGAAATCTTCCTCTCATAGTGTAAAAGTGTCAGTGAAAATGGCTGAAAATCACTAATACTTCAACCTTATTGCCTAAATTTATACACACTAGCCAAGGAGAGATAGGTATATAGTGCCAATGCAGGTCAAGGATGACATGGAAATGAGAAAAATAATGCACTCATATGGGAGCCACTGCTAGGTAAAATTAAAGTACATAATTGGAGATGCTTCTCAGGAGTCAGACAAGTTTTGACACAGAAAAAAATAAGGTAGCACAGCTGATGCATTTCTTACTAGAGTTGGTGTCTTGTGAATTGCCCCATGCAAGCTCTGTGGACCAGCTGTGTTGACTGGGGCTGTTCTGTGGACTTAAGAAGAGCTAGTTACACCAATGCCAGTATCGTGCTCACACAGAAGAATTTGTGTTTGTGTCCAATGCACAGGTGCCCCATATCCTTCTTGCCCACATCCTAGGAAAGTTTTCTCTCCTTTTTTGTGTTTCTGCAGGGGAGAAAGAAACAGTATTTTCATAAAGGACATGTTAAACTTCAGTGATTACAGCTTAAGAGATCTAGAGGGCGAACATTTAAAATATGGTGCTTATTTTGTTAGACACTGTTTGAAAAACAACAGTTTACTAGCTGTGCTTGTTGTTTTCTCATTTAATTAGGGACTTAGCTCTACGTTCCAGTGTCAACAGAGGCAGTAAATATTTAAATGAGATTGGGGTGCTTATTTCTTCATTGCTTTGTTATCAGGGAAGGAGACAGTTTGGTCTCTATCTTTTCATTCAATATTTTATTGCAAAGAAACAAAGTGAAGTTATTTCTATCATCCACGTGTGTGTTGAAAAGAAGGACAGTAGAAAGCAAGGCAACAGACACAACTTGGGAGGCTAAAATACCTTGTCTCTGCATTATATGGAAGCACAACTGGCTTAGAGCAAATTGATGCCCTAGGCAAAGTACAACAGAGAGTTCCCTGAGGCTTACTCTGCTCCCCCAAGGACACATGGTGCCTCCATTGCTGTGTGGAGCTGCATTGACAGGGCAGTTTTCTTCTCTGGCAGGCAGAGACTTGCCTACCAGCCACTCCTGGCACCATACTAAAATCCAGGGGGACATCCAACAGCATTTCCGTGGGGCAGGATGGGGCAGGATAGGGCAGGATAGGGCAGTCTGAGATGCCCCACTCCTCCAGCAACTCCTTCCAGTTGCAGTGCAGTCACTCATGGCTTTTAGAGTTTGCACACTAATTTGCCTTTGGGCTAGTCTTCCAGGTGCCAGTGGGCTCAGGCATCATTGCATCCATTACACACTCATCACCCATCTAAGTTTTCTTCCTGCCCATGAGATCTAGAAATATGTGTGAGCTTATGTTCAGATGCAGTCATGCAGCTCCCAGACAGAGAGACTGAGGCTTAGACCTATTAGAGCCACCACATCTAGCATGCAGGAGTTGAGAGTGTTTGCTGTGGATCCATTTCACAGAGGGTGAGATGTACCCCAGCTATGAACAGAAAATACAGACAGCAGCACTGGCAGACCCTTGCAAGGCTGGGATTTCTTCCTTCATTACAGCGCTCCCCTAGCACGGGGATTGAAAGATTGGGTGTGGAAAACTGCTTCAGATGTAAGGCATCCATTTGTATTTAATAGCTAGCATTGATTTCCAATTTCATATCTGCTGAACAGTAGCCACTGGCCACATTAAAATTCATTATTGTCTTCACTGCTCCTTCCAATTCAGACTCTACCATCACCCTTAATGAATCAGTTCATGTCAGTGTACAATGTATATGTTTTTAAACTATTCTTGGTGACTTAATGAAGTTAATTCAGCTGGACTCTGAATAGTCTGATTTTAGCTCATGGGGCTACAAGGAAGATTTAAACATAAAACACTCAAGCAGTTCAATGACATGTTCCATCTGTATTGAAAAACTTAGTATTAGACTACTCTCTGTCCTTAAAACACATATTTAGTGCATGATGATAGTATTTATCCCTCATCATGAAGCTTTACTGCTCCTTAAAGTAACATGGAAAACACCAATCAGCGGTGTTATTCTTTGCCAGGATTTAGGCACAGCTCTCTGCTGCCTTGGGGGCTGGTCATTTTGGAAGGAGGAAGGGATCCCAATTTTTTTCCTTCAACAAAGGGAAACAAGTATTTTATTTCATGGCTCTGCAGCTTGGTAGCCAGCAGTAGGGTTTGCTCCTCTGTGAGAGGGTTGCAGACCTTGCTGTCCTGTGGCCTTGCTGGTAGCACCAGCAGAAACACTGGAAGTATCAGTGATGCAGAGGAGGGAGACTTGAGCCTTTTCCAACCTGCAAGTAGAAACGTGGCATCTTCACCCCAGGGATCAATACAGGCTGTGCTCAATTTGTTTAGCATGACCTGAAACTACCCTACTTTTGTAACCCTGTTACAGGACAGCACTGAAGCACATGTCAATGTGTGGCCTCCTCAAAGGCCCATGCAGCCCCGCGTAAGGAAAATCTTCCTTGCAAGGGATTGTGAAAGACTGACAACTGACAGCAGCAAACTCACGTGGTTGCTTAGTACCACATGTAAATAGGGTCTTTGCAGAAGGGCAACTCTGCTTGTATCATGTTCTCCTTCAAGAAACTAATTCTCCCTAGACCTAATGTTAGCACAGCGAGTCCAGAGATATTACTCATCAATTAAAAATTCAATAAAAATAAGCTGTCATTACCATCATCCTTCAAACTGAGAAACGTGTAGTCAAGAGCTGTACCATCCTGGCCTGTGACAAAAGCCCCACAGACTGCCGGCTGGTGTTAATTGATTGGTGTCATTTATAAGTAATCTAACAGTCCTGAATAATTCATTTTGCAGTGGCATATGCTGAAAATATACAGCTGCACAGATATCTGCACAGCTTCAGAAGAAATGGTGCTAAGCAGGGTGTAAGGCAAAGATTAAGATTCAGTGATCTCCTTAGGAGCACTTTATTATATGCTCTGCTCTCCAGAGCTTTTATTATGACAGAGGTACATAGATCTGACAATAGGAATGTATAGGCCTGGGTGGTCAAGACATACAGGCTCAATAGTCTCTTTCACAGCAGATTACCCATAATGAATTTTAAAAGCAGGAAGGTGGATGCCAAGCAGGAAATACGCAGTGCTGAGGACAGCCTTGGCAAACCACAATAAAAACTGACCGCCGTGTTTCCACAGTGAGGATGCTGATGATGGGGGAAAGTCTAACAATTTAATCTCTCTCCAGCCAAAATGGGATAGAAATTCTTGAGCAGGTTTTCCAGGGGTCACCTAGTGGGGAGTGACTCTCATCAACCCACATTATTTTTACAACTGCATGAATAGCCCCAGCTGATACGCTTTGAAATTGAGAGGAACCTCCCCAGGGAGCCTGAAGGACTGAAGAGGCGGCAGCCAAAGCCAAGTCTCTTCCCTTACGGGTGCACAAATGAAAAGTTCATGTGAGCTCTTATTTGCTCAGGCAAAGTTGCCTCTACAGTCAAAGGCTGATGACCTGGGCCTGTTTCAAGTCCACATCATCCCTCGCCCAGGGTGAATCCCACCCCCACAGGCCAAACCCCACTCCTTTTCAGTTCCCTGAAGGGCAGAAAGCTTTCCCCTAAATTCCATTTTGCTAGAATGATTAACTGCATTTCTGGGAGTTGCTTTGAAAAATTGTTTACGTGCATTGTAAGGGAAAAGTCTAATTCCACACAAGTTTGTAAAAGAACATGGAAATCAGCCCCTGATGAAAGGATGGGTTCCTTATAGCATCATTTCTGTGCTGTTGTTTCAAATATAAAAAGTAGCGAATTTTATTCTAGAGACCTGATTCATGTGGCTAGCTTAAAACTGCGTTTGTATAAAATATTTGTATTGTAAGAAGTGTGGCAGGGTGGGGTATTTAATTCTGAACGTTAGTTTTTGAAGGGAAGTGATCATGCGGGAATCCTAACTTTCATTTCACAAAGTTTTTCATTCTTCAATCTGCTCCTGGAACGGAGCCTAAAAGTACAACCAAATATAGCAAAATGCCTCAGAAACTAGAATAGCAGAGGGAAAAAGCATGCAAACCTTTATTTTAAAATTCTTCTTTTTTCCCCTTCCTTCCAGCTTTGACTGTGTTTTGGGGCCCAAAGGGTGATCCTACTAACCCTGAGTACAATGAACTCTGCCTTCTCCATGGGCCTTCTCCATGGGCTTGTTTGAGGGGAATGCCGACTCCAGGCAGCAAATCCCATCTTGCTCCAGAGAAGTCAACAGTGAGCTCTCCCTGACTTCAGTCAATCTTGGATAGCATCCAAAGAGAGTGAGGGAAGGAGGGAATATACTTGTTATCATTATTCATGTTGATTGTGTAAACAGTGCTCACTTGTGATTGAAAAATATGTGACTTTTTTCCCATCATTTTACAAAAAAAAAACATTTACCAAGAAAATAATCATTACTGCACACTGATTGCTCATTTTTTCCATTGCTCTGCACGTCAGAGCATGCATCGGTACAAATACAACTGATCTGGTTAAGTGTTTGAATACACAGGGGAGTAAATTGTCTGGGATGAAAGAAATTCATTATCCACAGTTTGCAGGGCTGAAAATCTGGCTGATTTAATGTTACTTCTGAGTAAAAAATTTTAAAGTGCATGCTGTGACTAGCTGAATACATCTTTAGATTCTATTCTAGTACAGTAAGCATGTTAATTAGATTATTGTTCATTCTTTCAGGAATGCTGAACCCCAACACAGCTAGTAGGATAACTAAAGGTAATCAGCCAAAGAATAGCCAATTTTTTCCCTAGCTTCTTTTCTCATTAATTTAATTCACAATGGGAAAAACTCCAGGTTTCCTTCTGGGATAGGGACAGACAAAGACTAAGTGGTAAAGACAGAATATCTCAAGAGGTCACAGATGAATCCAAGAGATAATGTATTTGCACAGGAGGCAAGAGAGTGTCTCAGGCTGTGAACTGCAGCAGCATGTGTACTCCCACTCGAGGTGGCACATATTAGAGTCTCTCCTCCCCCTGCAAACAGAGGACTCCTGTACACAGCAAATACAGCCAGGCCTTACACATACCTTTAGTATTTGGACAAGAGATTCTTCGATTAAACTAAAAGACCTTCTCAACTAGGCTTTCACATCTGTTTTTTTCTATAGGACCTTTATTTTTGTCCATTCTACCCTCCAACTTGTGTGTGATAAAGGAGAGAGAGGATGTATTTACTTACTTACTTATTTGTTTGTATTTCGCCCTACTTTGGCAGAGTTTCATGATTCATGAAACTCACCTTGCAGTGTCTGAAGCAATTCCACTTCATGTACATGGTGACAATAGCATCTTGGGAAATTAAATGTTTTCCACCTGGGCTTTTGTATGGTGCTGCTGCCAGATCCCCCTTTGAGTCCTGAGGTCAAAATATTGAAGAGAAATCATTTCCAGTTCACTGAAAAGCTTTGTGAGGCGGGATAGCCCATGGTTTGGCATAGAGCTCTTTTTTCATAAAGTTAGGTTTGCAAATGCTGAGTTAGTTAGCTTCAAAAGAAATTAACTTATAGAATTTTTTAAAAATAGCCTGTCTGTTATTAGACAAATACAGCTAGATTATATAGCTATAAAGCTATAGCATTGCTGCGCACAGCTTGTTTTAGAGATGAGATATGAACTGCAGAATTCCTGTATATGTTTTTTTTTCTGCCTTGGAAAAACTGTATCCCCATCAATATGGCCCCAAGGTAAGAGCTCCCTCCAGCTTTCTGCTTTGGTCTCTGCCAAAATTTGCCACCTCTGCAGCAGAGGAACAGACCCATGCCTGCACTGGGGTGCTCAGAGCTGAGACAGCAGGGAGGGAGACTCGCTCTGTGCTGACTGCAGCTGACAGCAACCCTGGTGCCCACTGTGGCTGCAGGGAGTGAGAAGAGCCTCAAGGTGACTGAGCCAGGAGCAGGAACCCCACTGCATGGCAGGACTGGCTGCAGCACCAGCAGAGACACCCTCCAGACCACCAGCATTGGTTCTGCACTGGAGGGAACTGCTTGCATGGCTGCAAGGGTCTGCCTGTGCCTCAGATGTCCCCGTTTGCAGGCTGGCATGTAACATGAACCACAGAGATGAAGATAAATGGCAGCATAACATCCATAGAGGTACCCACAGCACCAGCCCAATTTTGCTGTCCTTTCCAGGATGCTGCCTGCTTTGGTCCCCAGACTCACTCAAGAGCAAAACTAAAGCTAAGCACCCTACATACATTCCCAGGCAGCCCCCAACTATAATTTTCTGGTTAGGGAAACCCTACATTTCATAAATCACTAAGTCATACTGCCAGAGATCATCACCTCCCTGAGTCAAGCCCTTTGCTGCACCACAGCACAGCTCATACGGGTTCATTATCGCTGCAGCTAAAGGCACCTTGGCAAAGATGCTGCAGGGACCTGAGGTCACTGTGTATTCATGGCATTTCCCTTTGCTGCTTCAGAGTCACTGTGTGGCCCAGCACTGGGCTGCACATTCTTGTGAGCATGTCAGACCTTGTGAGTGGGACTGAGGGGTGAAGAGAGAATGTCTGTCGAATACTAACAGTATTTGAGCCTCACACCCCTTTTGCTCCCTTTTTAACTCAAGGGGCTATTTTGAACTTGTGCAGAAAATGATAAAACCAATGAAGTGAAAAGCCATTAACTTGGATGAATTGTGTTTCGGTTTTTGGGTGCCTAAAGAGAGATGCTGGATTGTGCCTGATACTTATGGCCGGGAGCTGGCACCACTCCAGCAAGCATCAGTGGAAAGCTGGTGCCTCACAAACTGTATCTGGAAAAACCAGCAATCGATCCAAATTGAGGAACAAAAGGTAGGGGCACAAAAAGCCAGTGACAAAATTGAAGGAAGCTGTGTCTGCTGAGGGGTGCACTGGTGCTAAGACCAGGACTTGGCAATGAAGGTTACAGAGATGAAAAATTTTGTCATCATCTGTTTCACTACTGCTAGGTCCTTGGTTATAATTAGGTGAAAAGCCTAAAAATCAACAGGTGCAGAAATGCTTCACATATGTGCCTCAGATGGATCTCCTTTTTCAAGCCCATCCCAAGAAACTGGGTTTGGCAAGTAGGGATAGAGGAGGAAGGTCCTTTCCCTAGTCCTGTAGTATGTTCTCTAAGCTGTCTGCCTCCCGTGTGCCTGTCCTCTGTGTACTGAGAAGTGCAGCAACTTCTGTAATTTTGGTGCCCTTGCATGATATCACTGCCAGTTTTATCTCCAGCCCCTTGCTCCAAAGGCTTTGGCATTTGCGAGTGCCAAAGGATCACCATCCTGTCCTGTCCCCCCGTCTGTCCAGATGGACAGAAGGGTGCAGGATTTGTTCCTTCATGAAGAAAACAATAAATAGTTGAAAATGCAGTGCCTGGTTGCTCTGTGAGTGCTAGCATTGCCCCAAGATGACATCATTTCACACTGGAGAGCTGTGTGGCCCTATTCAGCCAGGAGCTGCAGCTCTGGCCCTTATCAGGTATTGACTATCTAGGAGGACAATAGCACAACGAATTTTGTTTGCGCAGGTAATGACAGACTTTTATTATAGAGCAACTGTACCATACCAAACATGTTTAATAATTAAGCACCGAGATATGACAAGAGGCAAATTCCAGCACAATTTTTACATGCCTTGGATTATACAATAAGGCCAAAGGCCACGGAATTTTCAACAGAGGCTCAAACTATTTTGCATTTGAATCACCTATTCTGACTAGTTTTCTGCACTCTTTAGCATGATGGTGATATTCTGTCATAAATACTGTAAGCATTAAATTTCTCATGGCTTGAGATCTTTTGAGTCTATTCTCCAAGTGATACATGTGTATCACTGGCATGCAGAACAGTGGAATGCACCCCTTTGTCCATGATTAAGTCTGGAATTGATTTTCAGACCACAGATAACAGGCCTGAAAAATAGGTTTGCTGATGGAATTGCTGACAGATTAACTGCGTCGTCACCTTAGTGTTGTGGTTGCTAGCTCTCAAATATTTCTCCTTATGCCTTAAAAAAGAAAAGAAGAACTTGAGATTTTGAGATAATGCTTGTTATTATTTGCTACAAGTTTTATATGAGTTCTGTTTGCTTCACACTTGTCTCTCTTCTTTAGAACTTTATTATGAAATGCAATAATTTCTGCAGAAACACCACACTAATGCAGCATCATGAGACTTTACTCCTATAAGAACAGGCAAAGCCAGAGTGAAGATTCTCACAATAGATTTACAACAAGCTCTTTGGGATATGTTTTGCAAGGACTTTCTTTATGCAGAGAACATAACACTGGGTAGTGTGACATGCTGTACAGCAAATATTTATTTTTGAGATAAGCACAGAGACTTGAAAGGTCTAATGAGCTAATTGAAATAAATAAGGCTGTGCTGGAATTCACGGCCAGACATGTGGCAGTGATGGTGAAGCTGCCCAGCTGCTTTGCCATTCCTTCTCTCAAGACCAAACTGCTGGTGGGCAAGATACTACAGACCCCTATCCACCTCTGCTGTGGGTAATCCATACCTGCAGGAATAATATAAGCCATTCCCAGCATTAATAGGCTTACCAATATTTACTAGAGTGTGTACTTGATCAGTACAATTAAAAGTAGAATCATGCTCTTCATAAAGGCCAGAATATGTTGTTCCAAGGAAAAAGAGCAAAAAAATTTAAATGGTGACTATTCTGTAATGTAATCAATATGTGTCTGTAATGTCCATTAGAGATACCAAAAATCTAATTGTGATTCCTGCTCTCAAAATTGTCTATTTCAGCAGAAACCTGAAGTTTAGGGTGCATTGGAGACTAAGACCATAGGAGGCAACCTCATCTCGAGGCAGAGAGCCATCGTGCACAGACTAACTGTGGCCATGTGGTAGGGTGGGTGGAGACAGACCAAGCAGGTTAAATGCTAGATGGTCACCAAGTGCCACCTCAGAGCTGCTTTTAAATACAGCATAGATGAAGATCTGATTACAATACAGAGGGGCAAAGGTGAGGAAAGAAGGCATCAATTAAGATGTGATCATCTGACTGTGTGATTAGGCATTTGCACATTTTCCTGTGTGCTCAGCCAACTGTGCGTGTGTAACATCTGGAATTAGGAGTGGGAGTACAGCTGGGATATGGTCCTTTCCTGATTCCAGCAGATAATCAGCTTTTGCCCTGAGGCACTACACTTTGCTAACCCATCTTCTTTGAATCCAATTTTAAACAGACTGCAAGATCATACGGAAACACTGGCTGGCCAGGACAGCGTATAAATGCATAAATTCAAGGTACAACCTGTACCTTACAGTGCATTTCAGACATTGGGAAAGTGAAGAAAGAAATCACTTACATTAAAAAGAACAACAGTCGTGTCTTTCTGTGTTGCTATTATTCTTATTATATTAAGATACCTACACTTTTACCATTTTCCTGAATAAGTAAGGGCTGTTTCACAGAAGCTTCAGGGAAATGGCTGCATTTTAATACAGTCTAATTGACTTTTATGGTTATCTCTGAGGAGTCCTGGTCATAAAAGCTAATTAAATTATACTGATCTACGTATTCAAGAACCATTTTAGTACTCACCCTTAGAAAGAAATTTAAAAAAAAAATAAAAAAAGGCAACCAAATTGTAGACTCATACTCATGATTAGAACACATCAGTTTGATTAGCTCAGTGTTGCAGGATATCACAGAATCACAGAACATATATTTAACTTTCTTGAACAAGTAACTGTCCTTACTAGTTTTAAGAATGTTGACATTTCAGATCTCTCATTCTGCAATGTATAGAAAAATTTATATACTCAATTTACAATTCTACATTCATCTAATAATTCCCTAGAGAAAAGGTTAAAAAAAGCACCAAAAGTAAATCATCTGAATCTGCATGATGGCGTCTTTATAAAGTAGACTTTGCATTTTCTTCATTCTCTTCTTTATCTTTTTTTTTTAAGGTGATCATTTTTTATTTTTACTTTTTAATTCCGTGCACCTTGTGAGAGATTCTGACTTCATTGTACTTACAATTTAAGAGCATGCCAGTCCTGATACAAACATTGCTATTTTTTATTCTGAACTCCCATTCTTTTCTGTATTTGTTATCCACACAGTGCCAGATTTCTGAGATATTTAAGTGCCAAACAAATCAGACATGTGCCAAGTAAGCTGACAATATTTCTGAAAGCCTTAGTAGAAGTCTAGCTCTATTTTTCAACACCTAAATACCTTTCAAAACCTGGCCTAAGGCAGTAAGCAAAGTTCCCACTTAGAATTATGGCCATTTGCCTAACAAAAATTGTGGAAACAAGTTCCTCTAGAGTCAGTATCAACATATTTCAACCCATTTTTAAGGCCTTCTGACACAATGCAACATACTGACCTTTGTCCAAATGCCTTAATCCAGCTACAAGCAAATTGCCCAGCAGCAGCTCAGAGTCCAGCAGGGTCCCTCACACTTGTAGCCACCATGTTAGGAGATATGAAATACTCTAGACACCAGTAATGAAGTGGTAACCTCCTCCTTTTGCTCTTCTATTGTGGACTGACCAAAGAGCTGTGACCATCTCTTTCACCCTCTACTTCTCTGTCCCTCCTCCTCTCAACTTCTTTGGCTCCAAGTATCCTGGGGACAGCTGTTAACATCTTCTCATTTCTATCTGTGAATTGCCTGGCAATACAATGGACAAGCATTGTCACTGCCACCACTTCTCCTCATTGCTGACCTACTCTTTTTTTCTGGCTCTGAGCAGCTTTTAAAAACACCCATAACATGATTTTTAAAAAGTTCATTTACTAAACATATAGTAAGGGGAAGACATCAAGAAACCAATGCAATTTGCACCATAACTCTCAGGTCCAAGAAATCCCTCTGCAAAGACCCTCAGTGCTGTGGGAGTTTGTAATGAAAATTTAAAGGTCACTTCCAACGAGAAAAAAAAGAAAAAGAGGAGCTGATTTGTAAAAATCAAACACGCAAAACCACACAACCCCACCACCTACCTTTTTCTACAAAGTAATGCAAAAAACTACCAACATTTTGCAAAGTATCAAGAACTTGAAAACAAAAAAATGTGATGAAAAAGAGGTAGGGCTTCTTGCTAATTTGACCAGATTGTGAAAGGGGGCAGTGAGGGACCAGCCTCAAGATTGGTCTCTGCCTGTGTTTCATTCTGTGTAAGCCCAGACTGAGCAACTGGTGCCATGTCATTAACAGGAGCTGTTAACCAAATACTAGCCATATTAGGCTGAAGAGCTGGAGGTCTCCATTTCTTCAGTGAGGACAGACCAGTAACAAAGATTCATTGTGCCCAGCAGTCCTGTATTGTGTGGTGGAAAGGTTTCAATGCCAAACTACTAGCTAAGGGATCAGATTGCAAAAAAGGAAATCCCTTTGAGGGGAGAGCCTGTACAAAGCAAGAACGTTGTGAGACAAAAAATAAGGACTCCATTTGAAACAGGTACCTCTCACATTCTTGTCGGCATGCACGTACAGCAACTTGGTAAAACTAGAGCCATGTGATCCGCATTGCTTTCTCAACTCTGAATTACATGAAATTCAGCGTTCTGTGCATTGTCTGAGAAATTACTGGCAAAAGCAGACATTTGCAGATGGAAGAGGTCCCTGTTTACAGAGATCCTACCCAGCAATGCTTCTCTGAGCACCGATGCAAGCAAGGGTGGGAGTTTTGGTCCCATGCTTCTGACAGGGCATCACCAGGAGCCATTGGACCAGCGCCTCCCTGGGGTCCAGGGCATGCAGGGACTTACTCTGGGGATGGATGGTGCAGGGCTTTACACCAGGCAGGGAGTTACACCAATGGACAGTTGCACCAAGAGTCCAGATCACTGGGCACCTCTGTGGTGCTGCGATGGGTCCAAGGTCAAGTCAGTACACAGGCCAGTGAGTCTATGGCTGGGCACAGATGTGGTGGCACTGAAGACCAGCACCCCAGCACCACAGCTGAGATGGAGGTCTAAAGGCCTGGCCTGAAATTGAGCCCATGGGTAGAGGTCTGGTCCCCAGAGAGGCAAGGCAGGGAAGAGTGAGCCTATTAGTGCACACAGGATCCTGAGATGCTCAGTCAGGAAACCTTGCTTACTCTGCTGTTCTTAAAGATCTGAGGCTTTTCCTCTGGTCTTCATGCCTTTCCTGTCTCTCCAGGATTTCTGTGATCTTTCTGGCTGAATTCCTTGTAGGCACACAGGCACAATCGAGGTTACCTTCTGCACTGTCCTCTTGTATCAGCATCCCCTGGGGCATTCCCACTCCAGCTCCACTGTGACTTCAGTAGGGGTAGAGATCCTTCCCTTCCCAGATGAGCTGGTGGCTTTTTTTATGTTTATCCTGAAGGAAGAGCATCTGATATGCTCAGAAAATTTAATCCAATCCAGAAAAATGTTAGCAGGGACCAGGCAGTCTTGGGTACATATGTCTTAGTTGCATTTGCTTAGCACCAAGCCTTTCAGACTGTTAAATAGTTACATTTCAAGGGTCGGGTTTCAGCAGTGCATTTGTGCACATAAAAAGAAAGTATATCAGCTCTGCAGGGGGTCTGTAATCCAGAACGTCTTTGTTTTCACCTGGGAAATGTGACTCCCAGGTGCATACTCAGCAGGGCTGGGCTGCAGGTGCTACTGACAGCTGCAGCAGTGTGTTCAGTGACTTTCAAGCAAATCCCAGTGATCTGATCAGGCACGTCAATAAATACAGAAAATAAATACAATTAATTGGGTAGTTTCACAGACCTGTTATGTCCTTGTTCGTATATGAATTGCCAGGGTAGAGATCCACAACTTTTCCTATTGGAAATATTTGAAGCTGTTCACCACCACTGTGGCATAATTCAGAAGGAAACTGCTCCAGCTGGACCTTTCTCTTTTTAGCAAAGCTGCTCATCCATGTCTGATCTAAGGACAGCTATATTGTATTAGTGTGCAGGATCTGATAAACAGGGTGGATAATAAGATTAGAGCCTGTGGTGTTGACAGTAACATGGTCCATCCACCAAAACCTGCACAGTGCTTAGTGAGGACTCAGAGAGTTCATTTGCCACTGATCATATCCTGCCTCTACCTACCATCCACCCTCACTCACAGTTGTTTCATTGTTGTCTCCTTCCCACAAGGCACCACAGTTTCTGTACATTTGATTTTTCTGACTCAAATCTATTTCTGAATGCAAAATCAGGTTGCAGAAGAACTGGTGAGACGATGAGAGCCAGTGTTTTGGTTTTCTCCACAGATTATCTTCTAATGCACCCCTGAGAAGAAGGGGAAGTGTGCCCTTTTAGCAAAAGGACTGTAATGTAATAGGAATTTTCTTGGTCTTTTAGGAAAATGGAAGTTATACAAGTCCCTAAGTTATTGTCTGACTGTACAACACCCAAGTGATGAGGAAGTACAAGTTTTAAAAAAATAACTCATATTTTGAAACCTCCCTTCCTATTGGAATTGAGGTATATTGGTCACTTAAATAGCCTAAATGCCCTTTAGGGTCTAGTCTTTAGATGCTTCCTAGATGAAGATGTCCTGCCCACAGGGACCTATGGCATGGGTTTGCCACTAAATTCATTAATCCTGAAACTGGGTATGAAGGTGATGGGCAGGATTCTGTTCAGGAAAGATAAGCCTCTGCATCATCCAGGCTGTTACAAGTACATTAAACCATGATTCATCTCTTCTCTCGGAACCTCAGTAGTCCTTGCTAAGACTTTGGTACTGGTCATAAGGATTTTTCTGGGGGAGATCTAAATCCAGAAAAAAAAAAAAATTAATATATTGACAACTACCACAGCTGATCTGTAGTGTGCTAGAGAGGCAAGAGGCGTCCAGGCCAGGAAAGACAGTCTTTGTGCAGGACCTTGTTTAAGTAGCACATGAGAACACAGTTGTGGCCCCCAAAAATGTGGTTTAAAGCTAGGAAAAGATGCAGCAGATAGGCAGAAAAGAAGACAAGGGAACAAGCCTAAGGAAGTGATGAAACATTTTTTTTTCAATCTAGTGAGTCTCATGAAAGCTCATGGAGACAATATGGCGAAAGCAGAGTTGTAAGGGAGAACTGAAGAGAAATTATGAGGCAGCTACGCAGATGTTTCTGAGAGAGCTTCTCTTGAGTGTTTGGGACAGAGCATGGAGGCATATTTTTGAAAAGTTAGCAGGAGGCCATGGGCAGTGATACAGTGGGCTGGTCAAAGAAATTGGCTTCTCAGCTCTGAAGGAGATGGTAGATAGGATGAGGAGAAGCCATGCTTCTCCCCCCACCCCGAGCTGAGCATGGAGAGAAGGTACCGACAGAGACACTTGGAGCATTATAAATGTTATCTGTCAAAGGCCAAAAAGCCCCCCTTCTTTTTTACCTGCCATGAGTCAAAAATAACTATAAATCTGAAATGGAAACATGTGGACACATAGGCACTGAGGAAAAGAACTTCATAAAAGCAGTATAAACACAGTGTCTTTCAGTGTTTTTCAAACAGCTTTTTCTCTGCTTACAATTCAATAAGATGATACTGGAGGTACCTTCTGATATTTGTAGAGAGTTATCTACAGTTTGAGAATTCTATTCCCTCACTTGTCTTTAAGTTTGCTTGTACTTATTTTTGTAGATCTTCCTTACCACACTGTATTTGCTAACATTTAGCAACCTTAGTTGCACCTTTTTATATCAGTGTAACCACTTTTCCCATCCCCTCTTGGCGTTTATTCTCTGCTTTGTTTACATTAAAAAGAAAGACTTGCACCTGCAATCCCACCAATTGCTACTTGAATATTTATCAGTATTTACTTGTAAATTCCTGAAAGTTTTGGTGAGTTTTGCATACTTGTTCTGATTATTATCTGTATTGTCCTTTATAAGGGAAAACTAGTGCCAGAGTCATCACTATTCTGCATTCTTCCAGCTCCAGAAACAACCCTAAAGTCAGGCCAGATAGGACTGGATTTGACCCTGCTAACCTGGTTACCCATATCTTTGCCAGATGTCCAGGTTAAAGCACAGCCCAGATCACTGAAAGTGCAAGTGGGAGGGAACTAGAGTTGCAAGAAAGAGATAACCTTACCTTGTCACACTAGCGACACCACGTTCAGTATGTATTTTCAGCCCTTTCCCAGAAAGAGAAGCAATCTTCTACATGACACTACCAAGGTCTGTGTTCTCTCTGAGGAGGTGCTGGGTAGGACTGAGACTCAGGCAGGATGCTGTCAAGAAAAAAGTTCTCTTGAAGTTCAGGCATACTTGGATCTAAAACAAATTGAAACTGTCCTGACTACAACATTACCTTCCACACAAAGATTGCCAGCCTTTTTTTCTCTTAATTCTTTCTCTCACCTTAAAGAGTATGCGAGCAAAAAAATCCCAAATTATCATTAAACTTGTTTCTTCATGACTTTTTTGGACTAAATGAACTCTACCATCTGTGCAGTGCATGGATATTTTTAGCAATTGTAAACTATAGTGATGGGCCAGAAACATGCAGCTTAATACATTTCAGTCAGAATCTGAATTTGTGCCATTTGGGCCAACCACATGCAATGTGAGAATTTGTAAAAAGTCACCTACATCAGCAGTGTGTTTGTCCTCTACTAAAAAATTATATTATGTAGATTAAAGTACCATAGTTCCATTTTTAAAAAATGTCTCTTTCTATAATTTTGGTGACATGGCTGTCAGAAGGCAGGGGCAGTACAGCAGGTCAAGAGGTTGGCTGCTACGAGCTCTATCCCATTAGTTCACCACTAGTTGGTTGTAAGTCTGGGAAGTGTACATACAAAGGCTCAAAAAGAAGCCCACTCTCATCATTCTATGTCTACATACTTATATTTAGCTAACATTGCTTTAACTACAGGAGACAGAACATTTCAAAGGGTAGTATTTAAAAATGGCTTGGTCACTTCGTGGGAGTTTTTGTTTGACCTACTGACTATATGTATAACATACAAATATACAAAAGGAGAAAACACATGAGTCAAAAGTAGGTGACAGCAAGATTCTTCACCATGTTTCAGTCCCTTTATGCAGTATTGACAGCCCAATGAAAGAAATCCACAAAACTGGCAGCAGCAAATACTTCTTTGGTTAAAGCACTGCTGAAGACAGTAGTAAAGCCTGGACACTTATGCCTGTACTGCTGAGTGCTAGAAGAGGACTGGAGAGGAGATGAAAAGCAAGGGTGGCTTTTGGTTGTGTTTAAGCAGCAGTACCTTAGAAAAGTCCAGTACATGCCACTGAAGGTCTACAAAACGTGAGTACTCCCAGACCTATGACATTTATATGACATCTCTTGGGGATGCAGCACAAAATTTTACCTGCAAATTTTGACAAACAGTTGAATTATTTGTTTTTGAAGGATAAAGAAGAAAATGATCCAGCTGGTACTAACAGGGGATGGAATCAGGAAGGCTGGGTTATGTCCTGGCTATGTCTTTAAGCGGCTGCTTAATTGTATAATTCTCTTTACATGAACATAGTCATGTCCATCTTTTAAACGATAGTGCTCATCTGCTGAGAAGCTCATATCAATTCTAAGAAAGTAATTTAGATAGCTGGATGACAGGAACTCTGAGCATGTATTGGATTATTGCTGGCCCATGTGGTCTGAGGCAATCTTCACTGAAATATTAAGCAATAATCTGATTGATTCTTCTTATGACTTCTTGAACTGAGCCATTACCCAGAGTTAGACGTCTTTTTTGCTGATTTGACAAGAAGCCTTGGAGAAGGTCCTAGGTCTCTCTTTACTTCCAAACACCTTAAAAGGACAGATTTTTATACCTAGGGACTTACCAAACAAGCCACTATTCTGCTGCCTGTGGGTCAAAGGACAGTTCTTTGTGCTAGGCTCTTTCTCAGGGCTTGTTCAAGCATTGTACTTTTTGTTGTTTTCTCACCATCTCTGTCCCTCTGTTGGCAGGCTGGAGAGGGCTCTCATTACTTCCATCTGTAAAATATATTTCACATGCAAAAGTGTTATCTAGTAGGCTCTAACCAATTTTATCCAATTTTAACCTGCCTTTCTTGTAGGTGATGATCTCCTGACTTTTTTTATTTGCATAACCTTCTATTTTTTAAGTTCTCTTTTGCACCCTGCAGCTTCAGTGGGATGCAGCCTTACACACAATATTTATTTCATAGAGTGAAAGGCCCTTTTTTTCCCCAACTGCAGTATTCCTTTTGACTTCAGCAATAAACTCATTGCAAATTGAAATCAAAATTCATCTTGAAGGCATCTTCATTTTTCAGTGCCTTAATTTAGCTGCTAGCAGAGGTACCATTTCTCAAACAAATATTTACATTTGTGCTTTATTTGTGGTTGATCCTATGGGAAACAATTAAATGTGCTCTCTCCCAACTAAGTTTGAAAGATTTGTATTTGGGGCTAAAGAGTTCACTGTGTGATTTTTACTTGCTTTGCTATATTTTTATTGCTGAAATTGCTATGTTGAACAATTGCGTGTGTCAGAATTAGTCAGGAGACAACTCAATTAGTTATGAGTATACATTTCTGAATATTGCATGGATCATCCAGAAGAGTGCACAGACAGCTCTAGAAGAAAGTCAGCAGCCTCAGAAATGTTCCTCTAAACAAGTGGGAACTTTAATGACAGATAAAGGGGTTTTATACTTAAAAATAACCTCTTCGCTAATCATTCAGCCCATATGTTGAAGAGCTCCTACTTTGTCATTTCCTTATGTTTGTTTAGTTTATATGGTAGTATATGCAATGTGTAGATAGACTGTGGATTGTTTTCCTGTTTTCAAAACTCTGGTTTCACTTAGAAGTTAAAAGGGAATATTAATATTACTGTAAATGGGCTATTCTACTGATATTGAACAGTACAGGTTTTCACCCCCTGACTCCAAGATGATTAGACAACACACTCTTGATGTGAGCTTCCTGATGCTCACAGAGATCCTATGAAAGCAGAAAACTAAACTTTAAAATCCATTTTTATAGAGTTACCTACAAGAAAGTGCAGTCCAGGGAGCACACACAGTCTAGACACCTCACCCATAGTCTTCATGCCAAAATCCCACTGAGGCATCAGGAAACTCCTGTGCAAAGAGGTCTAGCAGGTGTGGGCCTCATCTTTGTGCCTTCAACACATCAGCTGTTTTCCCAGCTGCAGATGTTTTTGCCTTCCTTGAAACTTTTGTATTGAACTATTAATATTTGTTCATACATACCCTATTTGGAAGGGTAACATTTTGTATTTGCATTTGTTTTATAGAATTCCTTACTCTTGCTACAAGAAATATAGTTGTAAATGGATATTCTGTTGGCCACTTATGCAATCAGGGCTTTAATCTGGCTTTCAGTGATGTTTCAGTTTTCCACAGACACAAGAACAGATCTGTATTCATGACTGTTTTTTATAATTAAACCAAAAAGAGAGGAGCTGCCATTAATGTAATGCAGTTTTCCAAATCAATATTGTGGCCTCTTCCTCCCTGATCTGCTGAAATACAATTTCAGAAATGCAGAGCACATGGCTTCTTGCGGGGAGGGAGGGACAGAGTACCTAATGTTCCCTCACTGAATGAAAAACGTAAAATCTATGGTGGTGGACCTTAAAGAAGAGAGGCCAAGGGGAGCTTGTAGAGTTAAGCACTTTTATAAAGCAAAGGGCATCAGCTTAAGCCACTGTAGTGCCTGTACTGGTTCCCTACAGGGGGAATGTATTATCAACCTCTTCCTTGCTTCCTCATTAGTTATTTTTGGCTTCAGACAAGTCTTTCATTCCTCTTTACCAAGAATGCTAGACTTCCGTCATAATCATAAGAAGAACAGCAGTAGCAAAACAATGTGCATGTCTGGGTGTGCTCCAAAGAATGAAGCTCAAGGATAGAAATTGTTGTGACATTTTAACAGAATAAAGAGGGTTTCTAATTTAGCAATTCAGTTTATGTCATAGAATGTTACACTGGCAAAGACAAACTTTGCAAATACATTTTCCAGGCTTTCCCAAAGACAGCTTGTGCTACACATATTTCATCTTGTCATTTGGAAGTCTTGCAAAGTTCAAGAAGTAATATGAATGTTTCTGAAACAGTGAGGCCTCGCATTGCAAAGTGCAGAGTGTTAGAGAAACATGCAGGGGCCTATATTCCATCAGAGGACCACATTCTACCAAACGCTGCAAAGCCACATCGACTTCACCTACTTCTTTGTTGATTGGGGTTTTTTCAAATAGAGAGAGAAAAGTATGATAAAAAAGATCAATAAAATATTTCAATCAAAATTAGTTTTGCAGAAAATATTTTGGATGATCAGGGCATTATTTTTTTCCACAGAAATTAATATGCCTGCTTCTGTGGAAATCATACCATGCACTTTTGGACATCTGCAGCATCCTCAAGGTCCAAAAATCTCACCCATAGGTGGGATTCTTCTGAACATTCATGTTGAGGTTGGGGATGTTTTCATCTAGATTTTAGTGACCTAAGCTATCTCCATAGACAATCCTAATGGGAGAAAAAAACACTTCTAAAAAAAATTGGTTAATTTTATCACAAACCAGACATCTAAAATAGAGATACGTCAAGCACTTTTAAAGTGCCTGTCTATCTGTTGACAGTAAAGATAACCCAAGGTGCCTAGTTCAGATGCAGATGTTTGAACTGTAGATGAGTCAAGTTAGGTGAGATGTATTCTGCTCCATATGTCTTGCTTTTACAGGCTCTCTTGGAAGCAGACTAGGCAACAGACAGTAAAATTATTGAGACATTTTTGTTCCGTAAACCAGAAAGTTTGGTGTTCCCACAGCAGGTCTACTCACCATATGGCTCTACATTTGTTCTGTATCACAAAATTGACTTCCCATTGCTTGGTTAAATACAACATTTTTGAGAAGCTGACATATGGTGGTACCACACCACTTTTCAGAACTGGGATTCTATGGAGAGCAATGGGGAATTCTGTTTAAAAACTGGCCTTAAAAGCTGTCCTCAAAAAATCTCTGCTAGATGGGGAAAAGGAGAAGGGTGGGTTTTTTTATCAAAAACACCTCTTCTTAAAATATTGATAAATTACGTAACATACTCTGAGTTAGTTGTATCAGAAAATGGTCATGGCAGCTGTTGAGTATGGCACTGAAGTAGATTTGATTCAGTGCATCCAAATGCATGAAAATTCTTTACACATAGACAGATGTTTAAGATGCAAATGTGTTAGACCTGAACCTGTCAGATCTAAAAAAATCCTGTTTGCTTGCTGTTTTCTCCCTCTTTAAACTAACATTCATTTCATTATTATTTTTATGTTCCAGGGTAAGGAGTAAATAATGTAATGGCAACCAGCTGTGTCATTGGCACAATTCTCCCTGCCCCCTGAGGCTTTGATACAGACAGTAGGTGTCCCACACTGTGGGAGTCAGCAAAAGAGAGATCAGGGAGGGTGGGGGGACAGATCTGCACAGCTCCAGAAGCATGAGACTATCTTACAGAAGCTGAGTGTTGCCATTTACCTCTGGACTAAGTCACACAGGTTAAACTGTACTGTGTCCAGGGGTAACATAGTAGGAAATACCCACAAATATCCTCGCTCCTGTGGTGTAATACTCCCTACATCCTAATGCTTCGGTTAACTAGTGTCATCTCCAGAGCCTTCCAACCCACTGCCTTAACCACCCTACATCTGAACTGAGGAGGTCTCAGTCACAGGATTCCCTATTTACACCGATCACACCAGACCTTGTGTTCAGAGTATCTGATCTCATTTCACACGAGCTCCCAAAGCTCTGCTGGCACACCAGCATTGCTGCTGAATCACCAATGTGTTTTAGTCAGCCTGCTTAAAATGGCACGGCTCTGAATTGTCTGATTGCCTACTCCAAGCTGCATCTGACTTTCTGCTGGTCTCAAGCTCAGTTTCGAGCTACTGGCCTCCTCTCTGAAATTGCAGCCCCACGCTCCTTCAGACATCTCTGTTCCAAAAGCCATGCAACCCTCTGCAGCCCCTCCCTCTCATGAGGTACCAGGGCTTTCCCCAACTTGCACTATTAGGCCGTAAACCCTTCAGGGTGAGGGCTTATTACATGTTAGGCACTGACCTCTTCCTGTACCACATCATGTACATTTACAACACTATCAATTATTTAAAATATCTCTGCCTTCAGTTCAGCCACATGCTGAGTTAAGCTCCTCAGCCTTTGGGTAGTTTGCAGCAATATTATTTTTCCTCCTCAACATTTCACAAGTTCCGCTCTGTACCATTTGTTACTATTTGCTAAGGGAGATGATATGGTATATGATCACTCGAGAGAAGTGGTTTTGGGGAGATAATGTTAGCTTTCTTCACAAAAATCCAGCTGCACCTTCACAGAAATAGAAGCGCAGACCTTAATCCCAGAGGGGCCTTGACTTCATTAGCACTTTCATTTAGCTCAGACAAGTAATTATTAATATCAACATCCAATTCGAGCAAATCTAGCTGGATGTGCCACAAGGTGACAAGATGTAATAAACATAAAACAAGATAGACTTAGAAGAAGGGAAAATGTTTCTTTCACTTAACTAGAGACAGACAAGGCAGCAACAGTGACAAATGGTGATGCACATGAATAGCTTTCCTCTTTGTTTTTACATAATCTTATTCCCATATAGTAAGATTTTTTTTAATTATTTTTTTCCTTTAAGTGTTGGGGGCAATTTTAATTATTTCTTCAGGTTAATTAAGAAATTAAGCTCTGCCTCCTGCAATATAAATATCAAGATGTTAGATGACACAAATATTATTTTTATTTAGCTCAGGAATAGCTGGAGATAAATGCAATGCTTCTTTTCCCTGTGGTTTACCAGGGGCCAGGGCACTTTGGCAAGGCCTTTAGGCTGCCTGCCATCTTCCTGTCCTGTGTGTGCTTAGGGCTAAACCAGGAACAACAGGGTCAGGGCATCCATGGGCATGGCAGAAGCCAGCCAAGATGAGAGAAACTTTTCTTGCACTGTGCACTCTGTGTGTGTGCGCTTGTGTGTGTATATACTCCTGATAAAGTTCCGGAAGAGGAATCTGGAAGCAACACTTTTAGTGAGTCATTAAATGACTCGTGAAGAGCCATGTAAGAGTCCAAAAACATTGTTTCTATTTTTCTGTCTTCACTCAAACCTGGACATACAAAGAATTTATTTTTATTATTATTATTATCTTTTTATCCACTGTGCCAAGAGCATTAGACCCTAAAAATACTCAGCCTCATCGGGGAAGATATCATCCCCACACCTTTTCAAGTAAGCCCCCAAATGAAGATGCAGAGCCACTTGCTTATGCTACTCAAACAGTACACTTGGTTAGTATAATACATGGCCATTCGTCTTTTAATGGGAAAGCTTGAGCAAAAAGAAACTATCATCTGAATGACTTCCTGTGGCCTGTAAGTTTGTTCCCAGCTTCTAGTCCTCTCACAGCCATCACAGGACTGTGTCTGTTGGGTAGCTGGCCTTGGAGACAGCCCAAAATCTACAAAACCTTCCTTACAGAGGTGTTTATGGAGAGCATAATCAACTACAGTTCAGTCACTCTCAAACCCACTAAACTCAAGGACAGGGAGAAGGGACAAAATTCTAAAGCATAGTTCCTAAAATCTGCTTAGTTTGGCAAATTCAAGCCAAGAATTACAGAGGAGAATTTCTCTCTCTCTTTCTCTCTCTCTCTCTTGGAGCCTTTCTCTAGGATGCAGCAAGGTTATGTGGCTCAGGGCGGGGCTCTCCAGGGTGCTGGTGACTAACACCAGCTGTGACACTGGCTGCATCCTCAAAAGAAGTGCAGAGGAAAGAGGAAGGGCCTGAGAAATGAAAGAGCTAAGCCAGTAGCTTGAATGCTGCTCCTCAAGTCTTCTTCTCTGTTTCTTTAGGCTTTTAGCCTGCAGAACCCCTTTATGCCATATGTGAAGGGATGTCACCATTGGAAACACTTTCAAATAGCTGACCAAGAAAAAAATCCTTCTTGCTGCAATCAAAGCCCATTTCTTCTTGTCCAACTGACATACTTTACACTTACATTCTTACAAGGATTTATTTTTTTTTGTCCTGTATCTCCAATATCTCAACATTATTTTTAAGTCAAAGCCATTTCATCATCTGTGCAGATAACAACACATTGAATAGTGTCAGACCCAGGCAGGCCCTTCTCCACCCCTGTTGTATCCCTCTGTGAGGTCTGTTGGTGAACTATCAATTACCACTTTTCAGACATGGCTAGACAATAAACTTGGCTAATCATGCTGTATATCACATTCAAGGTCACCAAGAGCTTCACCATCAGCCTGGCGAAGTGACTTCAAGTAAAGACTCACTGCCAACCTCCAAGGTCATTCCTCCTTCCTCACAAACTCCTCACACTTTAGCGGCTTTCCACAAGTCCTCCCATCCATCACATCCCTGTCAGAGTCATCACAACAACAGGAGGAGAGTTACTGCCAGTGCTGCTCTGAGAAGCACTTACCAGCACACACACTACAGACCCCGCAGGATTGGGAGTAGGGAACTGGGGAAAGTTCTCAGTCCTATTTTTTTTTTTCAGGAACAAAACTGAAAGTCCTGGAGGAGAAATTACAAATGGAGTAAGCTTTTACACCTCCACCCCAGGAATCTGACTCTGGGACCCTATGGTAAAATGCCCAAAAGAAAAACTTGAGCAAAAACCAGCAGAGACTGCAAATGCTGAGTGAGAAGGAAATAATTGTGATGTTTTTGCTTGTCCACAAAGCATATTAAAAAGCCACAGAAGCAAGACAAAATAAGGCCTCTAATGGCAGCACTATAAAACTGACCCATGGATGGGAGTTTAGGTAGCCTAGGGGCTAGAAGTGCATGGCATTCTTCTCCAAGTTTTAAATAATCATCACAGTGTATTTGCCATTTTTCCTATGGCTGGACACATCTTTTAAAAATTGTTTTTAATTCTTTATTCAGTGAAGCCAATGTTTTACTCATAGTCCCATAGCTAAAAAGGGAAGTGGTAGAGGAAGAGAAGTATAAGCTTATGATTTATGTAGATGGCGGTTCTCTATGCATTCCCCAAATCTCTTTTACTTGCCTATTATGCATAGTCTGGCTTCTTATTGGCCTCCTAAAAGATGTACATTTCAATGAGGAATTTGAGCAAAGGGAACAGTGGCCTTAGTGACTCCTTACAGCAATAGCTGCAATAATCGTCTCTGATGAGGAAAATACACACACATACAATTTGATTTATATTCTATAGGACAATGTATTGCTTTCAGGATGATTTCTTGTGTCAATAGCTGAGCATCTGCTAACATTAAATGTGGGTTTGTGTTAAAAGCAGCATGCAAGGCAAACAGCATGACTTTGTAGAGGCTGACAGAGTGTACTGCTGTGAAACACAGGCAGTATCAACAGCCACATGAGCAAACCTGTCCCATGTGGCTACAGTTGCATGCCTGAGCCATTTGCTGGGCATAGCCCCATAGTGTCAGCCACTAGGGAAGTTGTTTTATAATCTGTTTTTCCAATGGAAATAAAAGGCTTTTCCATGAACAAAACACTACAAACACTACGTCTTTGCTATAAAATTTGGAGTAACAAAATAATGTTTCTCTCAGGCATAATGTGAGGTTAATAATGCACTAGGAGTGCTTTCGTCAAGCACAAAGTCATTCTTTCCCCTGATTAGGGGTCCATCAGGAAACAACTGGCTTTCAGTGACTCCAGGAACTGGACAATTGCATCCCTCCTACCAGACATTCACTTCAGGAGGGTTTCTATGTGCCATATTCCTCTTCAGGCAAAATGATTTTATTACATCCAGACTAGTGTTAAGCTAGTTAGCAAGGGTAACAAAGAGTGGTGGCATGGGCAAGCGACTCCTATCTGTGCCCAGGCTACTGGTACTCCAGTTGCCAGCCTGTGCTGTCATATTTTTACCCCTGCATAAAGTACATTAAAATTAACATAGGTAGCTCATAAGTATGCCAAATCTGCCTTGAGCAAATATTTATAGCCTGTGTAGACATATCCAGTTCAAAAGCCAAAAAAAGTGGAACAAATGTCTATAAAGGCGCAATTTTGCTACTCTTTTTTTTTATTTTTTCATAATAGCTTCCTTTGTGGAAGTTCTTATTATAGTCCTACTTAGAATAGACTGGCAAGTGACGGGCTGAGTCATATTGGGTTCGATCTCCCTTATATGGCAGCAAACCAGTAGTTACTCTGCTGAAGTTCCCTGGCATAAAACTAGGCTAAGTGGGATCAGAATTGGGCTCAAACTTGTACAAGGGTGTTATACATGCTGCTGGTGAGACATGTATTTTGGAGTTAATTCTCATCTAATTCATCACCATCCTGATTACAATAACAATTCTCAGAATTGAACAAGAGCCCAAATACACATGGAAGAGTATACAGCAAAATTATCTACAGCCTGGGAAACAGGTTTTGCTATATCATGGAATGTATGAGAGACTCTTAAGCACACACTTGATACTTGCAACCCATAATGGTAGTGCAACTAAAAGCATAAGTAAGGGTTACAAGATAATCCCCGACATAATTTTACTAATGCTTTACACTCTTCTTTTCTGACCCTCTAGGCTGTCATATAACTGTTAAAAACTATTGGGTTTTCTTTGTGATTTAGCTCTAAAGCTGGTTCATTAATCTTGTGACCTGGCTAGCTTAAAAGGCCAGTTGTTCCCTGACATGTAAGCAACATTATAACAACACTACATAGCAAATCATCTCATCCTCAGACAATTCCTGAGCATTTAAAATTGTTAAATTGCTATGAGTTTTTTTGGCAAAGACTGTACCAACTACTTTCCAGGGTGTATTCATTTCCAACCACTTTTATTGCAGTCCCTGCTGTTCTTCTTCATTATTTTTATCCTTATGGGCCATGCACCACTTTGCTGAATCCAATGTCTTTTCTTAAAAGCCAGTTTTCCTTGCTAAGTTGTTTATTTTTTTTCTGCTGGCTTTGATGTCTTTCTTCAGTTTCTCAGTGCATCCTCAGAACTCCAATTCATTTCAGGCTTTTATTTCTGTTGATGACTGCTCTTTAATTTGCTACTACATATGCCAGCAATTTACAACTGTGTGATTTCTTTAATTTGAATTTTTCACACAATAATAAGTAAGACACGAAGTCGATGTAGTGCTATCAACCTAAAGTAAAAAAAAAAAAAAAAGAAGAAGGAAAGATACAAACCAACATCTTCAGCTTCTTTATGATTACAAGTCTTTGTGGCATTTTTGGTCTTCTAATCTGAAGGTAAGGACAAAGATATAGAAATTACAGCAACAAAAATAACCCTGAAGGAAAGTCCCATGTATTTGTAAACAAAATTTGGTTTAGCAATTTAGCTAATATATTGATATTTTTTCAAAATATATTCTAAATTTTGAAGCCAAAATGCTCAAGGCTATTTGAAATCTGCTTTCAAGAATTGTTTGAAGGTGAACCCCAGAGCAAGGTGTCACAAAATGGGGAAAAAGTATAGAGAGGGAGGAGGAGAAAAGAGTACAAGATGAGGAAAGAAGAAACAAAGGCTTAAAGAATTATCCCATGGCTTCTTAGGTGTCCCTCAGAATACAAAGTATATCCCACCTTTCCCCCTTTAGTTCACTACATGGCACAAAAGCATTCTGTGCTTTGTAGTTCTCCTTTAAGACCTTGTTCTCCTGAAGTTAAACTCCTTGTAAGACTCTGACACACAGAATCGTTCCGTTCAGATCACAGGGAACAAGCTTATATTTAATGTTGATGTAAGTTGTAAAGGCAGTGGTTTTTGTATATGGTTAAAACAAAGAATGGAGAATTTATCATGCCTAAATTCACATAGAGAAAACCTGAATATATTTCTAAAGGAAAAAATATGTCCGACATCGTTCTCCTTGTCATGTTCATAAATCCATCATTTCTGTGTGATTCCTTTTAAGTTCAAAGCACTGGGGTTTTTTTTAGTAAATGAGGCAAGGGGGAAATGGTGAAAACAGTTTCCCTGACAAAAACTATTCCCCAGTTCTTAAAAAGTTTGAACATATTGAAATCTTAGGGAGTTGAAAGCATTTTCTATTACATTTGTGCTTTTTCTGGTGTGTACACCAGGATTATGGAAGAAAATTCAGCACAAACAGGAGTTAAGAAGAGTAGTTTCAGTTATGTCCCAGATTTTTTAAAATATATTTCCATCTGAAATGTCCTTCAAATGTTTCTATACAGCAATAGACTCACAAATAGCAGGCAGGATCTTGGGAGGCCCTCTAACCCATGCCATTGCCCACAGTAGTATGGACGATACCTATGCCACTTCTCACAGATACTTCTCCAGCTTCCTCTTAGAGATCTGCTTCCTAGGACATATACTCTAGTACAATACTTATCCCTACCATTAAAAATCTTCACTGATGTCCAAACTGTGTGATGCACTTGCATTATTCCCCTTAGCACATTTTTTTCTGGTCTTATCTGACATGAACGCAGAGGTCAGACAATTTCCTGTCCTCTCCCTGGCAGCCCTCGATGTGTCTGAAAAAACACTTTTGAAGGCTGATATCATGTCACTCCTCTCTCTTCATTTCTCCACAGAAAATAACCTTGGTTCCTCCTGCCTTTCCACAGTATGTGCCCTCATGATTATTTCTTGAGCTCGGATCATTCTTGCTGCTTTTCCCATGAAACTCTGCCATTAGTTTTCCCTTTTCTGAAGTGCGATATCCAAAAATGGATTCTGTATGGATGAGCAAAAGATCCCGCCCTTGTCAGACCCTTCCTTTCCAATGCAGTATGGAATATCAATATGGAAAATCTTCATCAGCCACAGCAGAAACAAATAGTATTTAAAGGTCTATTAAGCTCAGCTCAGGAAATTGCAATTTGGCCTCACTGTGTTGTTTGCAAGCACTAACAGGCATTAAGGCTAGTACCACATATACTAGTATAAGTGACCCCTATGCAGAGGGAAGAAAAGTTATAGATCCTGCTGGATCCAGACATGTTCCCCTAACTGCCAAGGTTCTTCTACCACAGTGTTCTGCCACTAAAGGTCGTTTGCCTTCCTCACATACAAACAAAAGAGATGCAGAAAATCTGAGATGAAAGAGAGAAAGTGCTGACCTGCTGTAACTCAATCACTGATGGCACAAAATGATGCTTGGATAGCAGGATCCGATCTTCATTCTTTCCATCTTTTACAGTCCACACATAATTAGTATAGTTTTCTGGAGACTAACGTTCAGAGTTAATCTCCAGAGACACTGGTCAGTAGCTTTATAGCAAGAACTCTTGTGCTGTGTAGCTGCCATGGACTTCTCTTGTATAGTATTCAGGATTCCATTCAAGAGCAGTTCCCCTTTGTCTGCCATCTTCATAAATAATGGATGCATCTTGCATTAGAGATTAGCAAAGATTGTTAAGCTTCCTTTTTTGCATGTGTAAGATTTGGTAGCTTTTGAAATATTTATGTAGTTGTGCAATTTAGTGCACGTATCATACTTTCAAGAAAGAATTAAAAAAAATAAAACAGAGAGGAGGAAAATTAAGGTAAATCTAAAAGGCAGATATCTGATACTCATAAACACCAGAAAATGTGATCCTTTCATTTTTAAATCTATGGAAAAATAGTTGCATTACTAACTTTTGTAATATTCTTTTAAGAAGACTCTACAGAGATTTCTGTAGAGCAAAGCAATTATGGTAGGAGGTCATGAAAAGCCTTCAGGAAATGCTGCCAAGGTACTGCACCATCTGAAAGGAAGAATACAGTGCTGGAAAGTTTTCAAATCTGATTGAGAGTAGAGAAAGCAAGACAAATTTTTAAAGTCCTCTTTACTCATTTCACTGGTTTTATTTTTAATGCAATACTTTGCAATTACAAAAAATTTCTTCTATCTGAAGAACATATTTAGCCTCAATATTCCTTTAAAAAAAAACCCTACAGATTATTCACTGCATTCTTTGGTGGGAACCAGCTTTATCCAGATTGGTGACTTCTGTTTTTTATTCTGTGTATATGCTCCAGAGTTTAACTGTCTAAGCAGCAACATTATGCTTGTTGTTGTGGTTCTTTGTATGCAATGAAGTCCTATTTTCAGCTCTCCAGCCCATCCCTACTGCATAGCCCACAGACAGGACTTGTAAGTACAGCTTATTACAGGGATGAGTTAACCGGTAATTTCTTTGTGCTCCATGGCTAGGATCCCAAAATGCAGGCTGCCTAGCCAGAAGAAGGGTGGACAAAAATTGAGAGACTGCATTAAACAGCCATAAAAGTTACAGGGTCTTATAATACATACAGTTATGGCAAAACCATTGCTTTCATGCTGTGGCAAACTTCCCATTATCCAGAGCTATGGGAGAGAAGAACAGGAACAAAAGCCTGAAATAACCTAGCTAATGAAAATTGCAGGCAATATGGTACAGAGTAACCTGGTGCCAAGGCATTTGAATGGTTTGCTGTGAAGTCAGCCAGGAGGGCTGGTGCCGCATTAGTGCTAATATGCCCTTCTGGAGCATGCTGATTCCTTCAGGACCACACAGTTGGAGCCTTTTGTCCATGCTCCACATTGTGGGAATGCTCAGAGCTGGCTGAGAGGCACAGTGCAGTTGTTAGTCAGGGCTCTGCAGGAGTTAGCCAGACTCACCATACCAAAGCTGGCTTTGTGCAAAGCCACCTTGAGCCATGGGATGCTTGGACACCTAAGTTGCCTTTGCTCAAAGGAAACTTCAGTCTGGTGGCATTAAATAGTTCAGTGTACAGAATGTACAAAATTGGCTGAGATGCTTCAGTGACAAACTTACCTTAGGTAAGTTTGGTATAGGTATAGGTGTCTGTGTAACACTGTCTAAACTACTGAGCCTGGCCAGATCCAAACTCCCTCTGTAATCACAAAATGGTTTAGCCTGAAATCACAGATCACTGAGAATGGGTTGCCTTAAAGACAGATCTGAGACACAGGAAAGATAATACATTTACTCAAAGTCTCATTGCATGTCAGTAAGAAGTCAACAGCTGCCAACCAACTCAACTGTTTCCCAAACTTTAGGTCTTAGTCCAGGCTACTCTTTGAAAACAAGACTGGAGTTTCTGGCCTTACTTTTCCCAACTTCAGGGAACAGCAGGGTGAGCAACTCTTAACTTATGACATAGAAACTGCAAAAATGATCTTTCAGCAGACGAGCAGAGGAAGCAATCAGGTCTGAATTACCAGGAACCAAAATATTCCACTCAGAGGCATCCCACAAAAATGATCAAGAAAAGAAAGCTATTTAAAGTTGGAAAGCAGGGGATAGGAATACTCTCTTCCTAAATTGATTAGCTAAGGTATGGATGGCTAAAATTACATGTGCCTTTTTAAATTATCTATTTAGAAGCACCAGGGAATGTGAAGAGAGCAAGAGAGACTGATCACATTGTTTTCTTTTGACTCTAAGGCAGACTGTTTGGACTGGAAGAGGATCAGAACTTGCACCAAGCTCTTCACTCTTCTAAGATTCATCAGGTTACACTCAATGTATCCAAAAGTGGCTTAACCTCTCCCCATATCATAAATATGTTATGGAAGACAGTGGAAAAATATGACAATACTTACAATTTTCTTCTCTTTCAATTTCTCTCTCAGTGACCCCTATTCACCTTCCTCTCTGAGTTATCATTTAATTCCTCTCTTCTTCCCACCTTTCCTATGAAGAAATGTGAAACAATCCACAGAAATCTTTCAGAACATCGAAACGGGGACACCAAGTCAAGGAACATCAGCACAGCCCAGTCTCTAGCAATGGGCAGCAGTAAATGCCTAGAAAAGAATTAGGAACAGAGCAAGTGCATCAAGTTATTCCCAGAATCTCTATCCAGCACACAGCAATTTGTGGTCCAGAGGATTCCTTAACCAGACATGGTGATTTTGCTTTTAATAAACCCCAATGGATTCATCTTTCATTAAATTGTCCAGTCACTGGAACTCACGCTAATTTTACTCATCTACAGCATTTTGTGGTGAGCAGGGTAACATCTTCAGCATGCTCTCCTCCATACTCTTACTTCAGGTTCTTGGCTTTAACATATGGAGCAGATATTTCAGGAAATATTTCAAGAATTGACAAATGAAGGTTGATCTTTGACCTTGAGATGCAGACAGATGTCATTCCCCTTCAGAAAATCAGACACAGGTACCTCTGCCTTTAAACAAACAAACAAAAAGCCCCATAACTAATCACAACAGTAGCATGTGTTTTTAAACAGTGAAACTACCTGAGTCTGGTTTCAGGTGCAAGCTTTTTGTCATGCACTGTTGAATCCATTAGAAAAGTTATCAAGAAGCAATCTGAACTTTGCTGCACAAAGGGACTATGAAGATGAATTCCTTTTTGATAAATATTGAACTGAATTTATGCTGCAGTGTGGCTAGACAGACTTACTCCCATGGAGTTTCATAAGCAGCATCATCTATTTTCCACCATTCCTTCTTGCCAAAGGACACAGTTCCCTGTGCAATTCCTCATAGTGTTCAAAGGAATTCACAACAGAAACATGAATTGCATTGTATACTGAGAAAAACAAATCCTTTGTGCCATAAGGTAATGGAGCATATCTAAAATAATACAGCACAAGATTTAAGCTCAGCAAGAAAAATTCTGTTACCACTAGCTTATTGACAGAAAATGAAGCTGAAAAATTTGGCCAAGCATATTTTCTTCATGCCCAATTGTTGTGTTCAAACAAAGGCCTTCTCTTTTCCACTCAACATAAATGCTCCTTGTTTAAATCTAGAGTTCATAACTTAAGAATTTGTTCCTAGGGAAATTTTTCTACTGTTCTTACTAGTGCTACTGAGAAGACCAAAAGAAAAAAAGTTTTACTAAAGCATTTAGGATTCTGTACTATATTAATACAGACAGAAAGAGCCTAAAGCACTGAGATTACTTTGGACAGCCTGGTCAACAATAGCTGCTGCACTCTGCTGGCATACCTAGTTTAACCTGACATCATCTGGGAATTGCTAGAGTGAGGTGCTGAGATTTGGATAGAAAGATCTGGCAGAGAAGTGGAAATCCAAGATATCCACAGGGATGTCACCTGATTTTGTGTAGGTGGATGAGATTATGTTGGGTCAAAGGTGGACAGGAAGAAGGGAAGTCCAGGGAGCTGGGAGAAGCAGAAAGAGATATTAGTATGATGGGAGACGTTCAGTAGGATATGCCCCAGCATGGGACTAACTAGGACCAGAAAGTGGTTGGAAACAATTCAAAATCCTTTATAACCTACAAAGTGACTTCTCTGAAGATCTAGGTCAAAAAATATATGATCAAAAGTATGATCAAAGACTCATACTTTTGACTTTGTACTAATGTGTGCAAATATCTTCCCCTATACAAAAGTCCATCTCTCCAGTGTATGGTGGTTTGCTGCAGTGATTAATAGACTCTGCTTCTGCAATTCAAGGAGAGCGAGGTCTGCTTTCTCTTTCCTTCTGGGGAATCCAAAGTCCCAGAAGCAGTGGGACAGTGAAAAGCATAGGCATAAGGAGTAAAGGGGACAGAACGGCACCATATGGTACTATGGCCCAGCAAGCAGGATTTTGCAGAGGAAGAGTGGGCGACTAGACCATAGGGCTGTCGTTCAGATGACTGCCTGCTTCCCAGCAAGACAGCGTGACATGGGAGCTGCAAGCAGACATGGGGCCACAGACATCCAGAGGGAGAACCAGAACAACCCATGTATGTCTTTGTGAAGTCCACACTGAAAGAGTGAGAGAGAATGCCTTGAATTGATGCACCCTCAAGAATCCGACCGCAGCTCCTGCACCCTCAGATTGAGTGGACAAAGATTTTGCACTGAGGAACAGACATAGGTTGTTCTTCAGCCACTACTGTGTCATGCTGTGCTGTTTGCTCTAAACTTACATTCAAAACAGTGCTGGACTCTTGAACTGGAGGTCCCCAGGGAGACAGAGCTATGCACCATTACTAAATTTAGATGCTTCTGAAGTGGAAAATGGTAAAATGTTTTGCAAATAGCAAACTTTTCAGGATGCAACACACAAGAGTTGTTCCACACAGCCTAGCTGCTACAAACAAATGATTGGAAAACAGACCATCACTAATCTCTTTCTGAAAAAGCATATAGATTCCTGAACTGTTCACAGATTACTTAATATACATCCAGAATGAAAAGCTTGATTTTTCTTCCCATCTCCAGTCACACAGTGTTCCACACTGGCACTCCTGCCTAGGAATTGCTGTTCCCCAAAGAGGCATTTGAACCCCCTGCAGAAACAGATGAGTCCATGTAAATGCTGCTGTGTTTCTTTACAATATTTGGGAAGGGGTTTATTTTACCCTATTTTAAGAATCTCCTGCTTTTTAAAAAGATTTATAGGTATCATCAAAATTGATAATCTACTATGTCAGGTAATTATGGTATTTATGATCTTTATCACATTCAACTCAGTTCAGAGCATTTAATTATACTTTGGATATAACTTTTGTACAGTCTTCAAAGTCATCATTCTGATAGCAACGCACTTATTATTTCATACTGTTGGGATACATAGTGTTAATTAGGATACCTGACTACTTTGTGTCTTGCTGTGGCTTGTTTACAAGGATCTGTAAGAAATCTGGCCTTGGATTTCTTGAATTTTCTGTGAGAGCTTATTCACTGCATTGCATCAAAACATCTGCTTCCTGTAAACTTCTTCAAATTCACTGAGACAGCACAGCAGTAACTAGGGGCTAGCTTGGCTGGTGGAGGCAAATGAAGATTCATCTGCAGAACCTTTCTGTCAAGGACTTCAGTCATTACAAGTGATCTGTGTATTTCCACTAATATTCAAACCAGTCAATCCAAATGACTCTTGGGATCTACAAACTGGAATATATAAAGAAGCACAGAAAAAGCCCAGAGCTATGCTTCCTCTTTTAGTTTTTATTCATTAACAATAGAGAAGCCTGATGTAATGAAATAAAATGTGTGTACTTAGACCAGAATCCTTTCCTATTTAGATAACAATTATTTAATAACTCAAGGTAAAATCCTATAAAAATTAGCATTTTGGCTCTCTGATGTGGTAGATATGATGCAGATTTATGGTTTTGAGTAAAACTCGGATAACAGAATTGCATGAATTATGAGACAATATAATTTAAAATAAAATGTAATTATGTTTCAATATCATCTCTTGGTTTAAGTTGCATAGCAGGACAAGGGTTTCCTAAGACAAATTTGATAACTACCTTAGAGGGGGGTTTTTTCCATTTTTTTTTAGTTGCCTAGTTACAAAGTTTGTAAGGATCTATTACAAGGTTGGCCCACTATCAAGCTATCCTGCATATGGTACATCTGAAACTATAGCCTTGGCAATGTAGCAGAGACCCAAAGGTTTCTTACAGGAGACTCTGATATGCATCAGTTTCCAACAAAACCTACAGATTAAGATAATTTTGGGCATACAAAAAGGTCCAGGCTAGACCCAGGCAGACAAAGACCTAGTGTTTCTCCATGCCTTAGTCATTAGGCTCCTTTGTGATTCAATCCCTCTCATATCTGTAATACGCAAAACAAAAGCGTATTTCCTTCATTTTTATAAAGAATTTTAAGATCTACAAATAAAAGACCTGTAAAACAGAGCTAAGCACTATTATCCTAAGTAACTCTACTGGTGTTTCTTCATATACATATATATATTCTATGATTCACAGATTTGTTCTCTTTTTCCTAGTAGTTTATACAGGGTTTGTGCTTTTTTGAAAGTATTTTCAATATTTTCTGATATCACACTCCAGAATTTGCAAGGATTCATGTTCTTGGGACTCTGGTTTAGAACATGAATTGCCTTGATACCTGCTCCTCTCCTGTATGGTCACAAAGGTAACCTTGAAAATTGACAGAATCATCAACCAGTTCAGTAATGTCTTCCTGAGGCTACAAATAGCCTGAATTTAGCACAATGAACTGCCTGTTCATATTCTAGGTGACCATGCACACGCTGTGATTCAGTAGCTAGGATTTAAAATCTGTCTAAGAAAAAAAATGCACTGCCTTTTTACATAAAATATTTCACCTTCTCCAACATCATCTCTCCGGCACTTTGTTTCCTCTCTTTCTGCCCTACCATGAGCTCTTCAAATCTGCCCTGTTATCAACCCTCTAGAAGCAAATTATTTGGACAAAGCGACTCCTCCTTCAACTCCCATGAAAGAAAGTAGCATATCAGAGATCCTGTCCGCAGCTCCTCAGGCATAAAGACGTATGCAGGAAGCAGAACAAGGCAGCCCAAGGACTAGCTGGCAAGCTGGGACCAGCCCAGTCTGAGCATAGAGCTCCTGAAGCTGCCTAAAAGTGACATCTTTCCTTTGAAGAAATTGAAAGGAAAAACAGTGCTGAATAAACATCAGTAAACCAAGTCCTGAGGAGCAGATCCTAACTCACTGAGAGGTATAATGTGATAACCTTTTCCTCTCATATAACCCTTGTTGAGAAAAATCACACTTTCAGTGTCAACTTCAGCAAGAGTCCATTGGCTGTCACTAATTACCATTATCCATCCTGCTTTTGGCAACTCCTAAGACATCTCTGCACAAGCCCAGGTTGCGTCTACAGGCAGTGTGGGCCCTTCAAGGGGAACTATGCACACCTGTAGGCTTAATGTTATCTCACATTTTTTTCTTATTTTATGTCTTTACACCATAATTTAGATACTTGCTGTATTGCTCCTTTTTTTCCTTTAAGCCAAGTTTTCAACTCTGTCTTTCCTGCATGCATTTTGCTAGAAAATTAGCAGCTGCATGAAACATACTGATGGGATGAAAGTGGGCATGGAGAACTGGGAGCAAAGATTAATGCCCATTCTTTCACCTTAGAAACAACAGTTCATTTCAGAAGAGTCTATAAGTCTTGCCATGGCACTTGGGGATTGTTTTTGTGCATTGGGTTCCACTTTGTGGTGACTTACATAGGGCTTATTTTAATTTCCTGACATTTCCAGTGATGGGGCTAAACTATGAATTCTCAGATGCCTGAACTTTGCTCCTATTTTGTGGTTTGAGCTCATTTTATTGACTGATAATGATTTTATAATAAAAGAATTGTTTCACTCATTAGCAGTGCAGTGACTGCTGAAGATCTGTGCCCAGTGTAGATTACTTAATCCAGCCTGGCCAGATATTTAAATTAACCATTCATTTTAGCTGTTCCAAATGAAGGCTTTTATTGAACTGGTTTCCATTAATTCTCACTGCTCTCTGACAGCTGCTGCATCAGAGTTCCCTTTCTGTAATTAGTTACTGCAGATTTATATATATGAGCAGTTTTTAAATATGAAAGGTAGCTGGCACTGATGCTGTTCATACTGGTGCTTGCCAAAATGATTAGGCCAGCAGGAAAATGAGCATAGCATGTAGAGTATGGAAGGCTCACAGAAGTGAACTCCTGCAATGTGAAATGCCATTTGATGTAGTGAGAAGCCTCAGAGCCATGCAGCAATCATGCAGCGTGTAACACCGCCCAGGTGTGTAAAGCTGTGGTCCACCACAGCCAACACTCCTTGGGGATCAGCTCCTTCACACTCTCCTGGGCCCCTCTGCCACGAAGTTAACTCTGCTTCATGCATACAGGAGCCCGGATATACCTCCACGGCAATGAGTAATTGACCTGAAGTGCTAGTTGCAAAGAGTTAGCCCGTGGAGAAGTGAGGCTGCCAAACCAGGCTAGCCATCAGACCTCTCCCTGCTGAGAGACCTTTAATGGAAAAGTCACTCACCATCTCCAGTATAGCAAGTGGGCAGCTTTTCTACTGGCAGTGAGGGCTTAACCAGGTCTCAGCATTTCTTTTAACCACTTATTTGTGGCTCCACAAGACTCTCTCAGCAGTTCAGCAAAACTCTGTGTGGCTGTTCTGTGACCACCAGATTAAACAAGCAACATAGATTAACAAGAGTTCTCTTTGATTTCCCAACACAATTCAGTGCATCTCTCATAAACAGCTTCACCAGCACTAGTCATACAATAGTGCAGAGGAGTGAGAAGGCAAGGAGACAAAAAGAGCTGCAATTAATTAAAGTCATCACTAACACCAAAGGAAACATCTGTGGAGCCACCACGTCCACACCGACTGCAGAATGACTGAACCTTCCCTGGTACATGTGTCTCTCTGCCAGCTACCCACAGAAACTAGGAAACCTCCTCAGGCTGAACATCCAACTCTGATATAGTTAAAATCAGATTTAAAAACCCAACCCAAAACATCTCTGGGTCTTTGGTGGGAAGAGACCACATCCTGGTATCTTTTTGCTAACCAGGCTATCAAACACTTCATTTCTGATCATGCGTCTGTCTTGGTGCCCCCTCACTACCTACTTTTTTTTCTCTCCCCATCCTTTCAAATTGTATTTTGACCTTTTCATTTGCTCTTGTTTCCGCTGTACTTGTTTTCCCCTTTCATGTTTTTTATCTTCTCTTTTTTCCCTTCTCTGGTTCCAGCTTTACATTTCCGTACTTTGTTTTCAGTGCACTTCTTCTTCATGGGTTGTCACAGTAACACCTCATGCGTAGTTAGCTCCTATGCTCCTCATCCAACTGCCAGGGAAAGACTTAATTGGCCTCTCAGTTTGCTTGCTACAGCTCCACGGCCAAGCTAAAGAAAAAATCTTGGTTGTCACTTCTCCTTCATGCTAGCAGTCACTATTGTCCTTTCTTCTCCCTTATCATCCACATGTCTTTGGTGAGGAAGGCTGGAAAGCAGCTGATGTAGTGTCAGAGCCAGCCAGCTTCCTGCTTTGGGAGCTCATCAAGAATTTGTGTTCCTCAAAACCTAATTTGGAGCTGGCAAGTCCAAAGCCAAGCTTCATCACTTGTGTGAGCATGTGATTTCAGGTTAGTGTCACTGACTTCAAGGAGCTGCATGCACCATAACCACCCTTGGGCCCTCAGAACCAAAACCTCTGAAAGACAGGAGTAGAAATATTTCTAAGTGGAATGAGGGGTGGCTGGGAAGGAGGCGGGAGGAGGAACAGACATGCTCCTCAGTGTTTGCCAAGAGGTAGGTTGCTATTCAATCTAGTTTATAACCAGTAGCTTAAAAAGAGGTTCCTCTCAGCTCTACTGTGCAGGAACACTGAGAAGCCAGAGGTCTCCAAGTTGTGAAGAGTCTGTGCACAGCCTGTTATAACCAAACACTGTGTTTGGTTGATGATACATTTCTACCAGGTACTGCCACACATAAAAAATATCTCCAGTTATTTAGCCCCATTAGAGAAAGTGATTACACTTCCTTCATTCAGCTGCTCTGGCAGGCCAGCACCACTGTAAGGGAAATTCATCTCCGGGATCTGCAAATGACAGAGCTGGCTCCCCTGTACAACACAGCTTACTGCAGCACCATTAGCTGCAGTACCTTTCATTACATTCTGCTTACACTGTACAATATTGGATAACTTGATATTCCTCCAAGTGACATTAAAATTTAAGTCCAGAAGAAAGCTGTCATCTTTTGTGAAAACATTACGTGAGAATTTTAGGCCCCTACGTCACTTGACGTAAATCAGCTCTGTATATAAAAAGCTACAAAAGTACTCTCAGACCTTGTAAGGGCTATGACTTTTGCGTTTTTTGATGTGATTATTGTTCAGCCATTTATGTGTGACTATGATAAACATACTTCCTTGGAATTAGTCCATTTAAAAATACATTTCCATGATCAGCTTGCCCTTCTTAGCCCTTCTTGACCCTCACTTGGTAATTTCTTCTAAGTCATTTTAATCACGTTTCATCATTACAAGGCTTCTTAATAGTCTAGCCTTCCCTTCTCACTGCACAAAACACTGCTGCTGAAGCTTGATTTGCATGACCTAAATGATTTCTGCAATCACTGCTCTCCAGTTGTTTGTCCTGAAGGGACAGTGAAGGATTATACTGTTTTAAAAGCATTTCTATTTAGCAAATGCCTCATTTTCAATAAGACATCAGCATTTACCACATTCATAATGTAGCTAATAAATTTCATTTCTGCTTCAATTTTCTTGCTTCACAGAAGACCAGAGACAAAGGTTGCATAATTGAGAACCAAGAGCAGGTAATAATTCCTTACCCATTAGCTCTCCAACTGCAGAGCTGCAAGCTTGTTCAAAACACTCAGCAGCTTGCACTATCCATCCTGTCACAAGGACCCCACATGAGGACCTCCATATCCCCTTGCATAAAAAGGGAGAAAGACCACTGTATGGAAGCCTTGAAGTTCTGCCCATCATGCTACTGTTCCTTTCTGTCTCAGTTTCCCTTCATTTAAAAATAGAATAAAAATAAAAAATAGACTTTTAGCACCACAAATATTTTAAAATTTAAAATTATATTTCTTCCATTTGAGGGACTGATCCAAACAATAGGAATTTCATTATGGAGTTCAATTGCTCCTAGTTCAAGACCATAATTTGGGAATGGGAAACAGCAAAAGTGTGAGGTGAGACGAAGGGATGGTGTTCAGGCCTTTTCCAGCTGCTCTCTCAGATGGACAGTTCTCAGTACCAGCAACTAATGTACATAATACTCTCTAGGCCAGGAGCTATTTAGCTCATTTCCTTGCTACCACTACACAGAGGCACTGGAGAAGAGTTTGGTTAGAGGAGAAGGGTCTGAAGTTTCCCCATCATACTGCAGCTCTGCAATACAAGAGGCACAATTTTCCTCATAACAGTGAGCTAAATGAGAGTTTGAGTTGATTAATGATCATGGCAGAAAAAGAACAGTAGCAAAAGCATTTATAAGTCACTGTACACTTTCCAGTCCAGCACAGGATTCTGAAACAAGCTACTTCATGCAGCAGTTGCTGTTTAAGGGAGGTATTCATATTGCATTAATGACTTTGTTTATTCGTACAGGTCTTCACAATAAGCACTAATATCATGTCAAAAGCAGCAATAATGGATTTCCACATCTCCTTGAAATAGTGTGTGTCCTTCTTAAAAGTAGAGTATGTCTCTGCCATGTTTCTGTAATGGACCTATTAGACCTCATCATAGTAGAAGGAGTAATTATTTTATAATCCTTATTAAGTATAACATAACTACATAAAAATATTTTCTTGTCTCAGATTTCATATCTAGATGATGCAACAGCATCCAGCTCCACAGTTCTTTAATAAAATAGATCTGTTTCTGGCAAAGGGAAAGAACTTCTTTGGAAGAACTTTTTTTTTCTCCCATCTGTCATTGAATCCAAAAGAACCTCTCCCTCAACACCAACCACAGCCTGGAATATTGCTGCTTCGAGCACAGAACACTCTCCTCCACACTGCAGGCATGCCTTTTTAGGGGATAAAAAGAGCAGCTGAGCCAGCGGACACTTGTTGAATTCTGAGCATTCTCCATCACCCACCAGAAGCAGCTAGGGCAGCTTGGCTGCTGGCTGCAGCAGGAGCTACACAGAAGGCCTATTAACAGAATAGACTTTAAGGCATCTTATCGGGTTACACACTCACGCACAACTACACTCACAAACACTCACACACAAGTACACACACATGCACACAGAGAAATAATAGTGGCCAAAGAGAGATAAAAGTAATTTATAATGTTGCCACCTTACAGTGTCACAGCAAATTCAGAGACAGATAGCTCCATAAAATGTGGCAAACAGACATAACTGGAAGTCTCACTATTAGCAGTCTGTTCCTCTGCTAAATTTGGATTAAACGGGAAATCACAAAATCTGTTCTTGAGAAGACCAGAATCCCCTCCAGAGCCAATAACACTCTCAGAGCAGGTGAGGTTCACAGTAAATTGGTACAGCTCATGCAACATCGGGCCATATGAGGCGTCATTTACATAGAAAAATATATTTGGCAGATAACATTGGGTCTGTTGGCTGAAGCAGAAAAAGCAATCAATACATGTTGGCAATATTTACCCACTTACAGTACTGCCAAACGTGAATTTGCAGGAATGTATCAGCTGTTTCAAACTGATCTTTGACTTTGTCTCTTCACAGATGAATGTGAATCGAAACTAGAATGATCCACATTACAGAGAAAGAGATATGGCAGGAATGCACAGGGTCACCCCTATTATTTGTTCTTGCTGTAAGAGTCACTGCTGAAAAAATTAGGTCAGATACAGTTTCCAAAGGGATTAAGTGAGGTAAATCAAATTGATAACAGAATATGAGTCTGAAAAAACTCACTGTGTCAGACTTGATCACCCTCTACCTGGAATAAAACATAGACTTTTTTAAAGATTGGAAAAGAAATGTTGGATTTTATGAGAACAAGCCCACATCTGGTACATTACGTGTTTCCAGCTCTCTCACTCTCCCTTCTCCTCCTCCTTCAGGCAGTGGCTTTTAGATGCATCCCCCACAGAAATACAGACTGGGACTCCTATAGTTATATGACGTGTGGCAAATGAACAATAAAGAACACCTCTTGTAAGACAGAACCTCATTCTTTGGCAATAGGAACGGGGACAAACATGAATTTTGGTTATTTAATTTGATTCTGATTTCTACGACAATCCAAGTACTATGAAAAGTTCACCGAAAACCAATAATAATTTCAAATATCAGGTCCTAATTAAAGCAGCTGAAATGTCCTGCTAAGTCAAATTAATGATCCATACCATTCAGCATTCAGTCTCCAGTGGAAGATGCCTTCCATGGAAGATGTTGTTCATGGAGAGCATGTGAGTCTAGACAATTTCTGCATTCCATTCTTCTAAATCTCTCAACAAGCAGATTTGCTGTTTGTAGTATGTTTGATAATGTGTTGCTGCCTAGTGCTGTTAATAAGTTTAGTGACATTTTATCTGAAAATTGACCTCATCTCTTTTTGCCCTGCTGATACCATCCACCTTCCCAACCTCACAGCCTTTCCACTCTCCATCCATGTCTTTGCAAGGAAGGCCCAGCTGGCTCAGAGACTGATCTTGGGCAATGAACACCAGCATGTGGGTCCTTTCCTGGAAAAATGTCTCCTTTCTCTTTCTGCAGTGTTTTTATTTCCAAGAAATAGTGTTAAACTGAAGAACTGGTTTATGTGGAAGAGCAAAGGCAGGAGAGGAATATTAGCCATTTGCAAGTTGCCAACAGAAACAGGGCTCTCCTATTGTCATAGAGAATTTTTTAAATACTAAGCAACAAGCTAGAAACATGGAATAAAAAAAAAATGAACTTGTCCTAGGGCTTTTGCTAGCATTTTTAATTGTGAAAAGAAATGAGAAAACTGTCAAGTGGAATCTCTTTGATACAACTGCATTATAGGATAATTTCCATTCCCCAGATGCACGACCTAACCCCTAATGAAAGGTGTGTCCTGAAGGACAGAACTTGGCCCTATGTTAATCTAATGAATCTAACATCTTTAGCAGGCCTCTCAAATAGTCCTTCTTCTGAAAAGTGCTTTACTGTACTGTTTACATGCAAGAAGACATACCAAAAAAAATTAGTCAGATTAAATGCTCTAAGGCCAGATTTCATCTGACCTTCCCATGGTACCCTAGTAAAAAAATTAAAGGAAGGTCTTCTACAGGGAGTATTTCTTTTTACTGCATGAAGCAGCAGGTCTGCTCCCTCACTGGGAAGGAAACAGGGACTCAGATCTAACTTCCCTCTGCAACTGAGGAAATACTGGAAAAGTTGCATATTTCTCCCACAGAGTAAATCTAGGGAAGAATACGGTATAGCCTTATCCTTCAAAAACATCTAGCTTATATAAGGATTGTGGCTATCCCTAAAACTACATCTGCAGGGCAGGGGTGTTTGCAGACTGGGGCTGAAAGACCTGTAGGAAAGGTTGATATAACTGTAAAAGTTGGAAACAAAATTCAGAATAAAATTAAGCTTTTAATAAATTACAAAGCTCTACTGTCCCAAACAGGTGATGAATTCTAAATAATTAAGAGCTTCATTTCTCTTACAATGCAGGTTTATTTATTTTTAAATTTTTTGTACAGTTGTACTGATATCACCTTATACTCCATTTACTTCTTTATGGCAAATCTGCTTAGGTTCCTGGAAGACAAACAGAAGAACAGGAGGACGTATAGGTGACATATAGCACTCTGAAGGAACTGCTGCTAGGTATGAGCTCTGTTCAACAGCAGTGCAAAACCGACTGGGAGAATGACAGTAAGACTTTGGAGGTGCTATATGATCCCTGGGGAATGGACGTTATTTTGGAGGTCATATGTATTTTGTTGCCAGAACTCTTTAAATGTGCTTGGTAGAGAAGGAGATATGTTTATGTTTTCTGCAGCTCAGTTAATAAATTAAGGTTCTGATTTACATTCATTACAAAAGACTATTAATGTGTAGATATGGCCTAAACCTACTCAGCAGCAAATCTGATGGGGACTGAAGTTAGAGCTCTGTGGCCCCCCTCCTTGTGATCACAAACAGCCAGCTTTAAAGCAATTTTAAAAGTACAGTCTATAACCCTGCAGCAGAGCAGCACAACCAGAAGACCAACCAGAAGGAAATGCTGTCTCACAGCACAGTGAAGCTGCTGGCTCTGATGCGGTTGTGCTGCCAGAGCTGGCATACACCCTTGTGCCCGGCTTGAGAGGGTCCCAGCCTGGGAAACTCTCCACCTATGCCTTTTGCTTCCCTGGGCACTGAGAAATGCAATCAGATGGACCTCACAGCAATGCCTTCGGACACACAGCTCACACATTGCGCTTGTCCTCCATGAATCAGCCCTGGCACGATCCTGTCTCAGTTTGAGACAATTTGGAGGGGCGGAGACCTCAGACAGAAGTCTCCTCCCTCTGATTCAATACCCCTGGTTTCTCCAGTACGGAGAGAGGCACCAAATATGCCCAGATGCAAGTGAAAAAGTAATTATTTTCCAAGAAGGATGCTAACAATACTGCTAAAACTGGGTTAAACCAACCCATGAGGAGAAGCTTCCCAAGCCCCACCCACCAGAACAAACCCAGATGGTGGCCCAGCCTCCCCCACCCGGAAAAAACACACGTGGTCACAGGAGAGGGACAAGATGGGCACCCTTCCACGTGGATCACATCCCCCATGCCCAGAAAACCCATCAGGAACACATGGAGAGTCAGCCAAAAGGCATATTTGGAGAAAAGAGAAAAGGATCCCAGAATTTTTGTGTAACTCAGGAGAGATTTCTATCAAAACAGCAAAGGCAAGGCTCCCAACAGCCTGATCTCCCAGTGAGCACAATTTTTCTACAAGTGAGAGATGAACAAGTGGCACTAATGCTGTAAATGTACTGAGGGCTTCTGTCACACCTAGGCAAAGGATTTGCAGGATAACCACAATGGGCCATATTGCCAAGTTGTCTTCTGGTCCACAGAAATCCTTTCAGCAGATCAGCATCTCACACTGCATGGGAAAACCCTGTGGGCAAAATATGGAACACCTGGACTGAAGAAACACAGAAATAGCTATTAGATTACTGTGACAGGGCAGGAGAAAGGGATAGAGTTTTCATTAGTTAAAATCCAACAGCCAGTTTCTTGCACCCCTTTTGACTATCAATGAAAATGTGAAAATTCCTTCTCTGCTCAAAAGAGCTGCTGGTTAATATAGGCAATTTTTGTATAGGGCTTTTCCCTTAGCGTTGCTGAGTATCTGTGATACTCATGTTCATACTCATGTTTATCAGCCAGTAGGAACTGAGCTGGCACCATTTTACACTTGGCCCACAGGTTCCAGTGTAAATAAAGAATACTCATCATCTCCTACCATTGCAACCAGTAATTATCTTCAGGATAATTAGCATATGTATCCTAGAGATCTCCATCAAGACTCTTCTTTCTATTGTGGACTGTAACTATTAGGTTGGATCTCTGGCTGGTATGAACTGCCATAGCACCCTTAATTAATATCTTTTCCTCTCCATTGGAGCTGGGAGGAAGCCTTAGGAATATATGTTGTTAAGGGATACTCAAGGCAGCTGTGAGCTGCAGAATTGAGCCTCGCAAAATCTGTTTATGCATTCCTTGTGCACTCCAATCTCTGAAAGTTATAGCTTGGTTGTAATATGTGATCAGGCCCTCAACTTGTTAAAATAGAGGACTATGTGTTGCATAGAATGCAGGTATTATTAAATTGCTAAACTTTGCACTGATATAAACATTTTTTTTAAGATAGAACATTTTTTCTCAGACCTTAAAATTTCACAGCTGACATCTATGATGCAAAAGTGCACAGTCTGCCATCCTTTCCGTTTTAATCAATATAATTATAGAGGATTACTTTGTATCATTTAAACAAGTTCAGATATCATCTTGCACCCAAAATACCAGTGGCACTTCATGGACCTACCTCAGCTTGAAAACAGCTGAGGTTGTTATTAATATTCCTTTTTCTCTGTTGGAGCTATGGCCTGCTTAGTGCTTGCTGTTGAACCACGACTACAGCCTATTGTGGCAAGAGATCTATGCGCAACCTGGGGAGTCAGCAGTAGGAAGAGGGAAATCATGTCCCCACTTCCTTTCAGTGATAAAAGCCTCAGGATAAAATGTCTGTAAAGCTGAGTGCTACTGAATGAGCCGTTCAGAGGAGTAGAAGCAGGCTGGGATTGAAGTCTAGCCATTTATCTCTTCCTCAGGCAGATTTGTGAGTGTTTGCTCTGGAAAGAGAAGAGGCTTCAGAAGCCGTCGGTGTTCACAAACCACAACGTTAGAGCAGAAGTGTTAACGCCTTTCTGTGGCACTGTGTTGTCTTTGTAAAAAGTACAGTAACTTCTGCCTGCAGATACACGCTCACAACATGCATCTTGCAACTTGTGGGGAACCTTTTAGTAATAATGAGGAGGCTTCTGTACCTCATAACATTTTTCTCGGTTAAAGTAAGGTATGAATTTTAACTACAATGCCAATTTCAGGACTACTCTTTCACGCACACATAATCCACTACAGTTATTTAGGTTAATTTACTCCTTCCAAATAAGTATCAGTAGTAATAGCAAGCATATTGTTACAATCCTCTTATGATCTTTTTCATCACATACATTTATACACAATTGTAATTATTATTACATATCCCTCTATAATAATTGCATATGTTATAGGTATGTGTAAGTGTATGTATGATGTTGTGACAATAATGTGTGTTGTATAAAAAATTGCAATTATTAGTGTGTATCTATGTGATTTGATACATATATGCACAAGGATACTTTGACATAAAGTATGATAGTTTGAGGCATATATGAATAAATATCTGAGAAATAAAAAAAGGAGGTATGGTAGTTGAAACTAAATTCCCTGGAGACAAGAGAAAAGTTTTAAACAAAAGTAGTGTATAAAAAGTAACCTACACATAGGTTCTGATGGCAAGTCAGTGCCATAGATATTCTATTAATATTCAAATTATTAATAATAAACTATTTTTGAGGACAGATTAATGTAAAACTACCAAAAAAAAAAGGTAATCAACCATCAAGCTCTATTTTCTTTTTTTTCCTCCTTAGAATGACTTTGATTTTTACTGTATTAAAATAGATCCAAACATATCCAGGAACTGTCATCAGGCCACTTGTCATTCATAGGGAAATACAACAGAACTTGTACATCAGGAAATGAAATAAGAACATCTGATACTGCCAGTATAATATCAGCACCTTCTATTTAATTTGGATGCAATTAAATCTGGAAGGACAGCAAGGTCCCAGGAAACCAAACTTTCCCTAGTTTTACGCAGCAGAAATAGATGTAATTTTCTGGAATAGTGGCCTCATTTACGTGAGACAGACCTTCCAGTTGGAGTTTCCAAGCACTCCAACACTTCTGCTTCACCAACCTTTCTATAGGGTATATTTGTCCATTTTCCCTGCTGGCAGTTACATGAGCTATGAACTTCAAGTGTAGTGTGACACAGAGTGCACAGCCTTTGCACTGGAGCAGGGGGAATTGCACGACATTTTAATGAAAATTGGGGTGAAATATGCAGGGAGACAAAATGGTGGACGTGTTAAAAGGAACAAACACGTACTGAAGATGTGAAGCTGAGATGCAAAGGAGGTCGTCTTCAAAACACTCACTGCCGACAACATGCAGAGAGGACAACCACAAGGTCACCTGCTCCAGTGGAGTTATCACCCAGTTTTGATCCATGTGATGGCCCTGTATGGCTTAGAAGCTACTCACTCCCTGGGTTTGTTTCCTATAATAACTGCAAGCACGAGTATGAGGGCTTGTTTTGAAAAGCTGCTTAATTGGGGAGTGAAGATACCTACTGGGATGCCTCTGTTGAGTGTTGGATCTTCACAGTGCCACCCTCAGCTGCTGGCAGCTGTTGCTGCCACTAATCAATACTCAGGCATAAATAAAAGTCTTTTACGGTGTCTGCATGAGGTGTTCAAACACCAAAAAAAGGGCAGGTAACTCCCTAGCCCATAAAGCCGCTACGAATATATTGACATTTAACTATTGTGACTTGATAATCAAGATTTGTAAATACATTAGAATGAGTAAGTGATAGAGTCAATGTCGATTAAAAGAAGAGGATGACACAGCACTGAGCTGATACTAGCCAAAGATATTTCTTGATGATCTGAAAACCACACCTATCTACTGCTGATGCTTGGGGCAAATCATTTCCATAGGCTCAAACCATTAGAGATACTCTTCTGAATGATGTTTATCTAATGCTGCTTTCTTCACAGTAAAGACTGTTAGTGCAGCAGTTGAGCAACTCCAGGAAGGCAGAGTTATCCTGAGATAATCAGGAGCCTGAGGGCTCAGAGGCAGTCATCTGTGTTCTCCGCCCCAATTTCATCAGTATATTAAATTTAAAAAAAAATCGGTAAGTTAATACATCACGAAGGTCAAACATTTCATTACAAAGAAGTGTGGAAATTCAAATATAGGATTCCCAGAGCAATTCTAACTGTATGTTTACATGTATATAGGTACAGTGCATTTTCCCAAATACTAATGCTGTCGCATAACCTATTAGACCATGGATGAATTATTAGGAAACTGGTGTATCAAAAACGCCCATTTGTTTTTTTACCTACATGTATATGTTTATGAAGTGTGTGGATAAGCAAATAACCAAATCAATTTCACTTTGGAGATGTATTTAATAATATTCTTTGATTAATTTTGTAATTTGTTTATATATGATGTGATTGCTTATATAGAAAGGCAGAACTAAGGTTCATCTGTCCATCTTACAAATTCCACGTAACTACATGGAACCTGTTTTAAGTGGTACTGGTACCAAACCAGAGGATACTGGATATATGACATGTTTCTAGTTGTCTTTGAGGGAAATTACAGTTTCTGTACAAGGGTTGGCTGGCAAGCTTTTCGCCACTGATACACTCTGAAAGAAAATGGGACTGAGATTTGTTAGTGGTGCTTAGGATTCCTAACTATGGACCAAGCTGCCTCGGACATATTCTAACAAACCTGAAATGAGCTGTAACAAGCTGACAGGATCTATATGACAAAATGGTTCATGACTCTGTTGTGCATAGGTAGCTTATTACAGAGCATTTAAAAAATGTATCTCCAGAGTGTAACTGGGGCAAGTACACAGTCAACTTTTCCATATGGGTGTCATGACTGACTGACCTCCCTACAATGCAGTCTGAGAGAGCCATCTAATTACAATCTGGCTAGATGAGCAGAAATTCTGTGTATGGAAAATGCTGAGAATTACTGGCCCAGTGACTTGTAGACACTCAGTGTTCTCCGTACATTAAATACTGTGGACAGTTCTGTATGCTTTCTGGAGTCCACATGCCTGTGTACTGCCGTTCCAGCCTTTACAAACAGCCTAAACCATGCACAGAATGTTTCTGGGAACTAAAATACAGTATTATGCCTAGAGCAGGGTAGATACAGGGAGAGCAGGAAATGGGCTAACCTGGGAAAGCCTGAAGCGCCTCAGAACTTCCATAAAAGGAAGGATTACCCCCGAGGACTTTTCCTCCATTATTTAATGCCCAAAGACAGACAAAAAAAATCACTTTAATGATAAAAAGCTATTCGAAAGAACTGGCTATAAAATTACTCTTATCTCCAAGGCACTGCTCTTTCTCTGAATCCACTGTTATGTACCAGAATTGTTAAATAACATGGTGCTAATATAAGAGCGTTTTCAGGGAAAAAAGCTACAGTATTCTCTTTTTATAACACTGCAAGAGCATAAAGAAATAAAATAAAAAGTAAATGCTGATCTCTGAGCATAAATTTCAGTATAGTAGTGGATGAAAGGAAATCTAAATACTCTTTTGAAGTTGATTATATCAAACAACTCCACCTTAGAACTAACATGCAATCTTTAAAGTACCATGTTAAAACAAAACGAGACAAGATAAAAGATAAAGAGAATAAGCAGGGAAGGGAAAAGTTGCTATTGTATAAAATAATGGGATTATATATAATAAATCTTAGACAAAATTATAGGAGTTGGAGAAAGACAGCATGAAATCCATTACTTAATTCACTGTGTCCTCACTGGAGTCTGAAACTCACATAATTTGATGATTTTTTAAGAAAGAATGGAAGGAAAAGGAAAAATGTGGACCCCTCCCCCTCTCCCAAATTAGGAAAAGCTGAAAGTAAAATGAACAACTTAAGTGGCAGCCCCATTAAAATAAATTAGAATTTTTATTTTATATTACATCATTAAAATCATGGTTCTGTGTCTTCTTTCACTTGAATGGAATTTGGAAATGTCACATAGCACACACAAACAGGCTGCACAACCAGCATAGCTCGTGGAGTATCACCTTCACATGGGAAACATAACACCAGGGCAACAGAAGTATAATCTTAACGGAAGGAAATGCAACACCAGGGTGACAGCTTCCATTCTGTCCCTATCTTTGGTAGTGATTCACAGGGCTCCTCTTCACCCAGTCTCCTCTGAATATTAAAATCCTGTCTAGAGTTCAAATTATAATAAATTTTATGCTGCTCAAAGTTGTAACAGAAGATTCTGTGTAGTGCAGAAGCAGTTAAAAGATTTGAGATCTTGAAGCATTTCTGAATTTCTGAGAAAGGTTTGGAGAGGACAGCATTTTCATTTCAAATGCATATTTTTATTGACAAAAATTGATTACAATAACACAGATATCTCATGGGAATAGGATATTACAAAATCTTCCAATTTGAAGTTCAGCAGAACTGCATAGTACAGAAGTAGTAGAATTAAAGTATTCATAAAATAAATCTATTGCACAAATAATCTATTCAGACCTTCAGGATAGTTAAGGAACAAGAAGGGATTTGACCCCTGAGTCCCTCTGAAGCTGAGAGCAGAAAGGGGTAAATAGGCTGCAGGCCTACTAGCTGATAAACCACCCAGAAAGATGGGCTAAAGTGAACCAAAGAAGCTGCAGAGTGCAATCAGAGGGATCAAGAGGAGGCAGAATGGGGGCATCAACACATCTCCCGCACAGGTCCAGTGCCATTATCATTGCACCATACCACATGAAGACACATCAAAACTTTTCCTGATCAGACTGTGAAACATAGCCTGTGGCAGATGTAACAACTTATTTGGAGATGGTTTGAATATATGCACTTATCCAAAATCAACCTGCTTGTCAACATTTCCCTGGTTTTACATTGGTTAGAGGATACAAAATTTCACTAAAATATTACCTTCTAACGATAATAAGTACAGTTGGATTTGTGGTAAAATGAAATGACTGTTTGAGGGGGTTTGCCATTTATGGACTTCTTAAGAAAGAAGTAAACCAAATTTTTATCAGCTAAAAACCCTGTGACTCATTCTTTTTTTGGGGAAAAAAAGATTAATGGAAAAAAATGAACCTGCTTTCTGGCAAGCTTTTAAAGGCAAGGAATATGTCTATCCCTTGGTGTAGACTTTAACTATCCTCATTAAGACCTCTCTCCTGATTGTAGTTTCAGCAACAGCTTCCATGGCCAGAGGAAAGATATGGCAGAACAAGGCCACATCTACAAAGAAAGTGAAGAAGAAAATGATCTAACAAAGTTATGAAATAAATTCTCGTTTCTGTGCTGTTGTTCTTCTAACCAAACTGAGTACCAATCTAATGAATGGTTAATGTAAACTATTTTTTCCCTGTGAATGCTTTTGGCTTATTGTGCTAAGATTCTGAAGTGGACAGAAACAAAAAGGAAGCAAAGTCACATCTACGTCTATATGTCAGTGTAAATTGCTGTGTTAATTGGGATATAATTCTGCTGCTAGGGGAAGCAGGACAATTATAAAAAAACTGAGTATTTTTAGACCTGTCGTCATTAAATATACTTGTTTCTGGCTTAATATTGACATGAACCAGAAGTGAATGTATATTTTAAATGCAAGTATTGCTAAATGTTGCATATCCCTCAAGGGCTGAATTTAAGTCCTCATATAAAGCTCATTAAAACCAATAGGAACCTTTCTTCTGTCTCCAGCAGAGTCAGAATTTGAATATAAATTAGTATTCTAAAAAAAGAGTAACAACGAAAAAGAAAAAACATCAAATAACAAAAGAAAGGTACAACAGTTAAAATGTTGGTACTGACATTCAATTATAAACACTGTTTTACCAAGTAAAAATTCTGTACTTTCATTTTCTGGTACAGCAGAGTCGAAAGTATGCACTTTCCTTGTACTTGGTCAGCACTACCACTATGGACCCAGTGTTGTCTTTGTTCAGGCTGTTCTATTCTTCTCAGTGCATTATTCTAAAATATCTGATAATGGGGCGAAGAAGGACATTCTCAGGAATTGTGCGGAATTATAAATGGGGAAACTGTTTGTTTCCAATTTTATAATTACATATTATTTACATTGTGAATGTATCATCATCAATTAACTGCCATTGCACCCAGTCCTTTTAAGGAAGACTGAAGAACTATCCAGGTATCACAGGAGTTGGTGATTCAGAAAGCAGTAACCTTTCTGCATCATGTGCTGCTAATACTGTTCTCCTGGAAAAGCAGGGAAGTAAAACTTTGGAAGCTCTGAAACTGTGAAAACATGTGTGTGACTTCTGGGGTATTTTTTGAGAGAAGTGGTCACCCATAACCCAGACAGATTCTCCTCCAGGTAGTTACATGTCTTCTCTAGTTCCAAGTGGATACACTATTTTTCATTTACACTTTTAAAACACGTTGCTGTGGCAATCTTGTTCCATATCTGATGAGCTGATTGTCCAAAGCAATTTGAAAGATCTTTTCAACAGAGGATAAAACAAAGTGGGATTTTCCTTTTACCAAATGAATCCTCATTTTTAAGGCTTTAAATTCCAGAGCTTGGGGCATTTTCTTGAATCCCTTTGCAATTCAGAGTACTGTGCTTTCACAACATCTATGTTGTGAAACAGCTATTCCTTGCTTTATCTGAAATAACCGCAGTGATATAAAAGGAGCCTCTTAAAGACAGAGGAAAAGAGATTAAAAAATGACACTCCTGTAAATAAATGGTGACATTTACAATTTAAATTGCAGTAGTGTCCACTGTTCTTCCCCAGCTTAGGAAAACAAATGCAAATTTTGCTCCTCAAAGCAGTTATCACAGGGTAGGGAGGGAGACAAATCACAATATAAAGGGAGGTCTATATTATATGAATAATGGGATTTTGGCCAAGGATAAGGAAAAGGGTTAGCTCAGTTAAGAGATTTTGGCAGATAAATTGGAAGAGTCATGAAACATTTCCTAGGAGATAAGAAAAAGCATTAATTCAAGATAGTTTGGAGGAGGAAGACAGCAGAGTGACTGAGAATTTTCCTCAACAATGAGGTAAACATAAGGAAAGTGAAAAAAAGTTGGGAAAAAAATCTTGAAGTTTCAGTCAAGCTTGTGATTAAAACACTGTTTAAACAACTTTGATTAGCAAATGGCAATACATCAAGAAGATGTAATGAAGAGAGGTTAAGAAGCAGAACTGCATAATGGAAGCTATGTCAGAAGTGAAGGTGATGAACTAGTAGAACTGATAATTATCTGTGGAAAAACAAAAATCTGTGGAAGCTGAAGCTATATCAACAGATATGACACAAAGAAATTGTATCGAGTTTGCAGAGGAAGAAACATCCCTGAAACACCTCAAAGTGTTGTTCAGACAGACAGGTATTCCCAATCTACGTGACTGAGTCTTCTAAGTATGGAGAAATACCAAATGAACATGATGTCGAAGGCTAAAGAATGATAAAAATATTTCACGCACCTATGTCTCATAAATAACAGACATTTTTCTTTAGTGTTGAATAAGTTTCTCCTGTGTTCTATGATCCAAAGCACATTCTGATCTAGTAAGCATTCTCTTGCTGGAACAACCAAGTCGCCGAGCTAAGAATCAACCCCTTTCAGCCACTCACCTTAAAAAAACAAGAACTTTGCTTCATCTCTGAAAGCAAAGCAGCCTCCCAGGTTGACGAAATGACATTTCTTTCCCCTTCAGGACAAATTTCTAGAAAATTTCACAGCTAGTTGGCATGCAGCCAGCACAATATTCCCTGGCACCACATATCCATTTAACTTTAGAGTTTGCTGGCACAAGCCAGCTCTGCATTCTATCCCAGAGGTGGCTGTATTTCAACAGTAATGAAATTGCAATACACATAGTACCACACTATTCACCCCAGCACCCACGCAGCCCCAGTGAAAATAATGCTGGCAAAGTTAGAAAAATTATATGGATTACTTTGTTTTCCCCAAATAATCTATCAACCTCTAGCTTACTCCCCCATTAATTCCACAGAACTTTTTAACAAGATCTGTCAATATTTTCCTCCTCATCTTCCATCAGAGTGGATCTTCTTTGCTCCCTTGTTCCTCACAAGAGCCATGATATTGACAGCTCACTGTGTTAGTGATGAGCAGGCTGAATTACCTCCAGCTAAACAGTGGTCATCGAAATACGAAGTTTTTAAAGCACAGGCAGGCAACAGAAAAATTGGGAGAGAAGTTACAGCGCCAAGGACAACTGCTACAGTGCTTTGGGAAGGTCTGCCTGATGTTAAGGTTTATGGGCATAAGCAGGCAGCTGAGTATTTGACGTTCTTTTTTTAAAAATTCCAGATCAATGCTGGGCACAGGCAGGCCCACTAAAGGAAAGCGGACGTATCTGTGTTGTTGCTATTCAACATAGCAGCACTGCGGCCGTATCTCCCCACTTCACCCATATCCCTGCTTCTCTGTAGAGTTGCTCCGTCACAGGGGCACCTCCACACTTACTCAGCTGCTTGAGTGCCCGTCAGCGATTAGGCACGTACGAAACTCTTAGCAAGCCGAGCAGAACAATCCCTGTGAAGTACCTGGTGAGTATGCTTAACAAGCACACCAATTGCTATTCACCAGTCACACTGATATGAGTAAACCTGGTTTAAGAATTGTGCTGAGGATTAGCTAGATGATTCACAGGAAAATCCAAAATTAAGGGCCCAATTTACATTCAAAGTATGTGGCTGAGAGAGGTGGGAACAGGGAACACTCCCTCTTGCTTAGAATGGATCCTAATTGCCTATTTCTTCTAGTTACAGTGATCAATCTCCAAGTCTATATTAAGCATACCATATGTTTATATACACTTCTTTTGAAATACTGTGTTCCAGATACCCCCATATGAAACTCAGAATTGCTAGGATCTGCTCACAGGAGATTCACTCACACTCCCAAAGGCCCCTTCCTGTTTCCTTACTGTACAGCAGGGAACAGGATTTGCTCCAGTGCCCATAAAACACAGAACAATTAAAGGCACACTGTAAAATATTATTACATTAACGACACACATCTGTTCCTGGAACACTGCTAGTTATTTGTGATTATCCTAGTTCATTGAAGAAAGCTGTGAGGGCAGAGCATACATCTTTGTTCTTTTCCTCCGAGTATAATAGTATCTACTAACAGAAAAGACTAAGGACACAAATGTTTTTCGATCTGGCGAGTAAACATGCTACACAGCTAATAATTGCATGAGATGCTCTTACGATTTTTACCTGAGAGGCTGTATTTTATTTATTTTGACATCACTCAGTAACGATTTTCCCCCGCTGAGAAAGGACTGGTTTCTGTGGACTTTATTTCTCGCAACCAGAGCTCTCTTGCATTATCCATCATTTACAGGGGTTCATTATCAAAGTACTGCACAAGGGTTTAAGCTGTAAAAACACCATGAGATTTGCCTGGACTTTGGAAGAGATTGACGTTCGAGATTTGGGGCCAACACTGTAAAAAGAAAAATATAGTTTAAATGCGTCACGCCCTGGATGCCTGGAACCTCGGTGAAGCCTTCCTACCCAAGGGCAGCTCAGTGCCCCGCTCGCTGTGCCGGAGCGGTGTGGGAGCAGGTCAGGCCCCCCTGTCTGTCCCCGGGACGGACAGAGCTCCCCGCACAGGCGCGGCCCCGCTCCGCTTCCTGCCGGCCCCACACGCGCGGCTGCGGCTTCCTGAGCGCCGCTTCTGTCGCCGTGTGCGCCACGTTAACTGTTGGGTTACCGACTGTTTCCTACAGACATCGGCGCTCGATTATTTTTAACCTTTATCAGCGAAACCCTACGTAACTGGAAAATATTAGTGACACTCAAGACAAAAAAAAAAAAGTGACTTACAATTTTTAGGACTGAAATAAGCGAAAGGCTAAGAAATACTGTAGTTATTTGCAGGCAATGGGCATCCCGCTTTGTATCGGCAAGGCTGATGATGGGCCGCTCACACCCAGAGGCGTGATGGCCCACCAGCAGCGTCTGGCATTTCTGAAACACCCCTCACCGCTGGATCTCGGCACCCTCTCACACACGCGGCAAGAACTGCACTGGTATTTACATTTGTGTTCTTCGTTAACTTGCAGCAGCCGTAGCGCGCCTTGAGCCGTGACTGATCCCTCGGCCCTACACGGAGGAGCTCAGGCGGCCCCGTCCTCCCCTCAGCGTGGGACCCGCCCAGCCCGACCCCATTCGGAGCCCCCTGCTCTGACCGGCCCCGGCCTCGGCCCCGCCTGCGCCTGCGCGGGGGGCGGTGCGGCGGGGTCACCCCTCCCTCCCTCGCTGCTGCCGCCCCTCCCTCGCTCCCTCCCTGCTGGCGCCGCCCCTC
>WBMV01001668.1:0-54908 GCA_013396655.1 Campylorhamphus procurvoides | reverse complement strand
CCCGGCCCGGCCCGGCCGCGGGCGGGGAAGGGGACGGTCCCCGGCGGCCGCCGGCGTTGTCAGCGGGAAGTCCGAGCCGGGCTCCACCTAGTCCGGCCGCCGGGAGAAGCCGCTGGCTCTTTCCGGCCGGTGAGTGCGGGGGGGCAGGCCGGGCGCGGCCGGGCCGGGCTGGGACTGGTGCCTGGCGCGGCCGCGGAGTGGGGCGGGCGGGCAGCGCCGTGGCCAGCGAGTTTCCCTCTGCCCTGTCACCAAATGGAAAGGGAATGACAGGGATGTTTGTCTGTCTAAGCACCCCGCCACCACCCGTGTCAAAGCAAATGGAAGAATCTGACTGACACTTCCTGCGCCAAACCCGTGTAACAAGCCTGAGATCCCTGTACCCTTCTGATAGCGTTGGTTAAGTAAGTAGTGGAAGGAAAATAAAGTTTGCAGAGAGAGGACAATAAAACCAGATCTAACTGTTTTCGCACTGGCCCTAGATTACAAAAGAGAATAAGAAACCAAGGTTTTCTGTGAAAAAAAGAACAGCGTGCTCTTATTCCCATTTCTATCTTAAAGGGATGGGTTGTGCTGCTCACGGTGAATGGAACAAAAAAATAGAAGTATTTTTCTGTACTGTTTTGGAGTATGATAATTAGGTGGTACAGTTGCAAGAGAGGGTATGTCAGAGATGCCCAGCTTGAAAATCACACAGGTCGTATGTGTGTTCTTGCATTTATATGCTTTGATTAGTGTAATTTGTGAATTTCAGCATATAACAGCTATATCTTAACCAAGTGTGGATGTGTAGATAGTGTATGACAAAGACTTTCCAGTACTCTTTGACAGTAAAGTATACATGTAAATTACTGTTATAGAAAAGGAGACAAGAAACACACTTTTTTCATGAATTATAATTAAAAGGCAAAAAAGCAATCTCATTGCCTTAAAGAGCAGCCATTCAAAAATAAATGTTTTTGCAGAGTCTCTTTTCTCCTCTACGGGAAACTTTAAACATTAATCAGATTATTACCTTTTGGATGACTTGCCTCTGTTAAAATTGCAAGCTTTTGGGAGGAAAAAACCCAACCAAACTTGCGACAGTCGAATATTTTCCCTTTCTTTATTCATCACATATTTTTTTACTCTTGCTCAAAGTCTGTCTTGTAGACTTCATTCTAGACAAAAATCAGCTAAGTGAAAAGTGGGAGTTACCTTATCTGTTCACTTCAAAGACTTTGCAAAAATAAACTTTCTAACTAATTAGAGATACTGTGTTCTGTTTCCCTGGTACCTGTATGTTTTCAGGGATGCTTCTTGTAGTGTTATGAAGTACTCCAGTTTTAACTTAGTCCTGTAATGTAAAACTACATTATTATCTCTACCCAAGTAACAGTTTTGAGTTGCACTGTGCAATATAAGTGCCGTGTATCTATTTTGCAGCAAAGGTGATCAGACTTGGAGCACCTGTCTGCCTGGGGGTGAAATAATCTTCAGAACAGGGTTGAAAGACTAGAAGTGTAAAAACAGAACTTGCGTACGGGGAGGAAAAAACCTCCAGTAGTCTTTTTACTGTCTGTACCTGTGCATCATGCTTCTTTTACTATATGTACGCACCAGATAAGTTTTCTGAGTGGAATTAAAATTGTGCTATTTTGTTCCAAAGCTCTGCTCTAGGACAGTTCATCAAAAATAAATCTGAAGTGAGCCATGACAGTTCTTTTTGTGCTGTGCCAGTTTTGCAGGGTGAAACTGCCTGTCTTTTTAATTGAGAACATTTCTGGAGCAGAGGCAAACAGATGGGAATCTAGGTGAGGGCCCGCAAAAAGAGAAAGAAATTGCTTGTATGACTGAGGAACAAAGTGTGCTGAAGACTACACTGTAGCTTGTGATTCGACAGTTAGTAAATGTGACAGAGGACTAAAATAAACAGTTGTCCACCTATCATCTGGGATGTGGGAAGTGCAAGAGTCACAGAAGTATACTTGAGTGCTTGATGCTTACTGCTGTAGTGCCAATCCTGTCATCCTCAGAGCTCTGCAGGCTGCTCAGGGTTAGGTACAGGGAGGTGCTCTTAAGGATAAGAATATCTTACAGATAAAAAGAGGCACTCTGTTGACCTTGGGTGTATGTTAAGAGGGTAGGCGGATCCTTTATGAATTGGTCTAAGTAATGCTTAGGTGGCTTTCAGATACTTCACTGACATTTCAGTGTTCTTCAGGTTAGACTCGAGTTGTTGTGAGTTTTAATAAAAATTGCTCTTGTAGTAAACAGATCACTAAGCATGCCCTGTGCAACAGAAGTTCATATTTAGCTTGTGGTTGCAAGTGCTGCCGATTCTCTATCTCAGAGTAAGTCCTAAAGCAGACTGAAATGTGCTGTGTGGTGTCAGTGTGCTGAATCCCTGCTGAGCTGGGGCAGGCTTACGCTGTGTTCTGTTGCATCTGGGTCAGGTAGAGGGATATTTTAGACAGCCTCCTTGTTCACAGAGATTAAAGAAGTATCTACAGTAACTACACCTTCATATTTGAAAGCAAACTTTGTTTTCCTTCTCAGGTATGGTTAAGACAGTCTGTTTCTATTCTTCTTGTGTAAAGCAGGGAAAAAAAAGGAAGTGTTTTTGTACTTGAATTCTGTTAATAGGAGACCTGCTTTCAAGTTGACTGAGTTTTCAAAGTTGTTTAACAGTTGACTGGTAGAGCTTTAGTATCTCAGATCATCTAATATATGGCTTCCTCTTTAGGCCCTGTCAACCATGAGAAAATCGAGTGAGACAGGTGTAGTAGAAACAGGACTTTGGTGAAGCCATGGCAGTTTGCTTGTAGTAGGCAAACACTATTTGGAGAAAATCAAAGACTTGTCTGCTGGTACAGACTGTTTTTTCATGGAGCAGTTGAACGACGTTACCTTCCAAAGCAGCAGTAGGTTCTTGCTTGAAACTCACCTGTCAAGCTTTAGAATGTCTAAAGAAACATTGGACAACTAAAAATGAAAAAGGCTTTTTTATTTTTATGTGCCTGCTTATGCATGCTTTTGTGAGCTTCTGACAGACTGCATGTTCCTCTCTTCTAGCAGCAAGGAAAGGGAGGAAAGCTGTAAACACCAGGCTGGAAATGTGTGTTAGAACAACTTCTGAAATACAAAATGATTTGGAGGCCCTCTAGCTATTCTTTTTTCAAGAACAGTGTTTTAACAGTGGTTTTTACTACTGAAGCAGTAGAGTGAAAGTCACTATAAGATCCTAGAGGAATGTGTGTTGCAGAGTTAAAGGAACTTTGTAGAGGTGAACCAGGAAGAAGAGGAGACATTTTTCAATATCTTATACACTGTGCCAGTCAGCTCTCTATTTATTAATCAGAGGACTTGATGTTATTTGAAGTAAATCCCTGCTATGCAACTACAAAAAAGACTGCCAATTATAGCTGACATGGTTAATTCATTCCTGGCCAAGGAAGGAAGGCCGCACCGTAGTGCAGGACTAGGATGGCCTAGCCCGTCTTATGGATTGGTGTTTGCATCCAGTGGCAGACAAGCTCATGTTTCTCTCCAGATTGAGATTCTCTTTAGGAAATCTGTACTTTCGTAGATCACTTGGTATCATTCCTGCAGTTGTTGCAACACAAGAAGGTGTGCTAAATCTGAATGACTTGACTAGGTCTTCTGTGAAAAGAATATTGTGTGCTGCTGTTACTCATTCATGAAATAATTTTCAGTGTAACTTTAATTGTAGAGTTGTGAGAAACTTTATATCATTAAATTTTTGGACAGCATTGAATGGGAACAGTAGAACAGTTTATATTCGTAACTGAAGACAAACTTAAAGCAGGTATCTGTAATTAAAATCCTTTTTCATAGAAAGAGAATGTGCTGTTTGCATCAAGATTTGTTGACACTGAAGTGAATGTTGCTCTTACTTTTTTAATTATAGCAGTTATTAAGTCATTATTACCTAATTTCAGTAGGTCATCTGGATTAAGGGAAAATATGCATTTCAACAGTATTTCCATTAGTATGCCTTACTCCATAACTTTTTGAGACATTAGATAGTGAAAGCTTTTTCTCAAATGAATTTGCTATTGCCCAAATAATGTATGCTGTCTATCCTCATCTTCAGTTAATCTGATATAATTTGTGAACACACAGTCCCTGCAACTGTTTCCTTTTGTTTCTCTGTATTAATTGTCCTAGCTTTTGAAGTCCTGTCCTATTTTTTTCCACTCAGTGTTTCTGCAACCTAACCAATTGTGCCTTCACTTTTTTTATGTCTGCAGTGAAGTAAAGTTTCTTAAAAGCATGCTTTGTATATCAGAAAGAAGAAGAAAAAAAAAAGAGTATCACCACATCTGTGTTAAAGATGAACTACAGATACTTGAGTTATCTCTGTGGAGTTCCAGAGGGGAGGTACAGGAGACAGAAGGAGGACCTCTGCATTACTATGAGTGGCACTTCAGCACTACCAAAATGGAAGTGTTTTCAGTAGTTTCAGGGTCAGACCAGCTACTTTGATTTTTCTAGAGGTTTTATGTATGGTTATTATTTTTCATTTGAGATGAAGCTGGCAAGCTGGACAGTGGTTGGACTGCATCAGAACCCAGACAATAGTGATAGTTAAGTTGTGCAGTTGTACAGTCCTTGTTTGCAGTTAATCAAACTTCTATAACACCTGGTCTAATAGTTCCCCAGAAAGTGATTTGTTAGAAGACTAGTGTAAAGTTGCAAAGTATTTTATTTTCTCTGAGTGTGGAGAAGGGTATATTGGAATGTGGAAAGGATGTAATACCTTAAGTGGAAGTTACCTAAAAATCTTACTTTCTGCAATATAATTTTTAGGACTAATTTGTTTATTTATAAGGTGACATTTACAGTTGAGACTGAGTTGTAGATGCCCCATTTCCAGAAGTATTAAAAGCCACGATGGATGGGGCCCTGAGCAACCTGATCTAGTGGGTGGTATCCCTTCCCATGGCCGGTGGAACTACATCATCTTTTAGGTCCTTTCCAATCCAAGCCCTTCTGCGTGCACAGCTTCGTGTCTGGGCTTGCGCGGAAGCAGCCAGTGACATACTGTGCATGAATCTCTTTTATTAATCTTGCTAATGTGAAGTGGTTATGGTGGATTGTTAGAAGTCCTAAGATGCAGTCAGTAACCCTCCTGTGATCTTTCACTCTGAAACTACTTACAAGGTAACATTTTGAAAGCTTGATGTACAAAATGACCCATAAACATAGCCTACTTGGCTTTCTGTGATTTGTTTTTGCATACAGTATTGCTGAAGGATTTTCTTTGGTTTGGGGGAGTGTATAAATTAATATGGCATGCAAAATCTTGACTCTTACACTTCTGGAGTTATATTTATATAGTTAGTATGAATAAAGATATATCACTCTGTCTTTCTGTGACCCTTCTGACTTGTTTAAAATGGAGATTTGATGGGCAGTAGACAGTCTGTGGGTATGGTGATTTTACTCCTGTTCAGAGAATGGTCCTTTTGTTATTTACTGTCTATTGTTTATATTGTTAGAAAGGTACAGAAAATGCAATGTGTTTTCATCGGTTTTACAGTGAGCAGCATCAGAAATGAGTTTGTGGCAAGTGTGAACTCACCTTCAAAATTCTCACAAATATAATACCCATCCATTGATGAATCTCCAAGGTAGTTTTATATCAACAAGTATATAATTAGAGATGCTTTGGACTTGTGTTCTTTGCAGGCTGTGAAATGTTGTGTTCAAAAATCTAACTCTACTGACACTAGTTTGAAAACGTGCTATGCTTCTAGAAACTGATGCCAAATCGTCATCTTAGGACTTGGTAGAATCTAAGAGACTGTAGTAGTCTTGTGGCATCAAGAAGAAACACTGGAAGAGGCAAGAATAGTTGACTGTCATGCTGGAGAATGTAACTCTTCCATTTTTCTGATACATCTTTTTTGACTTAGTAGAAGATTAGATGGGATCTCACCAAAGAAGTGATGCTGTGGCACTTAATCATGATGGGCATTGAGTAAGTTTGGAGGCTATTAGAAGGCTGTGATACTACAATAAGCAGGCATTCATAACTAATTTTTTGCCTGAATGCTTGGTTTTCAAATGTTCTTAGATTTGGTGTACAATTTTCCACTTGGTTTTTATATCTGGATGCTAGAGAGGGGAAAACAAACATATCTGAATTATAGCTATGTTATCCCTATGCTCGTTGTATGTTCTTATTTTACTGTTAGCTTTGCACCTTTCTTTATATTTGAGCAAGTCCATGGACTATATATTGAATGATCCTCTGTTGGGGTTTTTTGTTGTTTTGGGTTTTTTTCCTGACCTCCCTACACCTTTTATTTCAGGAAATGCCCAAAGCTAAATTGAGGTTCAGCCAGAGATCTTGCATTGAAGAACTTCAGCTACCACATTTAAGTTTTCTAAGACTGAGTAGCTGAAAAGGTTTTACAATTAAGTGCTTTAGGCCACTGTGTGCGCTTGTGTTTGGCATTCTTTTAATCTGTGTGTTGCTTTTCATGAAACTCTGAAGAGTAGTCTCAGAAGAAAAGTGCTGTATCCATGTGAGTGAGAAAATAAGAATATTTCATGTGAAGCCTGGAATAAAAAGATCAAGTAGGTTGTATAGTTTTATTTCTGAAGAACCAAAGAAGTCCTGATGATACCTCTTCTGCTAGAAATCTGGATCTTGTTTAGCCAGGAAACCATTGAAGAAGAAACATTAAGTGCATGTTAGTTTGAACTTAGTTTAACTGCAGTAACCAGTATTGTGAGCAATGTGCAGTCTTGCTAATTAGTCCTGCTTCTAACCAGAGCCAAGATCTTAAGATGCAGTTTGCAAAAACTTTCTTCAAAGACAAATATGTCAACTTGAAAATATTTGTATTTACAGGTAATGCAGTTCTTCCATTACTTAATCTGATTGTGAGACTATTTTTTAAATCAAACTTGGTACTGTAAGTTTCACAGAGGAAAGCTGAAGCCTCTTTTTTCCAAGCTGAATGCTAAATCTGCTGTGATAGTAGAAGTGAAAATATGGAATTGTTCACAGACTTACCTACAGAAGGTTAAAGTCACAGATCATAAGAACCTAAACAGAGTATGCATTGGGTAAACTGCAAGCACCCTAAGCAATGTGGAAACAAAACAACTGGTTTCTTGGATAAACTTGCTTCACTGGAACAACCAGGGTAGATCGAAAGGTCATTCTTCTACTTAAGCTTTGCCTAAAATACAGATTGTTTTGAGATGCGTATATTTAACGTGCTGAAGGATGTAGTGGTAATGGTTTTTCAAATGCTATGGTGATTGTCGTAGCCTAAATAATTGATGACTCTTAAAAGACCAGACATGCTGATCTGTATTTAGAAAGGTCTTCCCAACCGAACCTCTGGAGCTGATTTTAAGTATCTTTTGGGTATCTTCTGTTACCTTATCAATGTGTTTGATCTGTGTTGTGGGTTGGCCCTGGGTGGACACTGGGTGACCACCAAAGCTGCTCAATCACTCTCCTCTTCAACTGGAGGGGAGAGGAAAATTATCAGCCACAGAATATGCTGAGTTGGAAGGGACCCTCAACGATCATTGAGTCCACCTCTAACCCCTGCACAGGAGCATCCCCAAGAGTCACACCATGCACCTGACAGTATCATCCAAATACTTCTTGAAATCAGATAGGCTTGGTGCTGTGAGCACTTCCCTGGAAGTGTGTTCCAGTGCACAAACACCCTCTGGGTGAAGAAACTTTTTCTAACATCCAACCTCAACCTTCCCTGACATAACTTCATGCCACTTCCTTGGGTTTTGTCACTGGTCACCACAGAGAAGAGATCCGTGCCTGCCCCTCCTCTTCCCCTCACAAGGAAGTTGTAACTGCAATGAGGTCTCCCCTCAGTTTCCTCTTCTCCAAGCTGAACAGACCAAGTGATCTCAGCCGCTCCTCATACAGCTTCCCCTTAAGGCCCTTCACCATCTTTGTTGCCCTCTGTTGGATGCTCTATAATATAGCACAAGGCTTATGGGTCAAGATAAGGATAGGGAGGAATCGCTTGCTAGTAACTGACACAGGGTAAAACAGATTCAGCTTTGGGAAATCAATTTAATTTAATGCTGTTCATATCAGAGTGGGATAACAAGAAACAAAACCAAATCCTGAAAACACCTTTCTCCCACTCCTCTCTCTTCTGAGGCCTTAGTTCACTCCTACATTTTCTACCACCTCTCCCCTAGCAGTGCAGGGGGATGGGGAATTGGGGCTACAGTCAGTTCATCACATGTTGTCTCTGCTGCTCCTTCATTCGTGGGGAGGACTTCTCACACTCTTGCCTTACTCCAGTGAGGGGTCTCTCCCACGGGAAATGCTCCTTCACGAACTTCTTCAATGAGAATCCCTTCTGGGGGTGCAGTCCTTCAGGAACAGACTGCTCTAGCACCTGATTCCCATGAGGTCACAGCCACCTTTGGGCATCTACCTATGCTGGCCTGGGGTCCTCCATGGGCTGCAGGTGGGTATCTGTGCCATCATGGACCTCCATGGGCTGCAGGGGCACAGCCTGTCTCACCATGGGCTGCACTACCAGCTGCAGGAGAATTGCTCCAACACCTGGAGCACCTCCTCCCTCTCCTTCCTCCCTGACCTTGGTGTCTGCAGAGTTGTTGCTCTTGCATATTCTCAATCCTCTCTCTGCTGCTGTTCCCTGAGCAGTTTTTTTCCTTCTTAAAGCTGTTATCCTGGAGGTGCTACCACTGTTGGTGTTGGCCTGCAGTAGATGCATCTTGGAGACATCTGGCATTGGCTCTGTTGGACAGGGGGAATGCTTCTGGCAGCTTCTCACAGAAGCCACCCATGTAGCAACGCTGCTACCCAAACCTTGCCTTGCAAACCCAGTACAATTTGAATTAAAGCAAAGTGAGTCTTGAGGTATGACAGGTTTCTCCAGAAAATGGCAAGCTTTGAAGATGCAGAGGAATCAGAAAGTATGGTCTAAACATGAACTGGAGTGATCTTAAGAAGATTCAAATAGAATCGTGTGGAGACCTGATTAAACACGTTCAACTCTCATTAATTTAGTAACTCTCTCCTAAAGATCTAGTCCATGGTAATAGAAAGTGGTGTGGGGATGACTGTGATTCAAATTCATTTGGTTACAATTATTCAGCTTTTTGTGTAGGTGTCCTCGTGTCTATGAGCTCAGGCTTGCAAGTGTGAATTGCTTACCTTTGGGTTTATGCTCCTAACTTTCAGATTTTTCCCCTCTCTTGGAAATTCCTGACCCATCAAGTGAGACTTCTAGGGGACTAAGATGCATCAGCTGCTCACAAAGCAAATGCAGGTGTATAGCAGTTCACAGCTTCACGTGCTAAGCTTAGCAAGAGTTTGTTATACTGTGGGTTATTTGGTTTTGGGTTTTTTTGGGGGGGGCACTGGGAGGGGTGCTCCTGGGTGGGGGATGCTTTTAGTGGGTGGGGTTTTTTTGGTTGATTTGGTTAGGTTTGTGTTTGTTGGTTTTGTTGTTTGGGTTTTTTAAAATATGCTCTTCTGAAACTTCTGACAACTTAGCAGTTGGCTCACATAGGCAGAGGTGTGAAGGTCAGCTGCAGTTATCTTCTAGTTAAAATATGCTTGTTAATTGGACATGGTCTGAGGAGCAACCATCCCTAGGTTCTAGATGATACTGCCTCACTGCCATAAACAGGATGTTCTGCCCATGTTTCACCCACTTCAGACCTTTTACAAACTCACAAATTCATCAGTGGATTCAGCTAACGAAGTTAACTGTGAAAAGAGGCTGTGAAGGCTGCACCTCCTTTATTGCAGAGGTTGCAAAACTACATGGCAGAAGATGATGTTTATTGCTGGGTGTTGGTGTATGCCTTTTTCAGCTTACCCTCAGGACACGTCTCTGAGGCTATAACAAAAGAGCTGTTGGTGAAGTTAGGTATAATTTCGGTGACTTTGCGTGATATTTGCTGCTCATGTTCAAACATCATGTTTCTATTATGGATGTATCGATTGAGAGGTCAAAAAAGACATGAGTTAAAATTACTTGAGACTTGCTGGTATGGTTCATTTATCATGGAGGAGCTAATTTTATTCCTGTTAATGAATGCTAGTACTGAGTATTCTCAATTTGCATAGAATCAGTGTCTTTTTAACAGATAAAATATCTAATCTTAATTAAAATGACGTATGGGAATTTGTAAGACTGATCTCAGGCTACCAACCTGATTTGTAATAGAATTACTGTAAAATGTAGTATTGGAGGATGGTTTGCACATAAAGGCCCTAAACTAGCTAGTTTTAAATGGTCAGTAACAAGAGATCATATAATAATGGAAATCTATATATCTGGACCTTGACAATGGTAATCTAAGCCAACCTGAATTGAAACCAAACTTTTTATAATGAAGATAAGTAATGATACCTTGGCATGCAAGATATGGCATTGGCAGGGGTGTATATGATATGTAGGTTATGGAGAAAAATAAACAGGACTGACAAAAATGCAGGTGATCTGAGCATTGGCTTATGTCTGTGGAAGGAAACCTGATACAAGGCTTTACTGTTCAGCAGCCAGTGTCACAATCAAGGTAGAGCTAGGATTGCCAGATGTTAAGCAGATACCTCATGGAATTTGAGGCCAGGTCTTGCTTCTGCAAGACAAATTAAGATCCCTTTTTCCAACGAAGGGTATCTTAAGCCAACTGGCAAGCTTGTTCTTGAAGTAACTTTCAAACTGCATGAGTGCATTTTACAAGAGAAGTATCTTGATTCTGAGAACTTGTATGTCTTAGGTGTAGTACTGCTGGATTGACCTCATTTTGTAGCTTGAAAGATAAAATTTACTGTAACAATTATGGGGACAAACAAATGCTTATATCTGCTTTTAATCAGAAGGATGCGTATCAGGTAAAGCATATTGTGTATACTATGATGTGGCAATCCATTGACTTGTGAAAGTTTTACAGCTAAATACTGATCTTCTCTGCAATGACAGAGCCAAATTCACAGCAGTAGGTTGCTGGTTCAATTCTCACAACTTGCGGTAGGGTTGAATACTTAGCTTATTCATAGCAAGATATTGTAATGTGGTAATTATGCATTATCTGAATTTAATATACGTGTAGTATTTTTTTAAATGTAAGTTTTTTCTCTTTATTGCCTGCCTGGGTTTTCTTTGCAAACATAAACATTTGCAATTGAGCTTCTTCAGGAATTCCAAGGTCCTCATTTTAACTGTAAATCTGACTGGTAAAACATTTCACAAACAACTTTTCTGGGGGATGGTGACTGTTTTACAGAGATAGGGAGAAAATGCAAAACCATGGCAAACGGTCACCAAAATAGGAATATAGCTGTAAATGTTGCAAATTCCATTTGAAGCTTAAATAGATTCTATAGCATAGATTTTATAAGATACTCCAGATTTGAATTGACATATTGGAATTTTTGTACAGAGTTGAAACTTGAACCCAGTAAGTGTTGAAGGATAGCATATTCTTAGTAGCATAAGAATGTTCATTACATCACTTACTTTGAGAGGGCTTTTTATACTTTGTATGAATGTACTGCAAGTTGCACATGTTTGTTAGTCTCTCACATCAGGAAGCTTTGATCTTGAGATATCCCTTGCTTCAAGCAGGAAGTTTTTATCCTTATAACATCCATTAAATTTGTGTTCAGATTTAAGATCTAGCTGGGAGTTAAGAAAAAAGAGGTAAAACAAATTTTATTCAGCTATACTAATTATAGACAGTGGAGCTAGTCTCACAAGGTCAGTTTCTGTTAGCTGGTTGGCAGAAATGGTCCCTGTGCGGGGTATTAATCAAGGTAACTCCTCTGAGTGAAAGGAGGAAAACTTTGTTAAGCTCTCTCTGTGTAAGTGTCCCTGTGGATGGTTCAAGGAGCAGCTGAAACCTTGGTGCCATGTTTGTGCTGCAGGAGCTTGTTATCAGATCTCTGGCTGTTTCTCAGGTGGTTAGTATGACTTCATGTCACTGAATAAGCTTAACTACCCAGCTATTTAAAAATCCTCTGAAGATTCTCTGACATCAGTTGAAATACTTGAACATAATTGGAGAAATATTTTTGTCTGAGAAAAATTACTGTATTAGTGCCCAGAAGAACCAACTGTTCAACTAACAAAATACATGTATGTCAAACCCAGCTATCAAAGCTATCAAGACCAGGTTAAAACTAGAAATAAAAATTGCTTCTAGCTTTGTTTAGTAAATGGTTGATTCTCTTCCAAAGAGTTTGCATTAGTAATGAATTAGTTTTACTTCTAGGAGTCCTGATTATGAAAGTCTTTAATAAGACACAGTCAGCTTTCCAGTGTATGTGGTCTTCAGAATATTCAAATAATGTTTTCTTTAAATGTGTGAAAGACAGTTCTCGAGTATTTTAATTTCTCTTTTGCAAGAGATACACTTAAGTTATTGAGTAAGGGTTTTCTGAATTTCTTTAATTCCTAAAGCATCTAAAAGTTGGTAAAAATGAACAGGCTTCCAGTTTGGATTGTGTTGTCAAGGTTCTGCTTGTGCACTTAAATTATTCTGGAAAATAAACCCTCCTTGGAATTGAGAGATAAGAATTTAAGACTTCTCCCCATGTAAGTATTTGGGGAATATTAAGAGCTGCACACATACTCTCTTAATAGTTTACCTGAAGAACAGGTTCTTAACCAAGAGATTCAAAACTTAGTGGAATCTGGATGGTACAGACAATGAGAAAAATTTAGGTTTGGCCATCTGAGACTGCTGCAGTAACAGAAATGGGAAACAGCCTCCCTGCAAGGGCACAATCCTCTGACCTTGACTGGTCCCGTGACTGAACGAGTGCTATTTTTCCAAATGTCTGACTATTGTCATCTTATTCCATGTCAGGGCTAGTATCCCCTTCCTGAGCACAGGCTTGGGTTTTTTCCCCTTGGCTTTTCCCCCTCCATTGCTAACTGCAAGCAGGTAAACTAGTCGGTTAATTTGTTTCATCTGTCAGTCTAGCGTTTGAAACTTTTTTTCCTCATGCAAATAGTTGAGATTTAGGAGTGCTATTCCCATGCTGATTCTAACAAAGCCTCTCTTCCAGAAAGGTAAATGTGCTGGGGCAGAAGAGTTATGAAAATTTCAGTGGATACACTGCAACTTCACAATGCAGCCAGAATGTCAGGGTCTGAACAAGAACCGTGTTGTCTGTGAAATGCAGAAGAATCTCCCCTTCTGAAAATGATAAGGCTTCTGGGAGGGACAATTTGTTTAATTTCATACCTGAACAACTAGTTCATATAAGCAAGCCTTGGGGATATCTTCAAGTAAGTGACTGTATTTAGTTCATGTCTTTGGCCTAGGGCTGAGCTCCAGTTACAGTTTCATAAGATTTAATATCACTTGAAAAGATTGGATTACTAGCTTTTCCATTCCTCAGACAGATAACGAAGTTCAGTCAGAAACCAAAATTTGAAGCTGAAGGAGTTGAAAGAAAACTAAATTTAAAATGAACAAACAAAAATAAACCCCACAAATGCCTCCCCCCACACTCTACTTTCATAACTATCACATCAGACCTAATTGCCAATGGTATTTGAACTTTCTGGAATTCTTCATTGTCTGGTTGCTTTTTAGAAAAGCTTTACAAGCAATAAAGTGTGCAGTTGTTTCATTCACCTCTAAAGTAAGGTTACTTATTCCTCAGCTTTCTTTGCATCATTGCTTTGGTTTGCGTTTTTCTGGAGAGATGCTTCAAAAAACTATTCAAGATGATGTCCAGGAGGCACCTTTTCATGGTTTATCTGATAAGGACAGAGGCAGAAAGCAAGTTCCATGTTCAAAGCCCTTGTCAGATGTGAAATTTTTAAAATGCTTAATTTTCAGTGACTTGTCCTGGTTACCCTTTCCTCCTTCTGTTTGAATGGGTCTATTTAAAGATCTGCTCATCCTTCAAAGAGACTCCTTACTGGGAAAAGTATGTGTGCATATAAAATGTGTGCACTTGCTCTTCTAGTTTATCAAGTGCTTTAATTTTTAAGTGTGCCATGAAGAAGTAGAATTAAACAGCTAGATTAATACACTACACTAACGCATTAATGACAAAAAGTAATATGGACAGACTACAGAGATGGATTTTATGGATGATTGTGTCTTGGAAAGTATGCAAAGCAGTTACGGAAGCATCAGTGGAGGCAATCTGAAAGTGAGCTCTGTATTTTCGATAGATTGTATACTTGAGACAGCATTAGAATCCAGTTTATGTGATAATGCTGTTTCTGGAAGAGTAGCTTCCAGTGTTTTTTCTAGCTAAATCTTGTGTTAGGCATCTCCACCGTTCAGTTATGTCAAATACCTGTGCATATAAATACTTGACTCAGCTATTCAAAGCCAGTACCTGCTTCAGTTAAGAGAAAAAAAGGTCTTACTTTTTGCATGCTTCCTATCTTCTTGCTCTTTAGAGCCTGCCTAGAGACCATAGTTGACAGTATTTTCCTGGCTAAAGATGGAGGAACGGAAAAATGAAAAAGCAAAGGAAGTTGGCATTGCTCTCCCTCCTTGCAGGTCAGTTGCCTTAAAGGTAGACAGCCTTTAAAGCAAAATTTCTTTCTTGAAATAGACTCCACTAAATGAAGAGGGGGATTCAAACAGGATACTTGGTTTATTTGCTAGGAATAAGTTTAAACTTTCTTGCATTTGATTGCTGGGTGGTTAGGTGGATACTTCTCAAGTGTCCTATAAATCTGGGGATTTTTCTTATCTGTTGCTCACATATCTTAGTCTCTTGTTCTGCCTTTTTAAGCATATTCATTTTACATCCCAGAGGTGATCTGGGGACTACAGACAGATATTGTTGTTGGACTTAACCCTATCCTATTCTAGAAATGCTGGTCAGATATTTATGGCTCTTACATACTTTGCTGTCTTCCTGCTTTGCCCCCACTCATTTGTCATTAATGAGTTAAAAGTAAATAGTTTTAGCACTGGATGAATCTGAACACACTGTTAGTTCCAGAGTGAAGCATTGTGTCAACTGAAAAATAAAAGTAAGGACACGATCATGATTTAGGATGCAAGCAGTTTGTACAACATCTGATATGGAAAAATGGGTCTGAGCTAGAGCAGAGCCAGATCAGGTTAGCTGGGAACCTCTGCAAAGTCAAATTCAGGCAGGATCAGAGCCTTAGCTCAAGCTGGGGTATGCTTGCAGCCATACGGTGTACTGGTCAGTGAAAAAGTGGTTTTAATGACATGAACTAGTGTGGCAGACTACAGTGACCTAAAGCAATTCCTAGCTTCATGAGCCAGTGGCTTCTTAGCTGAGAAGGAGGCAAAGAGCTGTAAGCAGGAAAATTTTCTCGGGTAAGTTCTTCTAGCTAGGAATTGAGCGAAGTAACATCAATGCTGTTGCTCAAAGCCAGTGAGTTGGTAGATCTAAGTGCAGCAGACTATAGATGGTGCTTCTGCTGCATGCTGTGTTAGGGATGTCCAAGTCAGCTTTCTTAAAAGCGTTTTAGAGGATACATTGGGTTGTGTTTCATTCTAAGATATAATGACCAGATTACCTGACAATACACCAGTGCAGGGATGTCAAACTACCGCTGTGCTGTGTGGGTGTGTATAAGGGGTTACTGTGTGGTCTCGTGAGTTAAAGACTAACTGTACAAATGACAAAAATGTTTTCACAGAGGAAGAAGCTAGTACTTACATTGGTCATTGCCCAAGTTTGGAGGAAAGGTCAGAGCAATGTTTAAAGTGTACTGTAGTCTGGCTTTGTCATGTCTTCAAAGATCTTTAAAAACCTTTTGCTTAGGTGTTCAGTGATTAAGATGATTGGCCAACCAAGCTGTAATGGTGTGTATACATGTGCAGTAGTTATGTACCACCACTTAAAGTAGGGAAATGGGCTCCAGAGTGTTGTACAGCAGCTGGATATTTAGGGTTGAACTTCCAAAACTGGATGCTGAAAGAAGCTTTGGCTTCTTTCAGAATCAACTAGGTTAGAAAAGACCTCTGAGACCATGGAGTCCAACCTTTGACCTAACACCACCTTGTCAACTAGACCATGGCACTCAGTCCCACATCCAGTCTCTTCTGAAATACCTCCATGGGTGGTGAATTCACCACCTCCCTGGGCAGCTCATTCCACTGTCTGAGCACTCTCTCTGTAAAGAATTTCTTCCTAATGTCTAACCTAAACCTCCCCCTACGCAGTTTAAGGCTGTGCCCTCTTCTACGATTGCTGGGAAGAAGAGATGATACTCACCTGGCTACACCCTCCTTTCAGGTAACTGTAGAGAGTGATAAGGTCTTCCCTGAGCCTCCTCCAGTCTGAGCAACCCCAGCTCCCTCAGCCTCTCCTCGCAGGACTTGTGCTCCAGTCCCTTCACCAGCCTCACTGCCTTTCTTTGGACACACTCCAGCACCTCAATGTGCTTCCTAAACTGAGGGGACCAGAACTGGACACAGCACTCAAAGTACAGCCTAACTAGTGTCAAGTGCAGAGGAAGAATCACTTCCCTGGTCCTGCTGGCCACACTATTCCTGACACAGGCCAGGATGCCACCTGGCCACACTGCTGGCTCATGCTCAGGTTCCTGTCAGTCAGAACCCCCAGGTCCCTTTCTACCTGGCTGCTCTCCAGCCACTCTGTTCCCAGCCTATAGCACTGCGTGGGGTTGTTATGGCCAAAGTGCAGGACCCTTCATTATTGACATCTCTGTATTTAGTTGCTAACTTTAGATTGAAGACTGAAAACTGAAAAAAATCAGCTTAAACTGTCCTTTTAAAGACACTGAAATTGCTGCAGTCCACCAAGATTACTGTACTGGGATTTCCCCTACACCCACTATGTTTTTGTTATTCTAGGGACACCTTTCTAGAAATAAAGGGATAACTGAATGTTTGTTTTAAAGAAATGATGAGTAATTTAGTTAAAGGATTAACTTGTCATGAGTTTGAAAGGTGCCTTTCATTACAAACAGAATTGTCTCTAACTGTAGAAAGGCTAAACAATTTACAGATTTGTGGATCTTACTGAACATTCTCAGTAGTGCAAAATAGATAAAAAACTGTGGTGTGAATGGTTCTCATGGCCTGCATTTGCAAAGAATTGTGTAGGGAAGGAAACAGCTTTTTAAAATCAGGAGTGAAACAATATCCTATTAGGTGTGAAAATCACTGAAGAGTCTCAAAATTTATTGGTAACAGAAGCCTTAAGATTTTCTTGCTGCATTCCTTAGTGAGAAAGAGTTTAGATAAGTTGAAATACTATGCATTTGCAAGAAGAAATAGGACCTGGCCTCTTGATTTCCTAGTCGTCTGGCAGTGTGGAGATAATCAGCTATGGCAAAGATGTGATTCAATCAGGTGGTGGTTTAATTTCTGTGTAAATCATCTTAGCATTTTGTGCTAAACACCTAACAGATGGTGTGATTTCAGAGATGCTGAGATTACTGCTGATGAGACAGGTCTTTCTTATCTTACTTTCCTTGCTGCTTACTTTTTATGAGTACCTGTGTTGGATCCTTGCACTTCCCTTTTCTCCAGCCCCGAGGTTATTCATAAGTTGGGGAGGTTTTCATCTTTCTGCAGGAGTGGAGAGGGGAGAAACGGGTAATTCAGTCTGCTGAATGCTAGAGTACCCACAGGAAAGGAACTGAGACCTTCCTCTTAGGGCAGCAGTAAGAGTCCTGTTAGCTCAGTTGCTAGTGGAACTGTAAGAGGTGTGTTTTTTTGAGCAGTATGACCCAAAAACCTCTCCCAAAATCTGTGGCTTTCTTTCAGTTTTGCTGGATCAGTTTTCAACACAGATGAGCAAGCAGATCTGAAGAGATTGCTGTAGGCAGCCCACTATCTAGTGTGGAAGAGGGGAACAGATCTAGTTTGTAGAAGAGGAATAGTCTCAAAAGAATATTTTAGTTGCCTCCACTTATTCATGAAACATCAGTCATTATAACTGAAGTTAGATATCTAGCAAAACATTAATCAACTTTAAGACTTAGGAAGGGATTGTTTTTTTGTGAAAAATTATTTCTGGGGTCCTGCTGTTCTTTTCAAGAAATGGTTGTTTGCTGGGAAGAGAATTTAATTTTCTTCTACAAGTCTCTGTGTGATTCTTTGGCATTTAAGTGTTTCAGAATGAGAAAATGCATCCTATCTCCTCTTGGATAACTTTCTTGTTAATAGTAACTGTTAGCTTTAGTGTAGTAGAGTTTATGCAATATTCAGAACAGTAACGAGGTAGAGGAAATACTGTGTCTGATGGTTTGCAGCATTTTATTGTAGTTGCATTAAGAGTTGATAGTTTGAAAACATAGTTTGTATTAAAAAAAGGAGTTTTTATCAAACCCTGCTTAGTGAACTGGACTGTGATGTCATGGCTGTACTTTCTGTTATAGATCAAACTTTAATCAGATTGGTGGTTTTGTGTGTTTTAGGTATTGAAGGTGATTTATCTCTTGCATCATGCGTGAATACAAGCTAGTGGTTCTTGGTTCTGGAGGTGTTGGAAAGTCTGCTCTGGTAAGTATTCTATGAGGCAGTTCAAGTATAGTTGTTTTAGGCCCATTCTAGTTTAATACACTCTCTGCTAAAGTGTATTTCTTTATGTAATTGTGCACAAGTAAATATAAATGTTAGTAATGACCGCTGAGACTTCATGGCTAGAATAGGTAGATCCTTTACTGGGTACATCTGTGTCCACTACTGAATGACCACATGCTGTTGTTTTTGTGTGGGGCTGGTTGATGGTGCTTGATCAGCCTAAGGCAGTGAGGTGCAGAGCCACAGAATTATGAAGGTCTCTGGCTTTGGTAGGTAACCCAGACATCAGTCTGTGGGAAATCAAGCTGTTTTGTGAATCTCACACAATGAAATAGCTTATCTGTGTCTGGCTTTTGTAAGTCCTGTCTCTAGAAAGGTCATCAAGGTATTGTTTGCTTAATATTCAATAGCTGTCTCTAAAGCACTGATTTTTTTTTTATGCAAATAGAAGTACGTATTTGCATGTTTGTAGGAAGTGTAACATGTTTTCTATGCCTTTCTCTGCTGGTAGGTGTATGGCTGTGGCAGATAGATGATTATAAATCAAAGAGCTTGTGCATTTTAATTCAATGATTACAGAACAGGTTAGTCTGACCTAGACTAGAACTGAAAAAGTTCACAAAATGTGATGTTCAGAGCCCACCTCAAAACTTAGCATTTTTCAGTTTAACTCTGCACCTTATCATAAAGTAAGGTCCACAGGTCCACTCTTGAGTAAGAGGTATTCTCTTACAAAGCAGCTCCTAAAGAAAAACTTAAGTGACAAAGCATGTTAGATTATGAAAGATCATTTTCCTTCACCTCTGAATTCTTTATCATGCGGCAGCATTTCTGGATTTGAATGTGTCTGCTTTGACTTGGCCATTGAGTCTTAAAGTTCCATCTGACTTGCACTGAAAAGGTCCTTCATACTAGGTACATAGGAACAGCCTACTGAGTCTAGTTAAGACTAGTAAAAGCTGGCAGTTCCTTTTTGACTAATTCCTGTGCTGGCAGATAAGTAGTAGAAGATGTAGTAGTTCTAAATGCAAATGTAAAAGCTGTGCAGCTGTAGAATATCCTGGTGAACTAGAAACTAATACTAAGAGTTAGGCAAACCATAAACCAATGCGTGCTTTAATTCTTACATTCCAAGTGAGGGTGGATAAAGGAAACATAGCATTGCTTAACTGACAGTTAAATAGGCATACACGTCTAACTTCGTTTCTTAAAATTTTATAGTTATGTCAGTCATTTGATTTGCCTTAAAAATTTGATGGATAGTTGAATATACACCTAGAAGAGTAATTTGTGTACGATGTTTACAAAATGTCACTATGCAAGAGAACCTTACAAGAACTTTTGTGTTGCAGACTGTACAGTTTGTTCAAGGAATATTTGTCGAAAAATATGATCCTACGATAGAAGACTCCTACAGAAAGGTATATGCAAAAGACTTCTCTAGTGTTACAGAAACTTAAAGCTGCAGTACCTGTTGTCAAATATGTGAGTCCCTGCTTGAAAAAGGGTAGGCCTGGAAAGACCAGGTAACTTAACAAGTTTGAAATATAAAGGTGTTCTTCAAGTCTGTTTAAAAGGAATAATTTGAGCCTAGCTTTTTAATGTTTTAGCATAACACCTAATTATCTAGTTAAAAAAAATGGTAATTTCATTGTCAGAATTGGGAACATTGATTTAAAAAAAAGGTAAAATACACTGCCATTTTTCATTTTTATAATACTAATTATTAGTTTGTGTCTGCAGATAGATTTGGACTTGGAGGTGCTAAGCTGCTTTGCTACTAAGAAAATTGCTAAAACCAACTTCACACTCACTTTTAGATCACTGGAGGCATTGATCATACTACATTCACAACAATTTAAATGATAGCTAAATATGCTTCCATTAGATGGGTGGTGGTTTTATTTATAAGTTAGCACAAACCTATCATAAATAAACAAGCATTTACAGCAAGTGGCCTGTTAGTCTCTCTCTTGCCATCTGCAGCATGACAGGCTGAAAGGTTTGATTCCTTTTGCGTTATCTTGAATCTCCATATTAATCATGCTTCAGTTTCACCTGAGACCATGATTAAGATTCCAAACTGAGATAGTTGGTATCTGAACTGGTACCGTTAACCGTTTGGTGGAACAGATAAGTTTTTGACTGTGGCAATTAATCTGTCTTTTGTTTTAGCTGAATTACTTCTTGGATGCATTAATACTTCGATGTAGCTCATCACGTGGCCACAAAAATGCCACTGTCTATACAAAGGAGGCAGGATGCACAAACCCTAGCTGGGAATGGGCAAAAACTGCAAGACCTCTTTCAACACTGGGCTACATTTATATTGGAGTAAAGAGGATGTATTAACAACTGTTGCAGCATATAGTCACCAGAATGTCTTCTGAACAGAAAAGGAATTAGAGCAAAATGATACATTCATACCTCTTTCTTTGCCCTTATGTAAACTATATGTTGGAAAAATCCTTGTCTGTCTTAAGTATGTGGGCTTCCAGCCAAAGCTAGAACTCTTATTAAAGAGACAACATCAAAACCAGATTCTATGTAGACAGTTTTTCTGTATTAGAGAAGCAGGATTTTTAGACCCTATCCCAATGTTTTGTGCAGGCCTTTGCTGGGTCAGGCCCAGTAAATGACTCAAAAAATCATAGGCTGACCTAAAGGCAAATGTTTCTTTTGTTATATATTTACATTCTTCAAGTCATACTAGATCTATGATGTTTGTTGGGTTAATTTTTCCAAAGACTGTTTCCATGGAGCCTAGGGAAGTAAAGCCATCTTAAGAAATTTTGGCTTTTGCTAACTACACTTTTTTGTTGCTGTTGCTAGAAAATATGTTACTATGTTCCTTTCAGGTTTGTTCCTGAAATGAGTAGTAATACCTCTGGGTAGTCTTTTCAAATCAGGCAGCATAGGGGAGATGTAAGAGTGGAAGTACTCCCGTTTCCCACCCCTTAAATCTAGTTACAGAAGAAAAGCTACAAGTTAAACTGGTTACAATGCATATATGGAAAATAGGTGACACAAAGTTCTTTTGAGTGCTGATCTGTCAACCAGGAATTTTACATGCAAATGGAAACAAAGGAAGTGTAGCAATAGCTTGAAAGAAAAAAAAAATCCTTGTAGGCTGCTTGAAACAGCTTGAGGATACTTCATGTCCTTTGCTGCCCTCACAGCCATTTCTGTGAGGCAGAAACTAAAGAAACTCTGGAATTGATACAGAAACTGATCCATCTTCTTAGATCTTCTTAAATCTTCTGCTTTTTGCAAACTTTTCTAAACTGTCAGTGTTCTATTTAGTGTTCCTGAAGGCTTGTTTTGGGGACACCACTCCTAGTGGTGCTTGTTTAATTCTTTGCATTGAACTATTTATGCTCTTGTTGATCTAAATTACTATTAAATGACAGTTCAACTTTCTAGCTTTTACTTGTACGTTTCTTTCTATGTATGATGATCCCTGAAACAAGTGGAAATTAGTTGTGCTGGTTGCTGATAACCATCATTACAAATTCAGCAGCATCCTTTTAAATAATCAAAAATCCCTAATCACTTTGCAAAGTGGTACTTGGCTGCTGATGCTGCATTTGAAAATGTCACTGGGGTTCTTTGAAAGGCTTCTTCCTGCTGTTTCCAAACTGTATATTCATACAAACTTCTTAAGCCATTATGTTGCTTTATGCATTATGAATTTGCTTATAAAAATCATGCAATTTCTGATATCTTTGGAGGGGAGAGTTGCAAGAAGAAGAATTCTAACAGACTGATCTTTCTCTCTTGACAGCAAGTTGAAGTAGATGCACAACAGTGTATGCTTGAAATCTTAGATACTGCAGGAACGGTATGTAAAAAAGAACCTTCCTAAATACTGATATACAGTGTTAAAACCATTGAAAACTCTAGGGATATGAATAGTGATGGATTTCCTTCCTCATTCTGTGAAGAGTAACTGTGGTCAGTGCATTGAATTAAAGGGTGTTCCTTTACATACTAGTGTTTAAACAATACTTGAGTATTGTAGCAGAAAATTAATTGCAAGTTTCCTGTGAGCTCATGTTCTGTGATAGGGGAAACACCACATATAGCATTTTAAGAGATTTTGCTCCTGTTTTAAGTTTATATTGCCCAGAGGAAAATTTAGGCCCACTGGCTACTCAGGTTTGATTTCTATTGCTGAAGAGAATACATTCTTTCTTCTCATATCCTTTTTCTTTTGTGTGTGAGATGTACCGTGACATTGGGATAAAAATAGTATTGCTTTAGTCAGCTTGTAGGAGCTCAGAGCACAAGGTTTATGCTGACCCTTTGCATACGGCTCAGGTTTTTCTCTGACTAGTTCCAGAAATTTTGAAACCAGTCATTTTCCTTCATTGACTCCAGTGAGCTTAAGTTTAAGACCCTTGGAGTTTTAACATGTGTTCTTTGAACTGTAATAGTAATCTGGTCCAATAATGATTTATTTAAATTCCTTATTAGATTAATACTATGTGAAAATACAGAAGGATGGTATGGCTATTTCCTAGAAATAAATTGCACTTTTTATCTGACATACAGGGAGGGACAGTAAGTGATTGACCAGGCATCAGATAGCCAAGTCACAAAAGTGAGAAAGGTAAATGCTATTCCACAGTCATACTGGCTAGAGTTTTCAAACAGAGAGAAGTCCTGGTGCTGTTCTACAGTGCACCAGTGAGTCTTTTTTTGCAATATTGTAGTTGTCACTGAAGTCAAGGAAATGTGACAAGTCTATTGAGTGTCTCCATCCTTTAGTCCATCTCCTTGAGAATTAAAGTGGAATTTAAAATAGAAAAGTGCCTATACCACAAAATGGAGGCTGAAAAGGGATGCATATACTTAATGATCCATTTTAAGGAACTATCAATAGATGGAGAAAAAGTCTGGGAGGAATGTAACTTCTGTAATATACAGATGACACTACCTTCTACGGTACTTCTCTCCCATGAAATTACTCTAGTTTCTGTGACTTTTCTTCCCAAGGTGTGGCTGTTTGCAATATCTGAATGTTGCTCAGCCACCCCAGATAGTGTTCCAAACTTCAGATTTCTTTATAAGCAGTTCTGTTTACTATAGTGCTTATAGTCAAACAGTAAAATATTGGTCAGTTTAACAGGGAAGGGAGGGGGCACAAATGCACGGTAATTGTGACCTCTTTGTGACATGAAGTTTATAGCCATTTATGCAAAGAAAGTGGAAATTGAATGCGACTTCTGTCTTTTAATTACAGGAACAGTTTACAGCGATGAGAGATCTATACATGAAAAATGGACAAGGTTTTGCATTAGTATATTCCATCACAGCACAGTCTACATTTAATGATTTACAGGATCTAAGAGAACAGATTCTTCGAGTCAAAGACACTGATGATGTAAGCATCTCTAAAAATTCTTAATACTTAGAGTTTTCGTTACAGATGTTGCAGTGTATAGATACTGTGGTCAGATGGCTTCCAAGCTTTAAATTAAGAGATGTATCAGCCAGTAGATGCATAGTGCAGATATGCAATTCTTAAGGTAAACTGAAAAAAATTTTAATTTGTCATGGTTTATGTAGAGAATTGCTTAATATTTTCCTTTAAAATGCTTTATTTGGAGCTGCATATAACCTTATTCACCAGTATTGCAGCAAACATTTCTAAAGCCACTCTATGTTGCCTGAATAACTATCAATGAAGGTTTAAAAACACCTAGAATTTAATTTTCTCATCAATGTTCCTACTGTTTATGGTATTTTAAAAGCACAAAAGTTTAAGTTCTCACAGAAGACAGTACTGTAAGCTTAAATTTAGTTTAAATTTTCATGTTATGTAGCTTTCGTATTTTGTCTGTCTGCTTGCTGTTCTTTGGTCATCCTATTTCCACAGAATTTCTGTATGCATCTCTTAGCACTATTAAAGCTATAAAGTGAGGCTGACATTTTATAAATGATCAAAAAAACCTTTCCAATAGTTGAAGGAAGTGAATGCTCAGTCCCCTAATAAAGGAAAGAGGTATTTCATGTGTGAAACAGCAATAAGAGTGTGTTTGTAACAGAAACACCTTGTAGATTACACCCTTGAGGCAGAAAAACTTCCTTCTTGAAGAAAAATATAAGCGATGGCCAGTTAAGTGTGCTCATCTCATTTGAAATATGTTTATGTAGACTTTGATGCTTTCCTTACTGCATGTATCTGCATATGCTTCTGCTGTCAGCAGACACAGAATGTATTAAATGTTTCAGCTTCAGGAAAGTGTATTACAACTTTTGTAATACAAACAACCTTGCACTTTCTTGACTGTAAGCATTTGCAGGTCTTGCCTATGTTCAGCAGATTTCTTCCAGCAGCGAGTTATTACCCATTAACACAAATGTATCCCAAAAGGCTTGTATTTAAGTTGCATGTACCTTTCCCATCCACAATTTACCAGATTATGGCCTTGTTTAGAATGAAATTAGTTTTGTACATTAAAATCAAGATAAATGTGATTGTATTACTTTATATGGTATATTTATGCTGAAAGCTAGAATAGTAGCTTTCTTTGGTAGTATCCTGGTAGTATTTCCTTTGAATTGTATTTCATTTCAGAATACCCCCCTCAGTCTTGAAAGGCATTCCTAGTATCAGTGCAAAGATAATAAGCTTTGGTTTCCATCAAAATTCACAGAAAAAGTCTTTCATATGCCAAAGCTTAGACATGATTTGCTTTCTCAATGGGGGAAATTAGAAAATATAGTTGTAATATTGCAAACCTTTTTTTCAACACTTGAATCTTTGAGGAATTTAGCTTTGTCCTTAAATTAGTAAAAGAAAGGGGAAAAAATCATATTATTGTCTTTTCTTGCCACAAAGGTCAAGTCAGTGTTTTCTATAGTTGGTAATTCTGATAAGGTAGCATGTTTCTTTTCTCTGTTAGCATTACTTTGCTAATAAGAACTGTGTGCACAAACTGCTCTTGAAAGGTGTCCTGAAAGTAGAGGAATGGTGAAAGGAGCTTTAGCATCTCTCATCATGCTACCAGTACAGAGCACTGTTTCCAGGATTTCTGAACATGTAAGAATTGTGTAGCAAATTCTTCAGTAGACCTCTTAATGCCTTAACCATCTAAAAATGAAATCTCAGTAAGTCATCTAGAAAACATGAAATTTGCTCAATTTGGCAGTGTACTGAATCCTCAAACCATTCGGCATGGTGCCCTGCCGAAAGCAGGCAAAAAATAGTCACTTTGATTTGAGGATTAAAGTATCACACAACTGTAAACTTAAGGTTCAATTAAACCAGAGCTTGATTATTCTGAAAGTCAGGATCCCTTAAGGATTCAGATGGGGTTTTAGGTGTGCGTTTACATGATGCTTTCCTAAAATTTTAATTATTTCTTTGCTGGCATTAAATTGTTTTTTTAGGTGCCTATGATTCTGGTTGGCAATAAGTGTGACTTAGAGGATGAAAGAGTTGTGGGAAAGGAACAAGGTCAGAACCTAGCAAGGCAATGGAATAACTGTGCGTTCTTAGAGTCTTCTGCAAAATCAAAGATAAATGTTAACGAGGTAAGGCACATTAGCTGCGTAGGGGAGGGGGGACAGGGAGAGAAGGATGGGACACTGGCAACCAAACATTAACAGTTTGTCAAGGGAAAACTAACAAAATCATGAATAACGTCCACTGTAATGGACAAAACTGTACCGTATTATTGTGAGATGTTTTTGTTAAGGTATATATTTATGTTATTTGACTTTGGATTTTTGCAAATGTATTAATTTTAGTATAATTTTCAAATTATATTCATATGAACTTAAATACTTTTTTTCATGTTCCATTCTCTAGTTGATACAATCTCTATCAACTGAAGCTGGACTGCTAGACTATTATTTTAAAGACCTTTAAGAGTGTTAAGTCATTAAAACTATATTTATTTGGTGTTAAATTATTTGAGATAGTAAGAAGAAAAACTCTTAAAGGTTTTGTTAAAATTAACTGCTCTGTAAGGAAAAAGGGAAGCAAAAGCCTTTCTACTATGTATCTACTTGTTAATGGGAGCTAGGTGATTGATCAAATGCATGCATTTTGGGGATTTGCTGTAATGCATGCCATTTTAGTTGGGGGAGGTGCCAGCATGAAGAATGGGATACCAAAGTATTAGAAAAAGAAGCTGTGGTAGTATTTACATTTCTGGAATAGCTTGAATTTTATTATAAACCTTGATACAGTTCATGAGGTCATGTGGAGAACATTGGCAACATCAGTCAAGTTGAAAGGCCCTCTGTGTAAGACTTGCAAGTAATCAAAAGAGGATGGTGGTTTTTAGTGCAGCTCATTTTTAAAACAAGTAATGTGTGTTTAATTAGTTGGGAACTTCTGGAAACTATTCAGTTTTTCTTAAATACAAATTAGTCACCCTAACTGTATAAAAGTCATATGTTTAATAAACTGAAACTTCCGTTGAACACTATAAGCCCATGTTGAAACATTTTGCTGCTTTACAGCGAGTGCTTAGGAAACTACTAGGATGGCTTTAGTATTAGGACTTCCTTAGTTTAGGATATACAGAAATAATTGGAGCCATGTCAATTATGAATGAAACAGATGGCTGTTGAATTGCAGTATGTTGACTTTTCTTAAAATAATCTTTCAACAAAATCATGTTCTCATTAGAATTCTAGGACACTCAAAGCGTGAGAGTCCCATACATGAGTTACTTTTCTGGGAAATTTTATGCTTTATGTCATCCTTTAGGTCTAGGAAGGCTGCATTCCTTCTTTAGACACCAGTATTTTAAGGTACCTGGAATAATATCCTTAGATTGATTTGAGTTAGGAGAAAGCTGTGACCTGTTTCTTGACCTCAGTGCTGAACTGCAAAATAATACAATATAGTAGTTGATCACTGTGACATTTTTCATGTGAATTCAAATGAATTTGACCCAGAGATTAAATAGCTGCAGATTATAGATGCCTTTCCAGTTTGCCTCACTGAAAGTGGAAAACCCTTGGCAAACAATTATCTTAAACAACAAAAAACCCCAAACAGTTATTAAGTACACAACTTTCTAGCTTTGTGATAACCAAATATTTACAGGGGGGTTTGAGTATGTGAGTACATTATATGTGAAGATTCAATTCTTCAAATTATAAGAGAAACTTCTTAATTTCAATAACCCAACTGATTTTTATCTTCTCAGATCTTTTATGACCTTGTGCGACAGATTAACAGAAAAACTCCGGTGCCTGGAAAAGCACGCAAAAAGTCATCATGTCAGCTACTTTAATACATAACTGTACTGTAGCTCTGAGCCAGGTAAACATTTGAAATTTTTCTGTGCATTATGGCTACTAAAAACAAACAAAACAGCAATAAAAACCCTAAACAGCTGTCATAGCTGTTGGTGCAGAACAGCATTGAAAATTATTGATTTGTATTATCATAGAAATGTTTCTAGTCTTTATTTTGCCGTTTCTAAGTCAGAACTACAAATATGTGCAAGATACACTGTTCACAATAGTATCAAAATTTTTTTTCAAGATTTAAGGTGTTGGTCGAGCTCAAATTAAGTGTTCTGATACTTTCAAGTTTTAGTTTTTGGAAGGAGGGTTTTCTTTTTTGGAGCCTGGTAAAATATGCAATATGCTGCAAGAGCTCAATTGTCAGGAATGCACACAGTACAATATTGCAGTTTGCATGCTAAAGTGTCACTTCCTGCTTCAAACTACTGCATATGCTTGTGTGGTGTCATGTAGCTTCCTTTCTTCAGACTGTATGGGTATTTTGGAGGCTGCATTGTAATTAGTACATTTGGGAGAGAAAGGTGAAGTGATCCTTGTAACACTCGAGATATTTGACCTGGTGCTGTTGGTTGCTAGATCAATTTCTTAACTTGTTTGCAGTTGGCTAAAGTTCCATATGACTTAATCCGTACTCCGAGAATGCTGCTGAAGGATCAAGGAAGCTTGAGCCTGTTCTTTAAGCAAGCCTTTTCAGAAGCTAAGCAGCAGGCATGGAATTTTTTCTGCAATTTGTTCTTGGGCAGGTTGTTTCCCTCTTTTCATCTCTGAGCCTTAGTATGGGCAGAGGTCTGTCTTGACTGACCGGACATTGTACAAGTTGCCTAGTACCTCCCTTCCCTTCAGTATTATTGAACGTATGGTGGTTCAGTTGCTTCAGTACTATGACTCACTACTTTGTTAACTGAAAGAGCTATTTGATATACCAGAGGATCCTGGTAGGACATCTCACTGCCAGAAATTGCAGGCTTTTATTAATAATCAGGTATTGCTGTGTTTAATTCCTTTTGGTATATTAAAACTTCCTTAATTTGAACAATTTTGATCAATTCAACATAAAACTGAGAGGGTTCCAAACTAGCTGAGAGTGGCAGAAATGGTTGTTCTGTTTCCTTAACACAACACCTGATTTAAGAGCTTTGATCCTTCAGTTGTGTTCTTGTTCTTAAAGCCACAGAACAGTCATACAGGAAGCAAAACTAGTCTCACCAAGCAAATCCTACTTCCATAGTTCAGCTTCAATTATTAATGTATCCTAATCCAGCTAGGATAATAGAAGATAGTATGTTATTTGTATATGTACAATAGAAATTATATTAGTAGAGGAGAAGTGATAAGGTTGTTTTCTAAGTCTATTTGCTATGAATTTTGCTAGTTCTTGCTTTAGTTGTTTCAAGTAAAGAGCAAAGACAAATAGCTGTTACTAATACTAACTCTGTGTTCTGTTGTTACAGGTCTGAAGAACTGTTGCCCAATTCAACAGTGCCAGCATTCCAACTTTATTAAACCTACCAACATCTTAAATGGACTTTCCTGTGGTGGTACCCTTTAAGAAATGGATGAAAGCTACATCAGTTTGCACATTCTGTTCACTTTCCAGTGTCATGAGAGATTTTTACTTCTAAATATTCTATGTATGCAACTGGTAAAACCAGAGCCTACATCCAGTATTACTGATAAGAGACATTATTCATCCACCAATGTTGTACATGTATGAAAACTGTGTACTGTATACTTCAACAATCCCCACTTTCTATTGGAGAGTACAATAATGTAAATCCTAAAAGCACCACTATTTTAGCATAATAAAAGAAAGTCCAAAGAGCTCCTATATAGACTACTCCAGATAACTTTGCTTCATCGGTATTTGTAGCTTATTGTAACTTTTTTAAAGAAATACAGGATCATCATCATCGTATTGTACAAAAGCGCTTTGATTAACACAACGGCTATATAGTTTTTTAATTTTAGGAAAAACCTGTGGAGACAGTGACCTAGTCTTTGAGTCCTTTCAGTATAGCGTCTGACTAAAGACATGGCCTTTAATATCTGTTGGGAAGGAAATGTCCAGACTTTTCAACCTTTTATTGTATGTTTCCTTTTCCTTGTTTACATAGGGAACAATGTTTATAGTTGTGTGTACAGTGGGGGTCTACAACAAGAAGTGTATATTTTAAAACAATTTTTTAATGATTTAACAATTTTTTGTAAATCATTTTCGGGCTTCTGCAGCTGTAGATTCTCACTGTGAATTCCCTTGCTTGCTCATGCATAAGTGTATTTGCAATACCAAATATACAGGTTTAGTACTTTTGCCTGTTAGTGATTGTTTTACATGTGTAACGTTTTGGTTGAGATGTTAAATGGTGGAAGAGTACTGTGGATGTGAATGTGGGAAGTAATTTTAATCATGTGTAATTGGTCACAGGGCCTAAGTTGCAGTAATTAACTTTTGCTGATTTATTTAACAATGCCTTGTTGCTTTGTATGCATTAACGTTTGGGTGTAAAGATTGTGTGTATATCCAACAGGGAGCCACAGTATTTAAATTGACCAACCTAATGTTACAACTGCTTTGAGGTGGCCAAATGTAAACTAAAAGCCTTAATTAAAGTGGTGCAATTTTGTATGACTTAGCATCAGTAGTTCAATAAATTTGGATTGCCATGCAAGGGCTTGCATTACAGTTATACTACGTGAATGTTTTGTGTTTTAGTAGTGCGAGTAAATATTGATTTTTAAATCTCTTGCACAGTGCAGATTCATACATCCTAGGGTGAAAAGGAACCCCTATGACTTCATCTTCTGACAAATACATGCCATAAGTATTTCTTCTAGTAGTATCCCATGTGTTAGGATGGATGAATTTCTGACTGAATGAAATTCTGCTTGGTTCTGGACTCTGAATACTCCAAGGCCAACAAAGAGTCTAACAGAAAAATACTTGTCTTCAGAGGTTAGATTACCACTGGCTGTTTTGGAAGCTTGAAAATATGTTGCCTGCTATTTTTCTTATTTTCAGGAAGAATTAATTTTTAAAACTTACTTTGTGTAGCTCAGAAAAAAAACTTTCTTGGGAGACAGTAAGATTTTTCTGCATGATTAAACCATATTTGTTTGGTTTCAACGAAAACTGCAGAAGAGCATTCTTGCAATATTGAGTGCAGAATTTTGCAGACTTTAAATACCTGTTAACGCTATTGGATTGAGAATTGGAATGTGTGGACTGTAGATGATTTTCTGATTTTGGCTGTGCTGCTGAAAATTAATGACACACCGAAATACTTGGTGCCTCCTGTTACTCTGGCACAGAATTATTAGAGCTTGTCCTAATGCATTCCTGCAAATTAAGTCAGATTAGGTTAGCAAATACCAGTAAGCTTTGAGATAGTTTACATTGCCCAAAGTGAATTATGGAACCCAGCTGATCTTTTCTGCTGGTAATTTCATCAGTCATCTCTATTGTTTAATGAAAGCAATACACTTGCACTTGTGCAGAACCAGAGTTAAGACTGAAATTCCTTTTCATTTATCATTAGAAACCAGAAGATGTGATGATCGCCATAACTAATCACTTTTGCTCTCAGTGTCCTTCTTGGTCCCCAGAGTAGATGAGACTGGAGCACTAGATGCTCTAGTTCTTCTTTTCACTGGGTACCTACCTTCTTCCTTGATGAGCTAATCAGTATTTTTTCTCCCTTCATTTTCATCCTCTGCTTATTTAGGTCTTGTAACACTTTTATATCTCAGTTGCCACTTTAGTGCTCTTTTTAATGTGTTCATTTTTCAGACAGCTGTACAGGTGGCATTGGGTGGGAGTGAGAGAAAATGCTTTGAGAACATCAGAGAGGGTGCCCTGGTCTAGTCTCAGTGTCTGGCCAAATAGAACCATACTAAAGCATTCTTGACTGATCTATTCCTCAGCATTAGAGGTATTCAGTTAGATCAAACCCTGAGGAAGTAAAATTTTCAGAATCTCTAGGCTTTAACATCTGAAGATTGTGCTAAAAAAGTGAAGTATGTTGCCCTCCCCTAGACCATGCCCTCTGTATTTAGAACTTAGATCAGATTTGTAAGGCCAGCACATCATAACACAGGTAATACCTAAACCCCAGTATTTTTCTCTTTGAAAACATAGGCAAGCTTCAAGGGAGCAGTGTCCCAGTTGCAAAAGGGAAGCTGCATGACAAAATGATGCTAAGGAAATGATCACCATGAAGCGTAAAGAAAAACGTGGAAATTCTCTTCTTATGCTGCAATTATTTAGATATGAAGCTGTTCCCACTGAGGAAGTGAACATCCAGTTCCCCACAGGAATTGGAACGATGTAAGCAGTTACCAATTCTAGAGAAGAATCCTGTCTGCTGAAAGTTTTCAATGAACTTCAAGGTATCTTCAAGATGATTGCTTTGTGTACCAACGCTTAAGAAGTTCACACTTGAACTACTTGTACAGAAACAGAACACTTCTCATAAAGTTTTGGATGAAAATATGCACAGTTCACATTTAAAGAACTAACACAGTAATTTTTGCAAATTCTGTGTTAATACACATGTATTACTGCTTGTAATGTTAGCTCATGCTTACAGGGCACACAAAGGTTGTGACTGCTTTATTTCCTCCCTAATCTGAAATTGGTATATGTCAATATTTAAAGTCTGAGCCTTCTATGGAAAAAGTAATGTTTATGTCCTGAAATACAGAAGTGTTATTTAATGGAATTTTACTCCTCATATTAGGACTCTAATTGCAGTATAAATCTCTCTTATACCCTACCTTGTTTCTAGTGCCCTTTTTCATTCTCAAATTATTCTGTGAAATTACTGTTCCTTGCCTGACTTAGAAGACATTTTGAGATGTTGCAAGATGTTTTTCAGATATCCAAATGAACAACCTGTAAGCTCAAACTACTACTGCTCTCCTGCATATGAGAACTTAACTTCTGGAAAAATATTGTAGAGTTAGATATTAAATTTGTTCGTAAGACGTACTGATACTGTGATGCTAGAAATGAGAGATGGGAAAAGTTTGGAAATTGGATTAAACTGCATTTTTTTCCTTTTCTGATGTAAGTAGAATTGTTTCCTTATGGGCGAATGCTAGAAGATTTTTCTTTTTAAGTCCTGTAAACAAACAATGAATGAACCAAAATTCCTGACTTTTTTCCTCCAAGTTTTCTGATCTTTGCCAGTTTTGAAAATAACTTAGAGGGGGAGAAATTTGGCAACAATACTAGTTCTAGATAGACTTCAGTTTAGACATATCAACAATAGAAGTTATACTAGATGTGAATGGTCCAAAACAGTCAATGTACAGCTGTCTGTAGAACTTTTTGAATTGTAATCTGATGATGCAGCCAGGCATCAGTGTAGATAAAAGCTTTTTCTTCGATTTTAAACTGCTGCCCCAATGGCATTAGGCTATACATCAATTTATAGCTTTTGTTTTGCCTGTCTATGGGAAGGCGAATAAAGGCAAATAACAGGTTGATCAAATATGTAACAAAATGCAGTTGTAAGATATTTGCTAAAGTAGTACTAGAGTAGCAGAGCTCTTAATCAAATTAGGTTTTTATTTCTGGATCTCAAGCACCTTATGCATTTCTTTGAAATGTTTATGAATAAGTTGAGGATTCCTAGAACATAATTTACCTTCTCCATTCTATAAACTAAACTCTGGAATGATACTTATATTTGTGGAAAACTTTACATTCTTATTCTGGAACTGTAAGCAAAGTTGTTTTTTACTCTGGATTTTGTTCTCAGTGTTACAATATCTGGGCTTCAAACAATAGATAAATGTGCATTTTGCTGGGTTTTTTCTGTGTTTGGGTTTTTGGAGGGATTGTTTGCTTTTTCAAAATACCTTCCAAAGCCATTTGTTTTCAGAAGTTTGAATCATCAAGCAGAGAATGGCTTCCTGTTTTCAAAGTTGTTCTTTAGGGAGAGATTTACTCTTTCGGGAGATATTTACAAAGGGAGAAAGGAATGTCTTTGTAATTCCACTGTACTTACTTCAGTCTCAAGAGGTACTGACTAGTTCTGCCGAACAAGCTCTACAGCTTCATTCTCTTAAGAAAGATTGGATTTTTTTAGTTTGAGGTTGTGGCTGGGGTGAACTACTTCATTTGAAAGACATTGTGATTTTTAATTAATTCACATAGTGTCTTTTGGTTACCATAAAGTTGGAGGATGGGACATTTCTGCAGTCTTGGATACTGAGTGAAACTGTAGTGGAAGTTAGCTCCTTCTTTCATCAGTATACTTTACCTTTTCATACTATGTGGCATTTTTACCTTATACTTCCAAATTCAGCAGCTTCACTCCTGTACTAAGCACAAAAAAGTCTTCATGTGGAATCCCAGCGCTCATAAATTGAGTTTACTGCTTGTAACATGCTCAATAGCAGCAAAGACCCTTGACACTACTGTCATGAATTTCAGACAAAAATAAAATGACAGTTACAAATTTGTCTATTTCTTTTTAATAAAAAGGAGGTTTAGCTGAGCTGCCTCAGTAGAAGCAAGCATGGGAATCAATTTGCTTAGGTAAGACCCTGAGCAAATGGGGTATTTAAATACTAAGGAATCACATGAGCACTGAAATTCTTGAGATTGGTTTTGGAAAAAGGTTTCCTTGTGTTTAAATTGAAAAAAAAAAAAGGTTGCCTTTGGTTGTCTCGCCTCTGTGTAGGGAACACTGATATTCTGGTAACATAACTGCAGTTAAGATCAGTGTGGATGCAAATATGTGAAACTTGAGATGGAGTTAGAATTTTTAATTACAAATTTTAATTCAGAGTCCTTTATATCAATGAAAAATTTGTATTCCCTTCTGCGTAAGATGCTTGCATGAAACTTTCCGTTCTTTTTCCTTTTTTCCTCCTCTTTCCCTCTCAGATAACTATGTGCAATGCCAATCAAAAAGTACTGCCTGAAAACACACCTCCAGGTTTTTACCCTGTTCTCTCTGCCTTGCTCCCTCACTGGTGCCAACTTGGAGCCTCTAAGGTGCTTTCCCAGGCTGCACGTAGGCAGACTAAGAGAAGTTCTCTCAAGGGTCCCATCTTTTATATACTTTCACAGGTTTGGTTTGGGTTTTTTAAAACACTTGCATGCGTGCTGCCCTCTTAATTTCTCTTCAGCCTGATTTATTTTGGTTTATTCTCATCTGTCATTGAATAAACCTGAGACAAGCACACAAAGGAAGCATTTTCTCTGTCATCGTTACATCTCTCATTTGTTTATGCCTCTCTGCCCGGAGGCAGGGCTAGCCTGAGAGTGTGAGCTGCTGGCGAACAGTTGAACCAGGTACTAATTCGTGCATTACTCTTTGCATTTCCCGCTGCACTACAGAGACAGTAATGCTACACTGTTTTGGGAGAATGTGTTGAGAGATAAATTCTATTAAGTATGTAGTACCGAATTAGGATAGAATAGTTCCTCTAATGCTCTTTTAGTTTTCTGTCATAATGAAGGTTGTTGCCTTCGCTTGTGCTTTCGTAATAGTCTACAAGATCGGACAACTCATGTATTTCGTGTTTTAAATCCAAAACTCACATTTCCTGAGTGACTGACCTACTCTCTGTAGGTTTTCTGCTTGCGGTGTTTCTGCATACCCAGTCCTCATCCACTGTCAGATGTGTCCTTCTGAGCCCTGTGAACGTCTCATTTGCTCAAAGTACTACCCACCCATTGCAGTCGTGGCCCTACTCACACCCAAGCACTTCCAAGCGTGTGGGGTTGGTTTTCCTTGTCCTACTGCACAAGTAAATGGACTACAGGCAGTAGCACAGTCGGTTTTAGTGGTAAGAGTAGCAACGGTGGTTTTCTATAGTTAAAAAGTAGCTCAGAATTCATTTTGGAAAGGAAGGGGAGAGGTAGTTTGGTAACTTCGTTAGTCTGTCCAAGCACGCAGCGATCGAGTGCCCCTGCATGTGGTGGCTTTATCCCTTGACGCTGGTGGTGCCACCAGCCCGAGTGACGGCGGAGGAGGCGGGAGAGGAGCAGACACGCCTTTGAAACACGGGGACAACAAGCCCGTCTGTGCAAAGGCCGGGCGCGGGCTGCTCCAGCTGAGTGTATGAAACCATGACCCCTTCCCCGTGCGGCGAGGCGGCCCAAACAGCACCAGGAGCTTTTACAATACGGAGTTTGGGGTTTTTTCAAAAGCTCTGTCCCTGGCCGGGGGGCGTGGCGGTGCGGGCGGGCGCATGTGGAGCGCGGCAGCCCCGCCCGTGCGGGCGGGCGGAAAACGCCTGTGTGCTTCCGGGCCGAGGCGGGGTGGGAAGGCGGCNCCGGGGAGCGGGCGGGGAGCGGGCCCTGCCCCGGCCGCACCGCACGGGAGCTGTGCCGGCCGCCGGGGACCGCGTGGGTCCCCAGGGAAAAGGCAAAGAGCGAGGCCCCGCTGTTCTTACCGCTGAATGCTTCAGTCCAAAGTTAAATTTCGTGCTGTTGCATCTCTTACTAGCCTTTCCTTTTTTTTTTTTTAATAACAAAATATTTGTTGTGGCGTAGGAAGAACAAAGCGTGGGTTTTCAGGCAAGGTGGTTTTCCCTGACCTGATGAGCAGTGCTGGATGTTCTGCAGAGGAACCTGGATGTCAAGTAGCAGAATTGAAGATGACTTAACAAGTTTCCCTGTTTTGGAGTTTCTTTGATGCAACAAAAACATCTTTATTTTCTGCTTGAATTCATTTGCTTGCTTCTGTCTGTGTTGCTGTTTTCTAGAAATGGCTATGAAGACATGCCATCCCCCNAGGAGCTTTTACAATACGGAGTTTGGGGTTTTTTCAAAAGCTCTGTCCCTGGCCGGGGGGCGTGGCGGTGCGGGCGGGCGCATGTGGAGCGCGGCAGCCCCGCCCGTGCGGGCGGGCGGAAAACGCCTGTGTGCTTCCGGGCCGAGGCGGGGTGGGAAGGCGGCAGGCCGGGCCGGGCCGGGCCGGGGTCGCTGCCATGGACAGGTGAGGCATGAGGGGCGGGCCGGGCCGGGCCCCTCTGCTGTGCCGAGGGGAATGCCGAGGGCACCGCAGGGTTTTGTAGCCCACCCCGGCAGCTCCCAGCGCGGGTGCTGCTCCTGGGCCGCAGCCGCGGAGGGCCCGGGAGNTTTTTTTTTTTTTAATAACAAAATATTTGTTGTGGCGTAGGAAGAACAAAGCGTGGGTTTTCAGGCAAGGTGGTTTTCCCTGACCTGATGAGCAGTGCTGGATGTTCTGCAGAGGAACCTGGATGTCAAGTAGCAGAATTGAAGATGACTTAACAAGTTTCCCTGTTTTGGAGTTTCTTTGATGCAACAAAAACATCTTTATTTTCTGCTTGAATTCATTTGCTTGCTTCTGTCTGTGTTGCTGTTTTCTAGAAATGGCTATGAAGACATGCCATCCCCCCTTGAGACAGAGATGGCGAGACCTGGACGGAAGCAAGGCTCTCAGAAAAGAGTTTCTAGTATCCTTTTTCTGCAAAGAATTTTTGTCTTCTCTTTAATTGCTGCTTGCTGTGTTCACCAGGTGCATATATTTTTATTGCTGCTCTGATTTTAAACATGTTGGTAATAGTTTTTGAATATACGATACTCTTTATTTTACGTTACTCTTTATTTTATACCCTTTTAAAATCAATAGTGTATCAATGTAATGTGAAATTGTTACCTGATTTTTGAGGTATTCTGCTGTCAAAATTCTGCTTTTGAGAGCTGTCTCTTATTTTCCCCTACTGTAGTCAGCTTTCTGTGTGGTATTTTCATTCATTAAAAAGGAGAAAAGTTCAAAAGCAGAACTGTAATTGCAATATCTGAAAACTAGTAGGGAGGAATGTTAATGACCGAGAGTGTGACTTAGGAAACCTGAATGCATTTCATTTAGAAAAGTACTTCATTTTCAGCAATATGGTACATTACTTGTCCTTTACAGGAGAACTTAGAGATAAGCCAAAAGATGCAATTCTTTGCCTTTTCACAGAATATTATTTCCTCTCAATGGAGTTTTCTCTCTCTCTTCCTTTATCCTACATAGTAGTCTCAAAACATATCAAAAATGTTGTAGTGATGGTCCAGAACAATTATTCAGCAGATGTGGAGGGAAGGAAGAGATTGGTTTTGACTGTATGTAGAGTGATTATTTTGAAGTGTGATGGCAAGGATGTTGCATTGCCTCTCTCTTAAGGTTGTGCCATTATGTTTATGTAATGTGGTGTTTTACAGTTTTTCTTGGGCATATCAACTCAGGTTGATGTCCACCCAGAGAACTATGTGAGCCATAGCTGATTCTGTTTTGAATTTTTGGAAAAGAAAAATGAGTTTTCTTCATTATATCTTAATTGTATGGCTTTATGCTCTTTTGCGGGTATTGTGTTATCAGAGTATTGTGATTTTTCAGTGTGTCTTAACTTTCAAGAGAAAGTTAAGCAAGTAAGAAAGTACAGCAAGAGAAAGGCTGTACGCAGACACAGATTTAGATTTCCACAGAATTTTTTCCCCTCAATTTTTTACAGTAAGGAAAAAAGCCCCATGTGATTTGATGGCTAAGATAATGGTAATTTTATCGTTTAAGTAAAAAGGAATCCAGTATATTTGCTTGTTCTTCTGGTCTTAGCATGTAAAATAAAGCTAGTGAGATATTTGCCCTGATTATTTTGTGCTTAGGAATCAAGATGTTCCTGGACACTGATAATACAGGCTACAGAAACTTTTATACAACCAATTCTTAGTAAATCATACCTAGAGCACTGAACCTGGTTGCTGACAGGAAGAATAAAATTAGAGCAACAGAGCACCTGAAGCTAAGAGAGAGATTTTTTTTTTTTTTTTTAAAATGCATTCAGAATCAGATTTATTGTGGTTGGTATAGCATAAAGTGGCTCCTCATGGAGCAAAAGGGTTCTCTTTGCTCTGAATGGTTGTGAGGAGTCCCAAACCTGTTGTATTCATATTTCTGTACTTCACTTTGTGGTGTCTGTTTTAGCCCTCCAGCTTTAAAGTTCTGGTGAAACATTTTGTGACCTAACTCAGCCTTATGAATGGGACTTTCTATTTTACTCTGAAAGATGTGTAATTTGTGTAACATTTGAACTACAACAAAATATTTTTCCTTTCCAAGTAGTCACAATCATTTAGAATAAAGTCAAAAGTGTGTTTAGGAGAGTGTTTCTTAACTTGTTTGTTAATCAGTTCTCTCATCCCTGGATGACACTATTGGAAACATGACGCCCAGAAGCCAGTTTCTTTCCCGAACTCCTAATTCATTGCTTCACCAGCCAGGTAAGACTGCTTGTTCTCTTACTATTTAGTTAAAGGGTTTATGCCCTTGGACTTTGTAATTAATAGCAATTCATAAGAAGAAGGACATGGACATGCTGTAATGGGTCCAGTGAAGGCCCACAAAGTTCATTAGTGTTTTGAAATATTTGACATTATGAGAGACTGAGAGGAGCTAGGATTGTTTAGCCTGGGAAAGAGAATGGGGGATCTTGTCAATGTATATAAGTACTTGATGGGAGGGAGTAAAAAGAGAGGCAGGCTCTTCTTGATGGTGCCCAATGAAAAGACAAGAGACAATAGGCACAGCAGCATGCACAGGGAGTTCTGTTTAAACATAAGAAAAAACTTTTTTACTGTAATGGTGATTGAATTCTAGAACTGGTTGTCCAGATGGTCTGTGGAATCTGTCCTTACAGATAACCAAATCTGACTGGATAAGATCCTGAGCAATCTTTTCTAGTTGACATACCCTTGGGCAGAGGGGTTAGAGCAGATGATCTCCAGAGGTTCCTTCCAAACTCAGTGTAGTGGATTGATCCTGGCTGCATGCCAGCTGCCCACCAAACTGCTCTATCATGTCAGACAGGACAAGGTGGGGAGAAAATGTAATTAAAGGCTTATGGGTTGAGATAGGGACAGGGAGAGATCATTCACACATTACTGTCACAGGCAAAACAGACTCAGCTTGAGGCAATTAATTTATTACCAAACATATCAGAGTAGGATAATGAGAAATATACCCCCAACTTAAAAACACCTTCCTCCCACCCCTCCCTCTTCTGAGGTTTAACTTTACTCCCACGTTTTCTACATCATCCCCCACCAGTGGTGCAGGGGGATGGGAAAAGGGGGCTGTGATCAGTTCATCACAAGCCATCTCTGCTGCTCCTTCTTTCCTCTGGAGGAGTCTTCACACTCTTCCCCTGCTCCAGTGTGGCATCTCTCTCATGGGAGACAGTTCTCCCTGAACTTCTCTCCAGTATGAATTCTTCCAGTAGGCTGTAGTTCTTTATGAAGTGTTCTAATGTGGGTCCTTTCCACAGAGTGCAGTCCTTCAGGAACAGACTGCTCCAGCATGGGTCCCCCACAGGGTCACAAGTCCTGCCAGCAAACCTGGTCCTGTGTGGGCCCCTCTCTCGACAGGGCTACAGGTCTCAACAGGAGTCTACTCCAGCACAGGCTTCCCACAGTCACAGCCTCCTTCCATCGTTCACTTGCTCTGGTGTGGGGTCCTCCATGGGCTGCAGGTGAATCTCTGCTCTAGCGTGGACTTCCATGGGCTGCAGAAGCACAGCCTGTCTCACTGTGGGCTGCACCATGGGCAGCAGGGAATCTCTGCTCCGGCACCTGGAGCACCTCCTCTGCCTCCTTATCCACTGACCTTGGTGTCTGCAAAGTTGTTGCTCACACACATTCTTACTTCTCTCTCTGCTGCTGCTGTTTCCTGAGCAGGTTTTTTCATGTCTTGTCTGTTGTCCCAGAGGTGCTACCACCACTGCTGATGTGCTCAGCCTTGCCCAGTGGTAGGTGTATCTTGGAGCCGCCTGGTATTGGCTCCATCAGACATGAGGGAAGGTTCTGGCAGCTTCTCACAGAAGTCATCCTTGCTACCAAAACCTAGCCATGCAAACCCAATACACTGAGCTGCGTGATGATTCTGTGATTTTGCAGTTAAGCACATTGTTAAATATGGACAAAAACACTTAGTAGCAGGCAACATTTATGTTCAGAAGTTACTTGCTTAGGCTATTCCAGGTTAACAATGAATTTTTGCCTTTCAGTTTTTAAAGTGGGTTTGAGCTTCATTTTCATGGTCTGACACAAGAATGTGTTCAATATCGTTTCAGTTTCTCTGCCTTAGCAGTTTGTTGCGATTCCTTCTTTTTGCATTGTTTTGATTTTGCAGTAGCTTTTAATTCTTCAAGATAGTCTGTCATGTAGTGTGTCTTCAGGTATTTTTCCATCCTTTTTGTGGCAGATTAATGTTGTTGCTGACCTTTCTGGATATTTATTTAATGGTTGCATCAGTGAATGATTTTCCTCTCCATTAGCAAGAGAAGAAATTAGATAGCACACCTCACAGAAAGGCTGTGGAACCACACATGGTGACTAGGGCCAGGTTGCCCTAAAACCTCCCAATCTCATCCCATGTTCTGCATCAGTGGACCCATATTAGGAGTATGTTTGGGGATTCTTCCCTAACTGGCACTTTTGCAAAGATATGAAGCTCCAAAGAGACTGATTCTTCATGATTTCTCAGGGTTTCTGCCAAGTTCTGTGTAGCCCCCATTTGTTTTTGTTCAGTGTGACATGTATTGAGTTCTGTTTTGGCAGCCAGCAGCAAAGATAAATGCTGTTAGCATCAGCCCTCTTCTTGAGCACAGGCTACTAATGTGTCAGCATTGTTGTTCTTACTGTTGACTTGATGCTAAACATACTGTGAAAAGGTCTGTAATCTTCCTAGAGCCTCCCTCAATACTTGTAGCTGAAATAAAGAAATGTGCCCCTTCCTTACATTTTTGTGTTATCACCAGGGCTTACCTCCCCTTTCCCAGTCACAGTCTCTTCCTGTAATCTTTGTTTTGTCATCATTCAGGCATTCATATAGGGGACTCCTCTTTTTTATTATCATCTAGCTATGACATCAGTGTCTTTTCCATGAAGCTCCAGGGGAATGGCTGCACCTTCTGCTGTTCTGTTTACCTTAGGCACTGGAGGAAAAAAGAAATAAAATGCTAAATAAAATGCCATAGACATTTGATCTTTTGCATCTAAATTGGATGGAGTCTGATGGAGACCCAGGACCTGCCCTTTATTTTGTGTTTGTATATGCTATTGTGGACATTTTTTGATGCCTCAGATTCCAGCAGTCCTCAAGACCAAAAGGAAATATTAAGGATCTCAATGCTGACTGAAACTGTCTTGTTACCAAGAACTGCTGTTGAATGTTATGCAAGCACTACTCAAATTGGCTAACAAAATGTTGGGATTCTGTCATTCCCTCTACCGCTATTGACACAGCTCCTGTCTGTCACTGTCTTGATACAATCAGTATTCTTAGATGGCTTCCCAAGCTGTTTATGATTGATAAGGGAGCCGAAGTAGCTATCGTCTCGATGCAAATTCTGTGGTCTTTGGTTTGTAGGAAGATCTGTTGTGGTGGATCTCCCTGTTGACATAGGATGGGGTACTTATCATCTTGCAAAGCAGTGTTTACATGGGTCTCATATTCCTGGGAACACTAGGTACTGGACTGATGTGCAGAGGTACCTGGAGCAGATCTAGTGCTTGGTAGAGCAGACTTGTGGTTGCCTTTCGGTTTATGGGTTTGGAGATCAATTTCCAAGAAAGAGTGACCGGAGATGTACTGCTCTGCATGCTCATGTGTGTTTACCAATGAACTCAGTAACTGAAGAAGTGTCACGTATTAGATGCATATATACACTAACATTCCGCCTGGCTTCAGGCTTCTGTCTGGAATGCTGCTGGATTTCATACTTCAGTCGGTTAAAACACTTTTTTGAGATTCTGGATAGAGCATAGTGGCTTTAAATAGGTTCTCTTTTCAGAAAAGCTGTTCTGCCTTTTAGGTACTGCATTACATCGGAGCTCCATGAAGCCATCAGATATACCTGCCATCTTGGGAACAGGAGGGAAATCTCCTCTGATCCTACCAAATTCTGGTCTTTTCAGCAGTCTATCAATGGTAAGATGGTTAGATCATGTTTTTCTCTTCTGTTCCTGTAAAACATTAGAAACTACAAGTTTGTAGTGTTTCTGTATTGTTTGCACCAAGGACAAACCGGATGGTATAAGCTTACTAGTACTACTATCGCTGCCTGCTGCTGGTGTTACTTATTACTGTGTTGTTCTTTGAGATGATGCAGTGAGGAATAATAGAGGGGTTTAAGGACTTTGCAAATACACTGTGTGTTTTACTAGTCCTTCTAATACTGGCTTGTGACTACAAAAATCCTGACTTTGCTTGTTTACAGATTCCTCAAAGATAATTATTCTATGTCAGCAAGTTAAAACTTAACATTTTTTCTTATTTTAGCACTCTCCAGTATTAGGCTTCACTTGGATGTTAAAGTTTGGACTTGAAAGAACAAACTCTTCTGATGACTTTTCAGATGACATTAATTACCTCCTACTGCAATGTTTTTGGAAAAGTACTGATTGGAAAAGTTGCCAGTAGGGATATCTGAAGTGTTTTATCTCTGTTTATTTTTAAATTAACTCAAAAGAAGTTAAGAGTCTGTCCGTATATGCATTCTAATTCATTCTCCCTTTTAGTTTGTTTCTGTAGTTTGATACAGGCCATTTGTTTCTTTATAGGTTATTAACTTCTCGGGCCTAGTTGCTCCACATGTGTATCGCTCTTGGCACTGGTGTGTTTTCTCTGATTCTGACCCTCTTGTAACATATGTTTTGTGAGTGGAATACGTTTTAGGTTAACGTTTGCTGCTCTGACTTGAATCCAGTTTAGATTAGCAGGGGAAACTTGGGACTAGACAAAGGCTTTCAGAGGAGGGTGACAGGAAAAAGGACTGTTACTTGTGGAAATTTACTTGCTGGTAGATAAGAACAGTCATCAGCCCTTTTTGTATTTCCGACAGAGACCTGATATGAACTTGCTAGAAGTATGTTTGTTATTTCTACTCTGCCGTGGGAGGACTAGGGCATTCTGTTCTGGTTGGCTATAGGGCAGTAATGGCAGAGAGAGATCAGGCAAGAGGAATACTGTGGGTAAGAGTCCAGAAAAAGAATCAGCCAGTGGCACATCTCTAGGTCTTTGTATAGTATTAATTGCTGCTGAGAAGGCAATTGCAGGCATGGAAGCACCTCTAGGACGCTGTCCTGTCAGTGCTGTATTTGTACAGTCAGTCGTCTGTTTTGGCTGTTTTGCTGCTCTGATGTCAGATACGTTAGCAAATACCTCACCCAAAGTATTCCCCACAAAGTATACATTTGTCTTTATTTCCTTCTTTAATATTCTGATACTTGCTATTATTTTAAACATATTGATGCATTTGATCAAATGGTTTTGAGCACTTCATCAAGAAGGTTGAAAGACAGGTAAATGATTGATTCAAATTTAGCTATTTTGCTTAATTTTTCACAGCTGATTTACAGCCTAGTCAATGTTATCTTCTTACTTTGAAAAACTACCTAAGCATTTAGCATAATAGAACATGAAAGTTTGGAGTGATTTGTTTGTTTGAAGATGAAAAGTGATACACAATGTTTTACAGTAGATGGGTTTACTAGATTAACTTCCTTTTTAGTTAATTTCAGGGGAAAAAAAGGGATTTTTCTTTTTCCAGATTAAGATTTATCTTTTCAGAGCTGTTTGATAAAGGCATAGTTGCACTTTACCTAACTGCAGTTATTTCACTATTAGTTTCTTAGGATTATCTGCTTCTATACCATTCATACAGAAGGAAGAAACATGGAGCTTGGCTTGTAATATCTGAGATTTTTATTTATTTTCTTTATGTTCTTGTTGTGGTTTTAGTTGGATGAGAGTAGCTGGACAATGGCACTCTCCCCTCAGCAGACAGGAATGTTCGTAAATCCAGACATGTCCAATATGACAGAAGATGTCACTGTGAGTGCTGTACTGTTGCGTGAGGATGATCCTGGGGAAGCTGGTGAGACAATATGGAGTTTTCATAATAATTGACCACTGTCTTTATTTGTGGGATATAAGCATATACGGTCTTTTTTTTCCTCTCTATTATTTTGCTGGTATTTCCTAATCAAAAACAGTCTAGTTTTAAAAGTTCAGAAAATTAAGCTGTTCCAGTTTGTTGGAGTGTTGCGAGTTTTTGTCTTTGAAACCTGGTGGAAAAAATTGGATGCTCTTGTGATGTGAGACAACTGGATTAGTTATGCTGTTAAAATATTTGCAAATGACATTTACAGCAAAATTTTTATAATTATTTGACTTAGCTCATAGTTTCTGTCTATCTTACTATGTTAGTTGATAAGTTCTTCTGACTTTATAGGATGTAAATAGTTCATATCATAATATCATGTTCTCATTTAAATTTGTGAAAGATGAGATGCCTTGTCATCAGAAGGATTTTTTGTAGTCTGTTGAGGGGGGGGTGTTTATGGAGCTGTGTCTGACTAATATGCCTGTTTCTTACTGAATCTGTCCTAGCTACTATGAGCATGTACTCAGATTTTCTGCATTCCTTCCTGAAGCATACATCAACTACTATTTTTGATCTTGTGGATGAGTATGAAAATATTTGTAACAGTCAAGTAAGTAGTTTACTTGGGGTTTTATTTATTTTACAGTCCCTTCCCGAGGCATTATTGCTGAGAAGTCACAGTGCTCAACATACATACTTCAAATCTTCCAGCTGGTTGCAGTCATACTAGCACTGAGTATCACTCAACGAACATCACTTCTTCCTCATACACTACTTTGGCACAGTAATACCTGTGGTGTAGCTTTATGAATACTAAAAATGTCATCTGGCATCCATTCCACTTCAAGTGGCAATACACATTAGCAGATAGATGTTTTTGTTAATGTTAATAAGCTGGATTAAAATGTACTTATTTCTCTTATGTATAAAGAAATAAAATCATTATATTATGATGCTTTAAGTTCTCTGCTACATTGCTAACAAGCTGGCCGTAGAGGGCTAAGCACTGGCCCTAAGGTGTCTCTGAATTTAAATACAGTTCTTTGACTGTATTTAAATCTTGTTGACTTTCAGTTCAAGATCAGCAGGGATTGGCAATTTGAAAGGAAGAAATTACAATGCTTCTGTCAATAAGTATTGATCACAAGAGAGGTGTGCAGATTAAGGTTTTGAAGAGACTTCATGCCAATGTCCATGTTAGGAAAATGTGGTTTTGGTGGGAGGTTGCTAGCCCATTTTTGTGCAGATTTATTGTTGGGACTCAAACAGAAAATGCTGAGATCTTTAATGAGGAATGTGCCACAACTCGCACTTGTTGCCCAGGTGGGAAGCAGTCAGGAGAAGGAGAATAAATGTGAACTTGATTGTTTAGTGAGATAGTGAAACTCCTGTTTGAGAAAATGGATAAAATCTGCAAGGTCAGGGAATAATAGTGTGGGTGTTTTAAGCCATGTGGAACTGAGGAGAGTTGACTATATGTTGCAAGGATGTACAAGAGTACAATGAAGGATGCTGCTCTAAGGTGTGGCTTAGATGTTGCTGGTGGGGCTTGGGATGGGGGTGGAGGGACAGCCCTGAGCTGTCAAGTTGCCTCTTACCTGTACCCTAAGATCAGCCTAGTAGTTCCTAGCAGCCATAAGCTCTTCATATTTTCTGGTGGGTATTAGAAGAGAACAGAAGATTTTGTTCCTCTCTTGCATCGTGATGGTACACCTCTTTCTCTTCTCCAAATCTGTTGTTCACCTCCCACTTGAAAACCAGTGACTATATTGATGCGTGATGAATTGTGTACACCTGAAATATGAGAGTTTGGGGCTCTTCTTGGCAGTAGTAGGAGCTCTGGAACTAGCTACCAATGGAAAAGACTTCATTGTGTAGCTTTCTTAATAATAAAGGACAAAATAGTAGAATTTGGTTTTGTGGATTCTGTAAATTATGTGGTAACTAGCAGATTGGATTCCCTCATTTAACAGAGCTAGAAAGGAAAAAGTATCTTTCAGGCATGGATAAATGTATAAATGCTCTGACAAATACCAGTAGGACTATCTTAATGTTTGATATTGATGTATATGGGAAGAAAAGTTGGAGATTTTGGTGGCTTGGGGTTTTTTTTTTGTGTGTTTTTTGTTTCTTTTTTTCCCCCAGAGGTTGCTTTCTCTCCCTCCCAGCTTTTTAATTGTTCCATGTAAGCTGGTTTTATCCTGGATTTGTACAGTGCATTGCAAAACAAAACCACATGCTTGGTTGATACTGCCTAGTCTGTGTTAATGGTTTTTTTATTGCTAATTAAGGGAATTTGTGATGTGGAGTATTGTCTATCTATTTTGAGAAAGTAATCCAACTCAGTTGTTGAAAGCATTTAGAAAAAACCCACTGATGGGCAATATTAACTGTGTATAAATTTGTCTACCGCAGGTGAATATACTAGGGAAAATAGTTTATCGGGCAACTCCTGGACAGCAAAAGTTTTCCAAAACTGCCAGTGTCTTGTGGCTTCTCAAGCAGGAGATGGTAACTTGGAGACTGTTGTCCTCGCTTTATAGGTAATTCCTTTGAAAAGTACATTATGTTTTTGTGCTGAGATGATTTTCTTAGGTATATTTTTTACGAGTTTATAAATAGGGAGTGAAGCAATTAAGTTAATAAGCTGTTTACGGAACTATGTTCTGATATATATGTCTGTTATCTATTTACAGAAATTAAAGTTGTAGAGAGGGATATTATTACTTTTGCAACTTCTAATATTTTTTAAAAAAACTGTTTTATAGAGATTTTTTAAGCATTTTTACTTCTGCTAAATTTTCTCTGTTTTATTTTAATAATTTACATTTTGCACTTTTATTTCTAGAGACAGAATACAGTCTGCACTGGAAGATGAAACTGCATTTGATATCACAGTGAGTGTGGTATTTTTTTTTGGCTTGTAAGAGACGTAAACAAAATAAAGGCTAAATGCTTTTATTTTCTTTTTATAATCTAAAAATTGCAGCCACACAAAATTGAAAGGTGAAAAATGATTTTTGTCAAGACAAATATTAAATTATTTCATATACTGTGAAGAGTAAATCCAAATACTCAGTTCTAAAGAGAGAGTTCTAGTGTAAAAAATATTCTAAACTATTTTCATTTTGTTGACTTAAGTATTCCACATGCACTCGGAAAATCATAAAATATCCTGAGTTGGAAGGGACACACAAGGATTATTGTGTCCAACTCCTGTCTCTGCACAAGACAACCTAAATTCACTAGAAATAACTATTTCTTTTTAAAAGCTGCATCAGTAGCTGTAATGTTCCCATAGGTCAGAGATAATTTTGGTTTGCCTGAAAGAAGAACATGTGGTCTCAAGCTGCCTAGCCTTTGCAATCCTGATTCCAGTTTATTTCAAGAGAAATCCAATTTTTTTAGCATTCTTGTTTCAGCTGTAGTCGTTTTGTCTATGTCAATACAGCATTTCCAGTGTTTCCTGCCAGAATATGCTTAGGAAGACAAAACAATGAGTAAAAAGACTTTGCCTTTGTAAAATTTATGGTCACAGTTGCTTTTCTTCTTAGTCATAAAATAGCTTCCTCTAGGATTCCCACTACTAAGTTGTTACTGTTAAACACTGTTGTGCCAAAAAAAACCCCAGTCCACTCCTACCTGTGTTTTTTAAAAAAACGCATCTCCTGTTCATTTCTTATTGCAAGTCTAGTGAAATCTAGATTAATGTAGGAGATCAAATAGAAGGATCAGGGCTCTGGGGTTGATTTTTTGTTTGTTTTGTTTTCTTTCATACTTGTTTATGTTAAATATGCTATGATCTTGGAAAATGTAATCTTTTTAATGTATAGTAAAAACAGGATTTGGAATAATATGAATGCAGTGAGTGGAATCAATGGACCTACTGTCTGGAATCTTCCTCTCATCATACATTTGTGAATTATATTCTGAATCTTGTTTTTAGTGTAACTGGACATAAAAGATCATCCAGATAAAACAATTTATAGTGATATCCATGTTTTGAAAAGGAGAGATAACATATTGAACTTGTAGAAAGCTTAGGAATTAATATGCAGGCAATTTGGTATTTCTGGTTTTGTGTTAGTTTTCTTTTCCATGAAGTAATAATCAGCTTTTTCTTACAGGTTTTAACTGCTAGTGAAAAAACAAACGTAGACAACTTCTTTCAGAAAGACTCACTTGTTCGACAAAGTCAGGTATGACAGAAAGTTTTCAATATGAGAACAGAAATAGATTAAATATTTATAACACTAATGCTTTATGCACATTTTGAGTTTGTTTCTAATACTTTTTTTATTTTCACTCAAGTGTATTATTCCTTTTATGCATAAAAATAATGCTCTTTAGTTTCTAAAGATCAGAAAGGTTTTTCAGACTAGCTTGGATACGATGGAAGGCTGAGAGCTGTTCCCATTTGCAGAATCTGTTAGTGCTGATTGTGATTAATAAACTGTTAAGTAGCACTACAGTAACTGCGGCATCCTGTGAGGAATAGAGATCAAGTGCCAACAACCTTCATATTGGATACTTAAAATGCACGTGGAATAATCTTCTGGATCTGATGCCTTTTGGTTGCCAGGTAGATAACAAGTAGATCCAGAAATGAGAGGAAGGCAGTAAAAGTATTATTTGTTACATGTTTGCTTTAAAAATGCAATTTAATTTTATTCCAGCTGGTGGTAGATTGGCTAGAGAGCATTGCTAAGGATGAAATTGGGGACTTCTCCGATAATATTGAGTTTTATGCAAAAACAGTATATTGGTGAGTTCAGACTTTCTTTGATTATATACATGCTCCCATCAAGCGTAAGATTCACAGTCAAAGAATCACTCTTGGAAAGAAGTGGATTTTTAAAGTTGTTCACTGTATTCACTTCTTTTCTTTAAAGACAGAGATGTAAAAATTGAAATTTCTTACTCATCTGCTGAAGTGTGTCTCTCAGAAGTCAGTTACTGCATTTTGGGAGGCAAGGATGGAAGGAAAAACCATCAAACTTTAATTTTGACCTTTTTAAGTTCTTGTCGCTTTGTGTCATTGACCCTTCACTAGAAGCCATTATTGTCATCTCTATTGTCACTGATGGCTTTTATGGCGCGAAAGAGCAAAGCTACCTTCCATGCTAGATGCCTAGATAAACCTGCTTTTAATGGCCATGAATACAGGCTTTTGGAATAGTGTTTATTCCAAGTTGTATTTCTGTCCTAGATTGACTTCATAATGAATGCTAGTGGGAAATTTTGCTTATGCAGAAATCAGTTAATGGCGAAATACAGGAATGATTGAAATAATGGATGCTTTTGAAAAAAATCAAAAATATGTGTATTGATTCCATTATTGCACTTGTGAAATGCTGCATTTTCACAACAGTAGCACAGTCCATTGATAAATCAACCAAACCAAGTGTCTGTTCTATAAATATATTCCATGTAAGAAAAAATATCTTTCAATATTTTTGTCTTATTAAGAGATGGTTGCTAAAAAAAGAAAATCCAGCATTTTTCTGTAAAACATTTCATTGCTTTCAGGGATAACACACTACATAGCCTGAAGCAACGACAGTCGAGTACATACATGGGAAGTTCTCGAGCTCTGGTAACAGAGTTGGTAAGTATTATACAAAAATAAGGCTTGATTTTAAAATAAGTTGGAGAGAGCATATGTACTATTTTCACAGCTCTCACCAATTCTCAGGTAGTTATACTATCTAAAAATTAGTACAGAAAGTGTGAGGCAGGGCACCTCAAAAGTTCTTTTGGGGATCCCTGTGGACTTCTGTTTTGTTTCAGTGATCACTTCCATACCCTCACCTCCCATCACAGGTACTTATAGTCTATTTGTTGAAGTAAATGGCTCTTTTGTGACTTTTTATGTCTGAAACAAACTCATGTTCCTAACCAAAAAGGCTCAGAAAAATGTTTGGGGGCCATTAGAGCTAGGGGAATGCTGTCTTTATGCAGGAACTAGTATAATGAAACCAAGTCCTGATGCAATTCTTTGAGAGCTACTATAGTGAAAGCTAATAGGAGAGAAGGCAAGAAAAGAAAGGACTGTCCAGTAGAATGAGGTTATGAATGGCCCCAGTGCCAGCAAAGCAGTCATAGAAGATTAATTCAATTGGGAACTGATCTGAGGTATTGATTGGCTTAAGAAAATCTGTTTGGATTGAATAGAAGTGAGTTCAGCTGTTGTGAAAAGCCTTCTCAGACTCAGAAACTCTCAGAAACAGTCTGGTAGGTAGATTAGACAGACAGAAGCGGAAGGGATGTTTGAAGGGGAGGAGAGCTGGAAAATGAGAAGTTTAGGGCAAATAACAAGGCAGTGGAGTAAGTAAATTGCATTGGCTCCTTCTGATAGGAACAGTGACAGAAGAGGAATAAAAGAAACAAGAGAGGAAAGAGGAAAAACAGAAAAGCATCGTGCTTGATATTACATGGATTGTACAGATTGTTGTGCCAACATGAAAAAGCGACTCCAAATTATAAAACAGGACAGGAAGTTAATGGAAGACACATATAGGCATTGTGTGGATAAGTGGTGACATTTTTTCTTGCAGGATCCAGATGCTCCCATACGACAGAAACTGCCACTTGATGATTTGGACCGAGAAGATGATGCAAGGTTATTGAAGTATCTCTTCACTCTCATCAGAGCAGGAATGACAGATGAGGTAGCATAACATAATTAAGTAAGATTTAAAATATCTTACTGTTAAAACCAACGAAATGTATTTAAATGTTTAAATATGTCTTGTAGTGATTTTCGGTTTGTTGTCAAAATTGACTGCTAAATTAGCATTTTACTAAAATCTTGCTTTTAGTTAGGTAATTTTGGGCACAGAGTAGATGTTATGGAAAAAATCTAGTTGGGGGTTTTTTGGTCATTTGGCAGTATTTTTTCATTGCTGGGGCTTGATGCTAAATAGTACCAGACAAGCATATAGAATGTTTCAAAGAACTTTCTAACTGTGTCTGTAATTATCAGTGGATTATCACACACGTATATATAATGACAGTTGAGTAAAAGGGGGGGAAAGGGGACTTGAGATTCTTGTGCCAAAGACCTCAGTCTTAGGAATATGGTTACTTGCTTGTATTCTGTTCCAATATGGTGCACATTTATTCATTTTCTGATGGTATGGGAAGGTGAGCACATTGCTGGGCAATATGAATATAAATTTGCAGCTTCAGTTGGGATTTGGAAGTCTTAAGTCAACTGGAAAAATAAATGACTGTGTGAAGAGATGGATTATACAGCTAAGCAAAAGGATAACACTAAACTTGTCAGAAGGATGTGTAACAGCTGTTTAAGCTAACAAAGATGAGGCTGTAGCACATTTCTCACATTGCTATAAATACTGGCTGAAAAACTAAAAAGTTCAGTGAAAAAACATCAATATTTACTTTGAAATCTTTTAGTTGTTTTGAGTTTAAGATCCTTTGTGCTTATTTTTCACACAGTAGAATCTCTATACAAATTAACTATTTTAATAATGTTCACATTTTTAAAAAGGAGCTGGAGGGTTTCCCTACTTGAAGTGTGTTGCTGACAAAATCCGTTATTTTTCAGGCACAGCGCTTATGCAAACGTTGTGGTCAGGCCTGGAGAGCTGCAACTTTGGAAGGATGGAAACTGTATCATGATCCTAACATAAATGGAGGTATCTACTCCAAAGTGTATTTGAGACAGATATAGAAACAGAGCACAGGGCTTTCTCTTAATAGCTGTTTGTGGCAAAGAGAAATAGCTCTTTCTTAAGAGCCTTTTTTTGTATCTAAGATATTTTCCCACGTCTGTTCAATGTATAAAAAGTAATATGAAATTACTTTATTTAAAAGTATGAGTTTACTGAATTCATGTAAACATACTAAAGTCACTTTCTTTTTAAAGTCAGGCATAATCACTAGGAAGTAGATGCCAGAGTTCCAGACAGATCTTCTCCACCTCCATATAATATTTCAGTCTGTATTTTCTTAACATCTGACTTGTGCCACCTCGTACACATTTGTTGCTTACAGACTCGAATTGGACTCTATCCATCTTCAGAAAGGTGTAGTAGGGCTACATTTCAGCAAATGTAAGTGCAGGAGAAAGAGATGCTTTTAAAATACTTGACATTTATTAAACTACCTTTTTCCTTGGTACTGGGGATCCTTGCACATGATCCCATTTATAACATAGTACCTTGCTTATCTCTGTGCTCAGGACATTGCAGGATTTAGCCAGGATTTTAAGAACAAGTGTTGGTTACAGCTGAGTGTGGAATGCATAATGCTTTCCTACTTTTCCAGTCCCAGTAGCCTGTCACTTTTATCTGCATGCCTCACCAGTATCCCAGGCTTGTTTTGAGTCTGCTTGCCTAACCTGCTGTTACATGGCTTTCAATGCCCTTACACAGATGCATGCAAAATACCAGCACTGAAGCAGTGACATTTTTTAAACGTTTTGGTTCCTTAAGATATAAGAATTGCCTTTTTTCCTTAAGGTTTTTTTTTCCAAATATTAACATGTAGATACATTATAGCCAAAACAATTTTCTTCAAAGCTAGATAGCCGCTAAGTTTTCAAAATACTGTAACATATAAGTACAAATTTGCTAAACTTCCCAGAGCAGCCGCCTTGTGGCCCAGTCAAAAGCATCAAAATGCTTTGGGGCCAGTTTCAAAGGGATTGAAATAAAAGAAATAACAGAAATTAGTAACAAAAAATGGGCTTTACCTGTTACTGGGTTTTCTTTTTTTAATAGCACTTTTTTCTTTTTCCCTCTTCTTTTTTTTCTTTTATTTCTTTTTTTTCCTTTATTATTTTTTGCATGTAGGAAAAGAGTTGGAGCCTGTTCAAGGCAATCCATACAGGTGCATTTGGAAAATAAGTTGTTGGCGTATGGCTGAAGAGGTAAGATAATGCTGATTTGCTTGATATTAACACATACATATGACCTTTTCTGAACTCTGAAACACAATCTTAAGTAAATCTACCCCCTCTGTATTTCTGCTTATAGGATTTACAATTAATGCTTCTAAGGGGACTTCTGAAATAATGTATTTATGTATTGTAGTGAGAAATCTACATAATCAGCACCAATTTTTCAGGAAATATGTGCCTTTTTTTCTGGTTGAAAGTAAAACCACTGACACTTTGACTTGCATCTTGACTTAGTTGAATGGGAAAGGAAAAATACTGCTTTCTTTCCAGGTCAATATATTTTTTTCTGGTAAGTTACAAGAGGATGCTAGTGAAGGGAAAGTCACTTGCTTTTCTTGTTTTGGGTTTTTTTGTGTCCTGTCGTTTTGCATTTGTTAGATGGAACATTTTGCAATGGATTAATCTCTAACAAAATGTAAAGTGACTAGAAAACTTAAGTGCTGTGTAATTAAAAGTTTGGGTGTTTTTACGGTTTATTTTAGGAGCAGTTTAATAGGTATGAAAGAGCAATCTATGCAGCCCTGAGTGGAAACCTCAAACAGGTATGTCAAGCCTCTTACATAAGCGATGTTTGGTAGTTGTGCATTTTCTTTCTCATATGTGACAGTGATATCTTCAGAAATACTGCAATTACTGGTTATGTAAAGATGTAGTAAACAAGACAATGGCAAACATTGCTGCTCCTTGTAGGACTGACATGTTTTGACTAAATATATGATAGTCCTTCCATAGTATTATTCCTGCTGACTTTAAAGACATCCTGCTTTGATGAAGGAAGACTGCTGTTCTAAGTTGGTTAATGGTCTGCTTTGGTGCTTGAAAATTTGATCCTAAATTATTGTTGCTCTGTTTGGGTTTTGATAGTTCTCAATCTCTTGATAATTTATGCTCTGTTTTTTTTTTTTTTAATCTGTAGCTTCTTCCAGTTTGTGATACGTGGGAAGATACTGTTTGGGCATATTTCAGGGTCATGGTAGACACTCTAGTTGAGCAGGAAATACGAACCTCCGTAATAACTACAGAGGAGACAGAAGAGCTCCCTAGAGATTATTTAGAAACAAAGTAAGTTTCAAGTAAAATTATGTTCCTACACTCAACAAAGCATCCTGTGTGACCTGTTTGGAATATTCAAAGTAACAATTTTTTGTCTTGTCTCTTCTGTTTTGAAGCTGGACTTCAGAAAAGGTTTTTGAAGAACTTCAGGCAACAGACAAAAAGGTATGTAATAATTACAGTGTTTCTCCTCACTGTTTGCCATTTTTACTATTCACTGGGTGCCGCGTGCCGGAGGGAGGGG
>WBMV01001667.1:61875-78373 GCA_013396655.1 Campylorhamphus procurvoides | reverse complement strand
AAAAAAAATCAGTGTATTTAGGAAATGCTATTCCAGTTTTTAAAGTTATCCCTATGTTAAAAATGGAGAGCTGAATGATTTTTATTATAATATTTTATGTATGTGCTAAATGCCCCAGACATCTGCAGGGACTATGAATCATTGGAGTGGTGGGAATTACACCGAGAGCTTCAAAAAGAACTGGAAAATAAAGCCCTGAATGGCTCTTGAGATTTTTTTTTATTTCAAAGAAACGTGGGTTGTAATCTGGAAAGATTTTAGTGAGTGTTTCAAAAGGCTTATGGTCTGAAAAAAAATAGAAATACTTCAGGAAATGTGTCCTGTCAGAGCTTCAGTGGGTCTGTCCCATGTGCAAAAGCACTATTTGAATATTCAAGAAGTTCTTCAATTACTACTTTTTTTTTAAATATTCCATTAGAGTTATGAGACTTGCTTTTTAAAATCTGGTTTGTTGTCTTCCTAAAATTCCATTAAAATTGTTTCCCTGACTGACAAAAAATGAAATATTTATTCACAGACATGGAGTGATTTGTGTGATCTGTATTTCTGGGTTGTGGGAAACAGAAAACAAGTGTCTTGGTCTGAAAATTCCACTTTTTAACAAGATTTATTAATAAGTGTCTAAACTTCCAGGGAATCTTGTACATAGGACTGGGGGAATTGAGAATAAAGTTCTTTGCTGGGGGAAATTTTTAATACATCTTTTCCTTCAATAGCAATAGAGAAAATGTAATTATTTCCTACTAATTGACTTAATTTTATGTAGAGGTTGCTTGAATTTGTAAATGAGAGGATTGTGAGTAGAAAACCTAATGACTTCAGTTTATTGTGATATTTATATCCAATTTTTGTGCTTTACCTGATGGTTTTCATAAATCTGACTGAACAAAAACTTCATTTATTGATGCATCTGAAAACAATCCAACCCCGAAAACCTCTCGATTGCAAGAAACCATTTCTAAAAAACCCAACAGAATAAATTAATCTCTTTTCTCTCTCTTTTCCAGTGGTCTTATGCTCTGGAGAAGCCCAACACTGGCAGCATCTTTAACATCTCCTGGTCCACTGATGGCACCCAGCTGGCTGGAGCCTGTGGCAATGGCCATGTCATCTTTGCCCACGTCGTGGAACAACGTTGGGAGTGGAAGAACTTTGAAATCACCTTAATTAAGAGGAGAACCATGAAGGTGAAATGGCAGTTTGGAGTTCTACAGGCTGGGTTTTAAGGCAGAATGGGAGTTTTGAGGCTAATCTGTCCCCTGTGTTCCCAGACACTGACTCACAGCATTCCCTCTCTCAACACTGGGATAACACAAGGTTTCCATTCTTCCAGATTTTCCACACTCCACTTTTGCTATTGGACACCAGACTTGTGTTTTCAGGATTAAAGTCAAGCTCCTAATTCACAAGTAAAATTGGTGAAATTCTCATTAATCTCCACTTGAGGGATTTCACCACTAAGTGAAAAACTCCACGTCATTTTTGAATCCATTAGGACCTCGAATGTCTTTTTGCTCCTGGTTTTCATGTTGAAGATGTAAGTGGGAGAAGCTGGAGCAGCAGGAATGCTGCCTTGGTTTGGGGCAGGGAGTGGGATCTGGTGACTCAGTGTCTGGGAACACAGAGGACAAATTAGCAGGTAAAAATTCCCATTTTTTTTTTGCTTTCATTCCCAGACATCGACTCGTTAACAGATGGACTCTGGGAATGAGCTCCAGGGGATTTGAATATGCAAACTGAGGAAGTAAAGCCAAGCCTGAGTCAGGACTAACTTTTAATTTTAGTGTTTCTAGAGTGGGTTTATTCTTATATATTTATGTAGGAGAACCTTGCCTACAGAAAAGTTGTAGGTGCATTTTTTTGCTGAGTGCTGCAATAGCAAAGTTAATTATGGACAATTAATTATGTGTCTGTGGAAATGGTTTCCAGGGTTTTGGAATAATTGGGTTCAGTCCTTGTTTTGCAATTGGTTGTGTAATGGAGAAAATCCAAAGGAAGTTGCCACCCTCAGAATGGTGACATCTACAAAAATCCCCAACAGCAAAACCCCCACAAACAAACAAAACACTTAGTTATTTAGGATACCTCCTGAGATTTTTACCTCCTCACTATCTACATAGCACATCTTTCTCCAAATCCTGGATATTCCTGCCTTGTTTTGATGGGATTGTTAAAATATTATATTTCAAATATTCAAACTCCCAGCAGCTGAGCACCGAGTCTTAAAATGGCAATTCCCAAACATCCAGATGATTTTCCCCCTAAGAAATAATTTATTTCATTGCCTGGTTTTCCTTTCTGGCTTTGTTTGAGCTCAGTTTTCCTTTGCAGGTGCACAATGTCATCAATGATGCTGTGGATTCCCTGGAATTCCGGGACAGGGTCATTAAGGCCTCCCTGGACTATGGATATTTGGTGGTTTCCACTTCCCTCCAGTGCTATGTGTTTTCGTAAGGAAATTCAAATTATCTCCCTCAGGTTTGCCCAGCAGTTGTAAGGCAGCAGGAGAAACTGCACTGCAAGGGCAGTAATTAATTGGAGTAATTAATTCTTTTTAATTAATTGAAATATTCAGTGGGACACAGTGAAGTGATTAATGCTGAATAGGCAACCTGTAATAGAGCACACAAGAAAGGGGTTCTCTCCAGCCTCCAGATCACTGGGAAACAGCTCAGAAATATTTAAAAAATATGTTTATTTCCTATAAATATGAGTTTGCTGCTTGCTAAGAGTCCTGGGGTGAAGGGGTGCAAAAATGAAGGCACAAGTGTTGCTGCATCATGTTATGTGGCTATCAGGGTTTCTGGGCTTCTTAAATGCAGTTTTAAAAACTTATTTAGGAATATCAGCTGATTAAAATGCCCATGATTTGCTCAGTGAATCCAGCTCTGTATTTGCAATGTGAGGATCAGTGGGTTTAATGCTGATGTTTCTTTATTTTCAGGACCAAGAACTGGAACACCCCCCTGATCTTTGACCTGAAGGAAGGAACAGTTAGTTTGATTTTACAAGCAGAAAGGTGCCTTTGGTGACTTCTTGTAATGCTTATTGTTAGCTGGGAACATAATAGAAATATCATATATATAATATATATTAGATGGGAACATATGACATAAGCACAAATTGAAACATTAGAAATACATATTTTCTATTTCTAACATATTTCTCATATAATTGGAAACAGAGCAAATATTTTAAAATAATATTTCAGATGACAAATATTTCTCCTGGAAAGAGATAATATTCACATTAAAAGTGATCTTTTCCATACAGAACTTCCAGAGGTTGAACTGGAAACTTGTGGAAGGTTAAACAATTACCTTCACATTGTTGAAAATGCCTTCATGTTTTTCTATATTATTTAGTGATATTTTTTTTTGCTGTTTGGGTTTTTTTTTGTAGGCATTTTCTTCTTGTAGATGGTGGAGGACTTTATTTATATTCCTATGAAGGGAGATTAATTTCCTCTCCAAAGTACCCAGGCATGAGGACAGACACTTTAAATGCCCAGACAGTGTCTCTGAGCAATGATACCCTGGCAGTAAAGGACAAAGCTGATGAGAAGGGTAAGTAATTAGTCAAAAAATTCATATAATCATTATAAAAATGAAGTGAAATTAGGGGTATTACTTAAAATCGATTCAAAAACTTAAAGTGAATGATACAGATCACTGGAATAGTGGCAGAAAATAATAAAAAAAACCCAGCTTTTCACTCCCTGACACAGGAATTTTCTAAGACCTCAGCACCTTGTGCCTCCCTGTTGCTCTTAGAAGCTTCCAGTGCTTTATCTGGGATTCATTTTAGCTCTCAGATGTTCTCTGCTTTGATTTTTATAGATTTGGATCTTTATCTTGTGTTTGTGTCTTTATAGATTTATCTCTTTCACAGCCTTGTGTCTTTATATCTAAATGTTTTACACACAACTTCTGTCTCAGTGCTGTGTCATGAAAGATTTTGATGCTCTTAAATGTTGTGTTTTGCCACCCAAAGCTCTGTAATTCTGAAACACAACAAGGCCAGGGAGCTCCAGGGTAATTTTTGCATCAATGAGTGATACAGGAACATCTTTTTTGTCAGCTCTTTTCCTTTGTTCTGTCTCTTGGTGCAGAAATGTAAGTTTGCCTTGGCAATAATTTGAATTTAAAGTGTCTGCTGGAGGGAGACCCTTTTATTCCTGACAAACCCAAGGCACTGTGACTTTACACCTCAAAATATCCCTCCCCCAAAAAAAGAAAAGTGAGGTGACATTTCCCTCACATTTTTGTTACCCTCTACAACTTCTGTGTATCTTTTTTTCTTGTGCATCCCTATTTTTATATGGGAACAAACAGTTTAATTCTGAGTAATGATTTTCAAGAACAGGAATAGAACTGTAATGGGTGTTTCATTTTGAAGGCAAATTACTTCAGCCCCAAGACATTAAAGGTACCTAAAATACCTGTGTGATCATTAAAATGGATTTGAACCAGCAAAAATGTATTTCAGTGATATTCCCTGATAATAAAACACATCTGTTAAAAGACCCACACTTCTCTGGGTGTTCAAAGGGAGACAGTGCCCTTTTTGAATGTTTTCAGCTTATACCTAAAAAACAAGGCATGATTTAGGATTTTAAATGAGTCAAAAATGACGTGGAGTTTTTCACTTAGTGGTGAAATCCCTCAAGTGGAGATTAATGAGAATTTCACCAGTTTTACTTGTGAATTAGGCCCAGTGGGGTTTTTACAACTCCCTTAATCTCACTTCCTCCAGCTGCTCTGGTGGCTTGGGTAGATCAACACAAATCTCAGGCCTAAAAGTGAGAGAAAAAGCCCTTCTCAGGAACAACAAGTTTTCTTTTTGTGCCTTCAGCCCTTTTTTCCCCTCCTCTGGTGGGTTTGAACACCTGCTCTTACAGTTTGGGGGGTGTTTTTTTGGATTCTCTGCCTGTAAAACCATGTGCTGGGTTACAGCTCCTCCTGCAAACGTTGCTTTGATGCTCTCCCCACTGCAGAATCCTCCTGTGTGTGTTCACAGATGATACAGAAAATAGATGTAAAAATACATGTAAAAATATATTTTATAAATAAGTAAATATATGTAAAAGAGCTTTGAGCTCCTGGGGGGGTGTTTGTGTAGAGAAAGGGGGGAAAGAAAGAGAGAAACTTGCTTTTTGGGCACATTGCAAATTGGAGTTTTCACTGGATACCCCAAAAAAACAGCTGATGTAGGTGGGGGTTTTTGGAGGGTTTTTCTGTTAAGGGTGAGGCAGAGAGAGAGGAACAAGTGGTGAAGGTGCAAGAATTATATATATAAAAATCAAGCATTGAGGAAAATTCAAATATCAAGTGCAGTCTAAAATACCTGGATCAATCAGGTGGTTTTTTGAGGCAGCCAGTTATTAATATGTAATATTAATTAATCAGAACTGTGGCATCAGGAGCTGGAAGAAAATATGCTTAAGAATTCCAAAGCCAGTCCATTATTAACACAATAATCAGGTTTTACCCAACAGCTCTAAGGACATCTTTGTATATATGTAATATTAAATCCTTTAAGCAATCAGTGGTGTCACTTCCTGACACTTTATATTCAAAGTTTTGGGTTGAGATTGTGTCAATCTGATACTGAGAACATGAATTTATGAACTTCCATCACAACTTGGTGTCATTTCTGGTGCTTTTAACTAATAAACTGCATTTTTTTTCTTCAGTCATCTACATATTTGAAGCTTTGTCTGGAAAACCACTGGGTGATGGAAAACCTCTGACCCACAAGGTAAAATGAAGGATATAATGGCTTTTTTTTATTATACTTAGAAATTAAGAATCAATAATGGCTTCTCTCAATAATGGGACTATTAAAGGTTTTAAAATCTTAACAGGAAGGAGCTTTTCAGCTTTAGCTGACTCTTGGCCTCACTCTTCTGCTGTGTAACAAAGGAGCTTTGGTTTAATCTTCCTGAAATTCAGTTTATAAAATCATAAATCACAGAATGGTTTGGGTTGGAAGGGACCTTAAAAACCCTCTAAATCCAACCCCCTATCATGAAATGCTTCATTCAATAGGGAAGTCACACACAAAGTGTCTCCACAACCCAATTTATCCAGAGTCCTGTGCCTTATTTTCAGGAAAACATTCATTTGATTGAATGCCATGAATTTTCTGTGGCAGGAATGTCCAAAATGAAACCCAGAAATTCTCTTTTCCCTTTTCAGACTGAAATTGTGGAGATTGCTTTGGACCAGAAAGGACTTACAAGTGAGAGAAAAATAGCTTTTATTGATAAGAACAGAGATCTCTACATTACTTCAGTGAAAAGGTTTGGGAAAGAGCAGAAGATTGTCAAAATAGGTAAGAAAAATTGAAATTAATGATTAGGTACGTGCTGGGAGGGAAATAGATTTTGATCTAGTACAAGAGACAGCATTGGCTTATTTTTAATTAATAGTGAAATTGAACTTGAGAAAACCATTAGAAACAGTCCTTTGGCTTTCATAAGAGATAGACAAACAATTTTAGTACCTTTTATCTAAATGGTGATAATTCTTCTACCAGTGACCTGTGAAACATGTTAAGATGTTACACCTTGGGGGTTAAACCCAGCCCTTCTGAAAGGAACTCCAGTTGGTGAATAATGACCCTTTTACTCCAGTTTGAGAAGTGTGCCTTTGCTTTGATGTTTCTCATGGAAATGCCTGTCATTGCCTTGAAATTAAGGGACAATGGTGCAGAGTTTGGCCTGGAATGACACTTCCAACATCCTCTGTGGGATCCAGGACAGCCGTTTCACAGTCTGGTACTACCCCAACACGGTCTACGTGGACAAAGATCTGCTGCCCAAAACCCTCTATGAAAAGGATGCAAGGTAATGAATGCACCACACTGGGCTGAAAAGGGATGTGTTTGAACTGATTTACTCAGTCCTGAACAACCTGTGCTCAGCTGGAATGCAGCTTTTAGAACTCTTCTCATGTTAATGTTTCTTGATTAGGAGATGAGGAAAATTGGGGGGGAGTTTAATTCGATCATAAAGTTTGGAGTTGAAATGATGATGAGCAGTTTGAAAGTAGAGCAGCGAAGCTTTAATTATATCTCATGAAATCTTGCCTTAGTTGTTAATAAAAAAAAAACAAACAAGAAAGATTGTTTAACTTAGGTATTGGAAATTAAAACCAGAAAGATTTTCAATCCATGGTAATTTCTGTTCTGTTGTTCTCTGCAGAAAGAAGTGAACATTAACTTCCCTCTCTCCCTCTGCAGTGAATTCAGCAAGAACCCCCAGATTGTGTGTTTTGTAGGCAACCAGATAACCATCAGGAGAGCAGATGGTTCCCTGGTGCACCTGAATGTGTCCCCCTACCCTGGCATTCTCCACGACTATGTCAGGAGCTCCAGGTGGGCAGATGCTGTCAGGCTCTGTCGCTTTGTCAAGGTAAGGGCTAATCCTTGCCCATGTCCAGGTGCCATTCCATGGGATATTTATGGGTTCAGGGATTGCTTTAATACTCCTTTATTCCTGGAGCATCTGCAGGTCACATGGTGCTTCTCATTCCCATTCTTCTGCTCATGGGAAATTCCGTGGTTTTCACAATTACCTGATTTCACCATTTTCATTATAAGGAATAATTCTCATTTTCAGTCATACTGGCTGGATTGAACACAGGTACTCACAAGCTTAACTTTTCAGGACTGGGCCTTAATAAAACCAAATGAGAGTGACCTGCAACTCCACAATTATCTATTATTTTTCATATTTTATTTCACTTGGTTTTGTTTTTTTTCTTTTCCATTGCTTGCTTTTATGTATATTTAGACAACAGCAACAGATGAGGTGAGTCTGGTAGTCTTTAATGCAGAACAAAATCCCTCCAAACTTTAGTTCCTTTATCCCATTTACTCCTAGAAAAGAGTTTTCATCCTGACCTTAAATGTGTATTTTGAGTATTTTTGTAGCTGCAATATAAAATCAATGCACATCCACATGACTTGGGCTCATTAAGTGTCTTCACAGCATCTCGTTTGAAACATCCAAATTAGATTATTTTGATTTTTGGCAACCCAGGTAGAGAGTTCAAAGTATTCCTGAGTTCTGGAAGAGGTCACTTGGGACACATGGGAATGTCTGGAGCATTCCCAGTGTAGCTCTTTATTCTGATTTAAACCCATTCACAGTGCAAAGTGTTTCCAAATTTGTTACTGAACATAACCAAAATACTAAAACCCAGTTAATTCCATGTGGACTGACAGGTCAAAAATCAGATTTTCCTTGTCTGAACTAGAGTTTTCAGTTGTGGTAGCCTTAGCCTAAACTGGATTAGAAAGATGTTTTAGCAGAGTGTCTTTGTCATAATGTCCAAAAGGTACCAAAATCTCCTTTAGGATCTTCCTAAATGTTATCTGAGTTCGTGGGGTTTCCTTAAGGTTGTGTTAAAAAAAACCCCAGTAACAACCAAGCAACAAAAGTAATGAAAATTTAGGAAAAAAAAAGGGTAATATTATTATTACCACTAAGTTTTTCTAATTCCTAATTCTGAGAAATAATTAAGAGACTCGGAAAACGCCTAATGAGAAATACATTGTTAGTTTATTTTCAGGACTTGTGGACTTCCTTTGGGGAGTCATTTTGAGCAGGATAAGAAATCCTGGAAGTTTGAGGAGCTGTGTTTTATTTTCCTTTCAGGATCAGACCCTGTGGGCCTGCCTGGCTGCCATGGCAGTGGCCAACAAAGACATGGCCACAGCCGAAATCGCCTATGCAGCCATTGGGGAGGTGAGGACTTGGGGCTGAGCTCCCACTGAAACCACTACACAGCTCATTTTGTTAATGAATGCCCCTAATTACACTGCTGTGCTCGCCCCTGCCAGATTGACAAGGTCCAGTACATCAATTCCATCAAGGATCTTCCATCCAAAGAGTCCAGGATGGCTCATATGCTGCTGTTCAGTGGGAACACCCAGGAGGCTGAGACTCTGCTGCTGCAAAGTGGCCTGGTTTATCAAGCCATTCAACTCAACATTAACCTCTACAACTGGGACAGGTAGGATTTCATCAGACAAAATGGGTTTTTTAACACTTTTCCTGATTATTTACATGCCTTATTGCTAATTCTTAGCTGAGTGATTTTCTGTCTTGAATCACTCAGGTCTGTAAAAAGGCGAAGTAAATCATACCCTGACAATAACCAGAAAAAGGAACATTTTTGTGCCATATTTAGAAATTCTGTGATAACAGCCCAAAACATACTTGGAAGGATTTTTAAATAGCATTTTGCTGTTTCATTGCTGTTAACAGAGTAAAGTGCTCAGTGATGCCCCAAACTGGATGTGACCCTGAAGGAATTAGGGCAGTTTTGAAATGTCTTGTTGCTAAAAATAGAGCTGTGGCTATTCAGGCTCCCAGCACTGTGTAGGTGGATAAAATATGAATTAGGCCTGAGAAAACAAAGTAGGAATTTCTGCTTTAAACAAAACCCCACGTTTTCTGACACAATCTTCTGAGGCCATTGACTACTGATTTCTCTGCTCTATTCTTATCACTGGGGGCTAAAGGTTGTTTTTCCCCCACATATCTGAGTTTCTTATTTTGTTGCCTGGTATGAAGCTGTGTCAGGGCAGGTTTAGGCTGGGAATTAGGAAAAGGATATTCTGTTGTTCATGTATCATCTAAAAACTCTGTATATCAAACCTAAGTGTTCCTCAAGCCTTTGAGAAGAAAACAGATGGATCTGAGAGTAATGACTTATATTAATCCAGTGATTAATTTTCCCACCTATTTGTAAATACTCCACAGCATATCCCATAAATGTGCTTTGTGACTGTTCAGAACCCATTCCAGCCTGTAAAAAAGTTATTAAACATTATTACTTTCACCCCTTTATATTGAGAGGGCTAAACACTAAAATATTCTGTATTTCCCTGAAATAAAAAGCCTGCTGATGTGATGAGGTTGCCAGAGCATTTCTGCAGCCTGACCATCCCATTTCTGCTGCATCCCAGGGCCCTGGACCTTGCAGTGAAGCACAAGACCCATGTGGACACAGTGCTGGCTTACAGACAGAAGTTCCTGGAGGATTTTGGTAAAAAAGAAACCAACAAGAGATTCCTGCAGTATGCAGAAGGTGTAAGTGTCCCTCGGGATTATTCCTGCTGCCTGATTTTTGTGGCCACTTTGGGAGGGGGGGTGTGGTGTGTGTTTGCTTTTTCTCTTTTCCTTCTGTGGTTCAAATGTGAACTTAAATCTGAAGTTTTTACATCAGAATACAAATTCGTGGTTTGGTGTGTGGCTGCTTGGCCAGTAAGGGCTGGGCATGTGTTTTATTTGAAGGCACAGATTCAGAATGTAGATATTTAATATCTGGCAAAGATGACACAAATGAAGGCACAGTTGTTTTCTGTAAACAGGAAGCTGGACCTCACTGTGGCTGAAAGTGTCTCTCTTAAGTGCCTTCAACATTTTAATGTCTTTTTAAGGATGCCAACAATAACAGACTTTGAAGGTATCTGGGTATTTATGAAGTGAACTACAAACCATTCTCCAAATGTGATAAACAGTTAAATATACATTGTCATCAAACCCTTGGAAACCCCCTCTATCATCAGGAGGTCACTCCAATTTATTAGTGTTTTCCAATTTATTGACATTTAACAGATCCTAAAGACAGACTTAAGGAAGTATCTTGGATATCCCTGGAGTATTTCCTTTGTAACAGGCACCAGTGTGTGCACCCTCCTGCCCTTCCTGCATTTCCCCTCGTAGTTCCTCAGCTTTCTGAGGGTGACATTAGGAAAAGAACCCTTTTTATGAGATCTTTTCATCCCCTGTAGCTGATGGAGCAGGAAACACACCCAAGCAGTTTGCTGGGACCCTTTAATGGGGCATTTCTAATGGCACTCATTAGCTTTTAGCACTTCCAGGGATAATTCCTTCAGATCTCCAGCCCCCAGGGAACCATCCTGCAGGGTTTCACCTGGAAAACACAGGAAAGCAACAGCACAGATGCCCAGCACTCTCATCCTGCTGTGTGAAAATGTGTATTCTATCTACTTTAAACCTATGATGGAGCAAAAACCGGGTTAATCCCCTGAGGCTTCTGAAAGGCACATTTTAGATGATACTAAAAGCTGTAGATCCTGGAAGGATTCCTAAACAAGGTGTGAGCAGAGTGGTGTTTCACCTTACACTCAGTCTTGCAACTTGGGTCTCAGACTGCAGATTCCTGAAGTTTTCCACATCCCTCTGCTGGATCTGAGGGTAGGAGGGAACCTGTTTAATGAAGTAGAGTTTAAGCTATAACTAAATTTTCATTGCAAGACTCATAAAGCAAAATCAGAAGGGAATCACCAGAGTGTTTAAGAGAGCAGCAAGAGTTTGTGCTGCTGTTCTTTGTCAGGGATAAAAAAGAGGTTCAGTTTCCCTCCTACCACCTGAATCTCCTTCAGGCTTAAAGAAGGAGGTTTTTTCTTTTCAATACTGACTTAAACAATATGCTAAGTTGGTGTGTCTGTATATTTTACATATCTTAATACCCAATGATATCCTGAGAACCCTGGACCCTGTAAATGCATCCTGAACTGGGGTATGACTCTTTTCACCTGAGAACTTGGGGATTGCAGTTCCCTCTTCCCTCCCAGAGACCCTTTCTTGTCATTCCCTGGCTTAGTTGACACAGGAACAGCCACTCCTGAAACTCCCTGTGCAGCACTTGAAATGCTTTTCCCATCCCATCTTTGACAGTGTTGGTTCTCCAGCAGTGAAACTGAACTGCACAATGACATTTTTGGACATGTTTTTATGGTTACCAAATGCACCATAATCCATTTTTTTTTCACATCAAACATCTATGGAAAGCAAGACAACTGTTGTAGCCCACGTTTGTCCCTTGTGCTGTATGGATGGGCTGAAGTTTCACTGACACACAATACAGGCAGAAAATGCCAATTCTCTGCAGCTGGAGAGATGCCAAGGTAAAGCTGAAACATTTATTGATGCAGAAGGCCAATTTCAAGCAGAAATCTGGTTTCTGTTGTAGCAGATAAAACTGGTGTAATGTGCCCTGAGCTTACTCAGAGCAGACATCCCTTATTTATTATTGATCAAGTCTCAGGAACAGGACACTGATGTCATGACATGGAAACTAGAAGCAGGTTATTTTTGTGGTTTAAATGTTTTATTGCCAGACACAATTAGATGTGGTGCTTTTGTTAAAATAGATCAAGTTGGTTTATTTTAGAGGTGGGAGCTCTGCTGGAATTCAACTGTGCCTTCATATCTTCCATGAGCAGGAGTTAAATACTCATCGCTTTGTAATTGTGTCTTCAAATCATCCTGCTAGTGAATAAATTTGTCTGACCTCTCTCTAACTGATCTCTGTGTATTTGCTATTCTGTCCCTACAGCTGGAAGTGGACTGGGAAAAAATCAAAGCCAAAATCGAGATGGAAATGGCCAAAGAGAGAGACCGAGCAGCAAGCGGTGCTGCTGGGAGAACCAGTGTCACTGTGCAGCAGTAACTGCCACTTGGGGCACCTCAACGACTCTTCTGCAATGTTTTGTGCTGGAGAAACACCCAAAAAGAGCCACCACAGAGTTTTATGGGCAGCAGGAGGGAGAATTTGTGTTGGGTGACACACAGGATTCTTTATTTGCTCTCCTTTTGAGCTGGGTTTGTGTTTTGCTGCCCTGCCTCCAGTGAGGAGCTCCACTCCAGTCCATAAAGTCTGAGAAAAAAGGGAAATTCACTGGCTCTCTTGTTAGTTGCTGTTCAATTTTCATTGCCATTAAAGTGACTTTACCTTGGTTGCCTCAAATTAAGTACCAATTTCTCTGTTTAAGCACCTAGATGAGAAGTCTGGTTACCTTTGCAGCCTGGGGGACCTCTCCAAAGACTTGTTTAAATTGTCCTAAACCAAATTTAGCAAACTGTGAGTACTGAAAATGTTAAAGAGGAGCTTGAGCCTGTAAAGTACAGGACATTTCACTCAGAGTTGTGGTAATCCCTGTTTCTGTCAGTACTTATGGACCAGCAGGTTCTTTTATCAGATAATTTCAGATCAATTCAGCAACTCAGGTTTGTCACTGAGCAGACTATTTACCAATAAAGGGTATTTTCTGAGACAATATAAACTGTTCAAAATACTTTGGAATGTGTTTTTAGGGCTGTTTGGGGTAACAAACAGCACTGGTTGGTTTTGTGGCACCTGACACACATAAATGACAACAATATTTAAAATAAGATACATTTCATGGGTGTTTTCTGCCCAGAGCACTTTATTTACAAATACTATTTTTACACTTGTGTTATTTCATCGTATTTCTTTATTTTACATACAGAAGTGGCTGCTTATGTGAGATGTCCTTTGCAGAAACCCTTTGTGTTAGAAATACATGAGCAGGTTGTTCAGCATTGACATTGTATATAATATGTATTTTTCAAATGTGCCCATCCAAATCTCTGTACATATGACAAGTTTCTTTGGTTTGTAAATCATTAGATGCCCCTTTTGTGCATAGTTTATAAATTTCTTAATAAAACCATATAAAGGGTGGAGGTTTAATGTCTCTGATAGCTGGTGCAGGAGGTGATCTTCACTGCTAAATAAATCCACATTTTGGCTGCTTTTAATTGTGTTTGGAGGTGGGGGGAGAGTTCAGTTCCCAGGCCAAAGCCCCCTAAAGTATTGATCACTAATCAGATCAATATTCTATCACACACATCCAGTCCTGAGCACCTTTGTGGTGAAGAGTAAAGCCAAACAAACATTTTGGAAAAACACTGTTCTTTATTTTCACTGGGTCTGAATGCAGGAACCTGGTACAGTTCCAACCCTGGGTATGAAATCTAAATTTTGGAATATTTTCAGGAGAAAACTTCCTTCCATGGCTTGTCTGGGATTTTATATATTGTAATTCCAAGGAAAGGATTGTCCATCCAGGCCAGGGGAATTTGGGGCTGGTTCTGAAGTTCTGCATTGCATTTGTACCTGGTTTGGGTCATTTTCAAATATTCATGACAGCTGTTAAATAAAGGGAAATAAAAGGATACAGATGTTTCAGGTGTGCTCTGGTTACATTATTGCCCAGTGCAAACCCAGGGATTCCTCAGTGATTTCATCTCCCTTAGAAAGAAATAGTCCCTTAGATATTTAAAGCTTTAAGCTTGATTTAAACCATCATAAACCAATGGAAAAGCAGGGATTAACATGGTTGAAATTCCATTTTTAGGTGCTGTTGTGATGGATCAGTTACCAAATGCAACCCCAATTTTGCCAGTTGAGCTCATACACTTGATTTTTACCTTGACCACAGTAAATTCTCTCTGGTTATAAGAGAGGAGATGGAAAAAAATCTCCTTAAATGAGGCAGGAATAAAAGCTCAGGTGAGTGTTAAAAGCCTATTATTTTTAATATTTGAGAGGAAAAATTAAAAATGTTTTGTTTTCTGGTATTTCAGACAATAAGAGATCTTTATCTGTGGGGTTTTATCCTTGGGGGCTGGAACAGGACGAAGCTTTGAGTCATCTGACATGAAAATTTGATTTCACAGTTTGCACACAACCATTTCCTGCAGAAAAACCCTGGTCATTGTTGCCTTACACCCTTCAGAATAGTCCAAATTATAAATAACCAGTCATGGAAAAACTGGAACAAATTTCCAAAATAAATGTAATTCTGAAGTTTAAATATATTTTTATATAAATAGGTATATAAGTATAAGTATTGTATCACCTAGAGATAAGGGGGAAATTGTGGGGGACAGTTTATTGAGGTTTATATTTCTAATTACATATATATATGGTTTTAATTTTTTTATTGGTTTTATATGTTCATTATTAAACCTAGAAATTCTGAGATTTCCATTTCTTATTGTTATACCAAAGATGACATTTTACTCTGCAGGGTATGGGGAACAGTTGGGGAGAAAAAAGGGGGTTATGAATTGATCATACAAATGAATATTTCCAAAGTAGATTTTTATTGATCCAATTCAGTGCCATAAATTTTTCAACACTGAAATACAAGCTGTTAATTTTAATTCAGGTGCCTTTGCTCTGCTCTAAATGGTTCTAAATGATGGGGACTAAGTACTTCATGGAAAATAGGATGGGCTGGCATCTTCAGGGAAAGAGGGCTGGCTGCCAAATTAAATGGATGGACAAAAACTAGAGTGTTTAATTACTTCTGTCTTTTGTGGCTCTGCAGGAATTTTGTTTCTTTATGTAAAGAATTAACTGTGGTAGTTGAGATCCTGCAGTCTGGTGCTATTCTAATTCTATTCTAAATAAACACCCAGGGTTGCTCTGCAATTGGATATGCCTTCAGAAGAGGGAAAGGATTTATCGTGGCTGCAGCTCCTGACAAATCCTCCTTCAAGCTGGAAAAAAATGGGATTTCATGGAGCTTTTGGACACAAAGCAGTTCCGTTCCTGGAAGAGCTCAGGTGAGCTCGGGGTAATCCCGTAGGAAGCCGTGATCAATTAGTAATGCAGGAGTAGTTGAGGTACTCCCAGCTAATTAAGGTGTGATGGCAGTGAGGATGGAGGTGGTTTCTGCCCATTCCTGGGAAGTTTTGCAGTGTGGGCACCCAGCTCTGTGTGCCCTGCGCTGGGCTGGGCACTGCCCTTCCCTGGGGGCACCAGGGGTCCCAAATGCCCTGGGGCACTCAGAACCACGGGGCGTGGGAGGGCTGAGGGTCACCCGGTCCTGCCCACGCAGCACAACCTCCTGCTGCTTCCACAGCTGAGCAAACCCAAAATTCCACGGAGCCCGAGCCCACGGCGGGAGCTGGGCATGCTGTGCCAAACTGCAACCTGCTCCATAACGAGCGTGCCACAGTACTGGAGGTGATGTCCTTGTGCCAGGGGTGATGCCCCCAGGTCTGCTTCCTCCTGGGAGTCCCTCCAGGGTTGGGACGTGTCCCTCTGGGCAGTCCTGGTGTCCTGCGGGCTGTCCCCGTGGGAACCAGCATCCCTCCGTGGGCTCCAGCCATCCCCGAGGAGCCCCGCACGTCCCTTCTGCAGATCCTTCCCGGGGATTCCCGGTGTCCCGCGGTGTCCCAGCCCTCCTGGAGGCTCTGAGGATGATGCCTGTCCCTTGGGGGTGTCCGTCGTCTCCCGGGGGTCCCGCTCAGCCACTGTGTCCGTCTGTCCAGGCTCCGCGGGTGCACAGAGGAGTAGGGGGCTCAGCCTTGTCTCTCCCGACCCGGGGGGATGCACAGGGATTTGGGGGGCTCGTCCGCGGGTCTTCCTGGCCCCAGGGGATGCACAGGGATTTAGGGGGCTCATCCGAGGGTCTCTCCGGCCTCGGGGGATGCTCAGGAGTTTGGGGGGCACATCCGCGGGTCTCCCCAGCCCCGGGGGATGCTCAGGAGTTTGGGGGGCTCAGCTGTAGCTCTCCCGGGGTGTGCAGAGGTTTGGGGGGCTCAGCCGTGGCTGTCCCGAACCCGAGGGATGCACAGAAGTTTGGGGGGCTCATCCGAGGGTCTCTCCGGCCCCGGGGGCTGCTATGAGGGGCTCGG
>WBMV01001667.1:31907-48148 GCA_013396655.1 Campylorhamphus procurvoides | reverse complement strand
AGCCCCTCTGCTCCCCCAGCCCCTGTTCCCCCCCCGGGCTCCTCTCCCGTTATTGCCACAACCGGAGGCAACACCGCTCGTGTTTATCTCCCTTCCCACGCTCCAGCGGGCTCGGGGAATCCCCCTCTCCCCCCGGGATCCTCCGGCAGGGAAGGGCAGGGAAGGGTCGGGCAGGGCGGCAGCGCCTTTTTCTCCGCTCAGTTCGTGTGAACAGTTATTAACTGTTAGCAATGTGTGTTTGCATGGTGGTGTTTTCGTCCTGTTGTTGTTCTCTCCCCGTCTCTGCCCTCCGGAGCGTGTTTTGCAGCTCGGGAGGCGGGAGATGCAGCTGCGAGAGCTGAAAAGCCAAACGTGATTTCAGCAAGCCCAGTTCAGCAAGCCAGCACTTGGTGGAAGGGCTGAAGGGTTGCACAAACAAGTCTTGTGCCTGGGGAATAGCCAGGCTTTGTCCAAATATTGCAGAGATATATAATTTATTTTTTTTAATTTATTTTTGGGGTTTTTTTAAGATACAGTTTGGAAGCACAAACCCTGTTGTGTAATTTCCCGCCAGGGAACTTCTTTCCCAGTTCCTCCTGCCCTTGACCCACAAACTTCCATCTCCAGCACGGAGCACACCCCTCTACTGCTCTTCTCCCAGGATCCCCAGCTGGCATTGCTTCCCCAAGTCCCTCAGGAATCCAGCCACTTGGGCATTGATTTTCCTGCCTCTGCCATTGCTCCTTTTCATTTATTTTTCAGTTTTTATGTGAGTGCCCCAGCGTGGCACAGCCAAGGGGACCCCTGTGGTGATGCCCGTGGTCACCCCAAGAGCTGGGACCTGAAGGAGATGGGTGGTGGGTGCACAGTGGGCAGCCTGGGCTGGTCAAAAGCACCTTCCTGGGCTGAGCTGCCAAACAGCAGCTCCCACAGCTTGGCTTCACCATCACCAACATCCCTTGGCATCACCAGGGTGGCACTGGGGCAGTCGCCTTCCTCCAAAAAAGCAAAGGGATAGATGCTTTTCCCCTGCCTGCCTGTGCAGGGCTGCTGTTCCAGCTTCCTGTGGGCAGGATGGAGGGCTGGATGGTGCTTCCAGAGTGCAGGAGGGCTGGATGTCACCTGCTGGTTTGTGGTGGCTGCCCCCAGGGCCATCCCTTCCTCGGTACAGCTCTGGTGGGAAGGGTTTCCAAGCCGGATCTTTTTCCATAAACAATGAACTCAGCAGATCTTCCCTTGCTGAGGCTGAACAGAGGCTGAGGGTTGGCCTGAAGTTGCCCCAGGCCACAAAGGGCTGGTGGGGCTGTTGGAGCCTCTGCCACATTCGAGCCACGCTGTTTATCTGAGCTCTGCCTCCATGGATTGCTGCCAAACCCAACGGCGCCTGGCACGGCATCCTGGGGCTTGGCACAGGGGCCGGGGGCTTGTGCTGGGGGGAATCCCGTGCAGCAGAGCCAGGGCAGCCCCCAAAGGGCTGGGGGGGTGTTGGAGAAGGTATTTCATCAGTGACCCCCCAGCCTGAGTGACCTTCCAGCCTGCAATGCCCTGGGAGCGGTGCCAGGGGGAGGGAGCCGGGAGAAGCGTGGGAAGGGATTGGCACATCCACTCATGGGTGTCTCCTTTTGTCTTCCAGCGGAGCAGAGTCCCTCTCCTCGGATGAAAAAGGTACAGGGATTCTGTGAAACCCCCTCCCGTGTGGAATGGAAATGGTGATTTTATAACTGGCTGTAAAAACTGCAGTGTAAAGCCTTAGTTTAATGGAGGAGAGTCTTGCTTGTTTGTGCTGATTTTTAAGACCCCTGTTCCTTTGCTGTTTATTCCCTTTCTCTGAGCTGCTGAGTGCAAAATTGCCAAGAGAAGAGTTAATATTTTTCAGACTTGCATCCCCTGCCTGCCTTTCTCTTGCAGAGGTGACATCCAGTGGCACAGAGGGAGAGGGCTCAGCTGAGGAGCCCCCAGCAGGTGAGCACATGTGGGGCTTTCCTCACCCTTGGGATGCTGTGGCTGGCCCTGCATCCCAAATTTCCTCACAGCCACGTCCCAGAGCACGTCCCTTGCTTTCCAGTGCTGGTTTCTCTTCAATTTATATCCGTGAGAATAATTTATTAAAGCCATATTTGGCACATCCCTGGTGGGACACAACTCCCAGGGATGCCTCTGCCACCCTACATACATGCCATGGAAAACCAGCTGGGTGAACTGGGGTGAAGCTCCAAAATAATCCCAGATTGTATAAAACCTTAAAATTATGATGTTGGACACCACAAATACCCTTCAGAAGGGGCTGGGTGTCCCCAGAGTCTCCCCTGGTGCTGGGATTTGATGCTCTGCTGTTCTTCTCTGCCTCTATTTTTTCTGCTCTGTTATATTATGTAACCTGCTGGCTCACCTGATGTATCCAAACCTCTGGATGTATCCTTGGACTCCTTCCACCTGTGCCTGATGGGGTGTTATTTTGTTAAGGAGAGGCCAGTTCTGGAAGCAGCTCCAGCAGCAGCTCAGAAGAGGAATCAGGTGAGCAGAACCTTGTGGATTACCCTGGGAACAGTCTCACAGTTGCTGTGAAATACTAAGCCAGGGATTGCTTTTCCAATTGTATTTTTGGGAGCCAGTGATTTCCTATCAGTGATCAAAGAGCAGATCAAGCTCGTGCTGCTTTCACCTCGCAGTTGTCCCAACTCCAAGAGGCCATAAATTTCCTTAAAACTTGGCAACAAAGCTGGCAAAACAGGATGGACAGGGAAAGAATTAAAGGAAGCTGTTGATGAGAAGCTGGTGGGTTTGTGCTTCCCCAGGTTATGCCTCCAGCAGTTTATTCTGGTTCTGTGTGCAGGACTGATGGTCTGGAGTTAAATAATTACAATGTTTTTCCTCTTTGGATGTGGAGGAGTGGGATGGAGGAAGGTCAGGGGAGTGTGGCTTGATTGTGTCCTTTATATTTGTGCTGTGAGGAAGCCAACCCAGATAAGCAATGTGTGAAGGGGGTGATGTGGGATGGCAGGAGGGGTTTGGGGATGGCAGGAGGGGAGCATCTCCACACCTTGGGATGGCTGGAGAGCATCCCCAGGAAGGGAGGGAATGGGGGGCATGAACTTCCACATGCAGAGGGTGTTCCTGCTGCAGCTGCAGGGGCTGGAACAGCAAGGGCTTGGGAAGCAGCCAATGCCCTGGTGGTGTTGGCTGATGTTTGCCAGGCTGCTGCTTTGTCTCCCACCTCTGCCTGGCCAGGATGGCTTTGGGACAACCTCCCTGGGATGTTGGTGGGATGGGAAGCAGCCTGTGCTTTCCCTTGGCATGGCTCTGCCACTCACCTGCCCTAAAATCCACCCCCCAGGCTACAAGCCTTGGTGTGTCAGCTCCACTTCCATTCAGTCACGTTGGGAAAGGATCCAGGCACTTCCAAATTTGAAGTTTTATCCCCTGTGAAAATTTCCAGTAGTTTGTGCAACTTCTGAGCTTTTGGTGGAAGTTTTTCCTGATGTTCAGCTTCATCCCCATGCTGGGCAAAGCCTGCAAGGACTTAATCCCAGGACTGTTCTCCTTAAAATTTCATGAATTTAAGCCAGTTAAACTGGGTGAATGGGGGAGCCCAAACCTGCTGGAGGCTGAGGTGTTTGCTGCCAACTCCTTTCTTCTAGATGAAGAACAGGAGGAGAAGGAATCGCCGCCACCCTGCGATGAATCAGGTGGGATCAGATCTCCTGAGGGCTTTTTTTTTGCTGGGCTGTTTAATTACTTTGCTTTTAATGAGCTCATCTTCCTCTTTTCCCACTAGGAGGGAGCTGTCTGCCACCCTGTGAGCATTGCAGAATGGAAAATGTAGGTTTAGAAGTAAAAACCTCACCCGTGTATTTTGCATGAGAGAATTTGCAAATCGTAATTCCACTTCCTCATCGCCTTCTTAAAGATGTGTTTTTTGGGTTTTTTCATCCATTTCTAGGAGCAGAAGGAGCAAGTGACCCCCAGGAGACTTGCTGGAGGACAGTTTGTGTATGGATTTCTTTTAATGTGATGGGTATAAATGTGCATTGTTCTCAGCAAGGTGCTTCAGGCTTTGATTTAAGTGGGAAAATGGTTCCTTTGGTGCACAGATGCATTTGGATCTATGTTGGAAGATGCGCCCAAATCCTTAAAAATGAAAGTTCAGAGCCTGTGCTGCCTCCAAATCCTGCTCCAAGAAAACTCTTGGGAGGGTTTCCTGCCTCATCTTGCTGCAGGAATTAACATCAGGCACATTTTTATCTGATGTTTATCTGATGAGGGGTCTTGCCTTGCTTTATGCTCCCCATTTGCACTGCCTTTGATTTTTCCACGGATCCCTGCCTTGTTCTCCCTCTCTGTGCCTTGGAATTGCAGGCAATGTGGGCTGCTGCTGTCCCTGCACGCTTTGGTGTTCCCTGGGTTGGATGTTGGTGGTGTCCACGTGCAGTGCTGGCTGTGCCACCAAAGCTGAGCCCTTTGTGTGGGAGCAGCTGCCTCATGCAGGGCTTCTTTTGCCACATTGCAGCTCTTGGACAGTCCAGGGCCAGCTAAAACAGAGACCAGAGGCAAACCCATTGTTGTGTCTCCTGTGCTGTCCAGATAAAGGACTCAATGCTTGCCTGGGAGGGAGTTTCTCCACTACCCCTCCCAAGCCCCATTTCCATGGTGTTTCTTGGAGCTAACGTGTCTCTACCCACTCCAGGGTGCATCTGGATGCAGAGGGGACCTACCAGTGCAGCCTCACGGGCTTGATCTTCGAGGTGACGGGCCCTGTGAAGATCACCTACTCCCTGCTCTCCTGGAGCAAGTACGCCCGGCTCGTGGAGAAGCCTTGGATCGTTGGTGGGCCCCTCTTCGACGTGCGCTGCGACTCGGCAGCCGCCCTCGCCTCCCTCCAGTTCCCCCACTCCCTGTGCCTTTCTGGTGAGTGCCCCGTGGGAGTGGGAGCCCTGTGGGTGCCACCACCGGGGCAGGAGGTGCTGAGACAGCCCCTGTGTCCCCCAGGTCATGGTGCTGGCATGGCCTTCAAGGTGCTGCACGTCAAGGGCGGCGGCGCGGCCATCGAGCCCTCGGCTGCCTACTCGGCGTCGCACGTGCGGTGGGTGGTGAGCTCCCTGTCCCCTGTGGGGCCACTGCTCCAGAGCCAGGAGCCTGTGCAGTACCATGGTGCTGTCATCCTCTACAAGGCCGTGGATGAGCATCCCTCGCTGTCCTTCCGCGTCTACGTGGCCACCAACAACGACTCCTTCATCAAGGTGAGGCTCTGATGGGTGGTGAGAAGGGTGTGGGTGCTCCATGGGGCTGGCTGTGGGCGGAGATTATTCTCTGATGACCGCTGGGGGGGGCTTTGGGTTTGGTTCCCCATGGGCAGGGGCACCTTCCACTTGACCAGGTTGCCCTGTGCAACATGGCCTGGGACTCTTGCAGGGATGGGGATTCCGAGGGATGCTCTTCCCTTGCTTTGGTTTTGGTCCCAGGGCACCTTCCACTTGACCAGGTTGCACAGGGTAACATGACCTGGGATTCTGAGGGATGCTCTTCCCTCGCTTTGGGTTTGGTCCCCCCTGGGCAGGGGCACTTTCCACTTGACCAGGTTGCACAAGGTGACATGACCTGGGACTCTTGCAGGGATGGGGATTCCGAGGGATGCTCTTCCCTTGCTTTGGTTTTGGTCCCAGGGCACCTTCCACTTGACCAGGTTGCACAGGGTGACATGACCTGGGATTCCGAGGGATGCTCTTCCCTTGCTTTGGGTTTGGTCCCCCATGGGCAGGGATACCTTCCACTTGACCAGGTTGCACAAGGTGACATGACCTGGGACTCTTGCAGGGATGAGGATTCCGAGGGATGCTCTTCCCTCACCCCAGGGTTTGCATCCAAAGATACCCATCTCTCTGCAATGGGACTTCCATGCTGGGATGGTATTTAGGTGATTGTCCTGCCAATGGGCACGGTATTTAGGTGATTGTACTGCCAATGGGCATGGTATTTAGGAGATTCTACTGGCCAACTTTCCTTCTCCAGCCCTTTTCCCAAATTCCACTAATTAACCTCTCCAGTATTTGTGGTGCTGACACAAATGCCTGTTCACCCAGAGGGTTTTCAGGAACCTCCTCATAACCTGCTCCATGCTGTGGTTTTTACATCTATTTTCAATAAATCACCTGAAAGGTGATATGGCAGGTCAGCAACAAAAGCATGGAGACAATTCAACCACTAACACAAACTAGTTCCTTTGCTAGAGGCTTTCCAAGATGTGTAAAAGTTCATACATTCCCACTGAAAATTACCTGGGAATTTGGGAAAGGAGCTGCCAGTGGATTCATCCCCGTGCCACCCAACTTTCCTGGTGCCCAAAGCCACGTCAGAAATAACCCCAGAGGAAAACAGAGCAGAAAGAAAAGAGAGGGCACAGAACTAAACCAGGATAAAATTGCAGCTTTGCAGAATTCCTTGTATTCCCCTGCAATGGATAATTAGGAAATTGGGTTTGTTCTGATGATTCAGACCTAGCTGGGCAGGAGGAACATGCCTTCAGTTTATCCTCATCCAGTGAGGACAGTGACAAATAACCTCCCTTTTAATTGAGTTGTAACCTCTTCTATCTCATTTCACCCCCTGAACACAGGTTTGAATTGTTAATTCCTTTGCTGAAATGAGCAACCTCGAAATCCTATTTTTAAATTTTAGGATATCACCAAAGCTGTCAAACATGCAAACAAGAAATTTGTGAAGATTGACAAGCCCCCTGCGTGCCAAAAATTACTGCAGAATGGGAAGAGGTACAGGTTGGTGTGTGAGCCAGAAGCTGAAGTAACTCCTGAGGTAAGTTCTTAAACAACCCTCACTTTGTGTGTTGCAGCTCCATAGAAATAGGGAACAAAAAGGCTTTTGCCTCTTAGAGCCCTAAAAGTTTGGGATGAAATCCTGATTCTACAACAGTAGAACCCTGGGGGGATTGGAGCTGGGCTCTGTCTGAGCCAATTCCCTCCTCTTTCGTGTGTGTTTCGGATAAATATTGATTTTTCAAGTATTTTTGTTGTGTAGGAAATTGAATTTGTTGACGGATCGCTCTTGAAACTCAAGAGTTACATTGAAGTGTATTTGGAGAAACCGGATGAGTTCACCTTGTCCCTGGTTGAGCTGGACTCTGATGCCACTGTCTGGAAAGCAAAGCTCCGAGAGAGTGAGTCCTTGGGCTTCAGGGAATCATGGAATGGTTTGGAAGGGACCTCAAAACCCATCCAGTGCCACCCCAGCCATGGGCAGGGACACCTCCCACCAGCCCAGGTTACTCCAAGCCCCATCCAACCTGGCCTTGGACACTTCCAGGGATCCAGGGGCAGCCCTCCCCACCCTCCCAGCCACGCAATCCTTCCCAATATCCCATCCATCCCTGCCCTCTGGCATTGGGAAGCCATTCCCTGTGTCCTGTCCCTCCATCCCTTGGAAATAGTCTCTCCCCATCTTTCTTTTGGGTTCCCTTCAGGTCCTCAAAGGTCACAATGAGGTTACCTCGAAGCTCCTCTTCTCCAGCCTGAGCAATCCCAGCTCTCCCAGCAAAGCTTCTCCATCCCTTTGGTCATGGAGTGGCTTTGTCTGGAAGGGACCTGAAAGGCCATGTAGTTATAACATATGTCCATTATAATACATTATTCCATGTGTTATACATAGAATTCTATATATAATACTGTGAATTATTGCATTATAACCTACAATTCCATACTTTGACATGCTGCAGCACGTTGAATAAAAGGGGGAAAATCTCCTTGTACAGAACCTTCTCTCAGGGGTTGGAAACCACCCCACAGCTTTGTTTTGTGCCTGAGAATTCCTGGAGGTTGGACAAAGCAGCAGGAATTCCTCCCTCACCTTCTGATCCCTTTGCCACTCTTTCCCAGGGGACTGGATCCACTATGATCAGAACAAAAACGAGCAGAGGAGAAGCACAGGCAGTAAGTCCCTTTGGAGGTCACCTGGGGTTGGGGTGGCTTCTTCTCCGTGCCCCTTCCTTGCTCCTGCAGCTCAGGAGATGGGACACAGGTGGCATCACCTCCTGCTTCCTTCTCAGGTGTCAAAAAGCGCAAACCAGAGCTCAGCATTTTGGAAGAGGAGGGACTCCACAGCAAGAAGCAGAAGACTGGGGGCACTGCAGGTGGGGCCTTTGTGTGTCCTTCAAAATAATGTGTTTGGGGGCTTTTTGTGTCCTGTGAGACTGAGGGGAGACCTCATTGCAGGGACACCTTCTCCAGGAGGGGCAGCACCATCTCTGCTCTGTGGGCACCAGGGACAGCACCCAGGGAAGGGCTGGGGCTGTGTCAGGGCAGGGTTAGGTGGGATCTCAGGGAAAGGCTCTTCTTTCCCCAGAGGGTGGTGGGCACTGCCCAGGCTGCCCAGGGCAGTGGGCACAGCCCCGAGGCTGCCAGAGCTCCAGCAGGGTTTGGATGATGCTCTGGGGTACAAGGGGTGACTCTGGGGATGGTCCTTGGGGTTCCCTCCCAGATCATCTCATCCTGTGATTCTATAAAACCGTGCTCACTTGTTTAAAGACTTCCACAGATCACGCCATGGAATGCTCCAGGCTTGGGAAGTGCAGCTGGAAAGCTGCCCATGGGAAGAGGACCTGGGGGGGTGGTTGACAGTGGCTGAACATGAGCCAGTGTCTGCCCAGGTGGCCAAAGAGGTCAAGGACACCTGGCTTGGACCAGAACTGGTGTGGCAACAGGACCAGAAAAGTGATTTTCCCCCTGACCCTCAAGTCCTGGAGTTAATTTTGAGCCCTTTGTGACATGGAGACTGAAGGGCTGGAGCATGTCCAGGGAAGGGAATGAAGATGGGAAGGGGCTGGAGCAGCAGGAGGAGCTGGGGGGACTCAGCCTGGAGAAAAGGAGGTTCAGGGGGGACCTTCTGGCTCTGCAAGTCCCTGATGGATCTGGGGAGGGATTGGGCTCTGCTCCCAGGGAACAGGGACAGGAGAGAGGGAATGTCCTCAGGGTGTGCCAGGGTGGGATATTGGGAAGAACACGTGTCTTTGCAGGTGCAATTGGAAGCAAAGTCCTGACGGACCAGCAGCTGATGGCGGTGGCCAAGCAGCTCGGCAGGGAGTGGAGGGAAGTCGCCATCGAGTGCCTGGAGATGGAGATGAAGGACATCGAGGACATCCGGGCCATGGAGGACGAGGTGAACATGCAGAAGTTCCTGGTGCTCAGCAAGTGGAGGGACAGGCAGCAGAGCAAGGGCACGGCAGGAGCTCTGCAGAGGAGCCTGGGGGAGAAAGCCTCCTATGAGCTGGAGCAGATGCTGCAAGGTAAGGCACCCCCTGTGCTTGTGGGGTCCCACCCCTGGCTCAGATGTGTTTGAGGAATTCCCATCAGAGAATTCCCAAATCCCCAGTGTCTGGTTGATTCTGTAGGTCAAAATTGTCTCCTTTCCGTTATCGGAGGGATTTTCTTGTTGGTGGCGTTTTTATCGTTCCCTTCAAAAATGAAAAGAATGACATAAAAAATTAAAACTAATTAAAAAACTGCTATAAAATGAGGAATGTTTTTTACACTGACTGTGTTGAGAGCACCCTCAACATGACCTGCCTGGCATGGCCAAGCAGATCAGTGTTATATCCCAAACCAACCCTTGGTGTGCTCTGGAAATCCTAAGAAGGGATCTTTGGGTCTTTTATTCTGCTGCATTTTAGGAACAATTCTCTGACACCTTTCCCTGACTGATGGTGGTTCTGAGAACTGCAGGAGGTTGGAATTTGCTGACCTTCAAGGTCCCTTCCAACCCAGCCCATTCCAAACTTCTCTGACCCAGCCAAGGGTCCTCAAAAACTAAATGGGTGTTTTTCTGCAACAGCAAAACCTTGTTCTTCTTAATTCCTGAAATGCCCTCAGGTTGTGCCAGTGGAGGTTTAGGTTGGCTATTAGGAAAAATTCCTTCATGGAAAGGGTTGTCCAACCCTGTCCCAGGCTGGAACCCCCATCCCTGGAGGGATTTACAAGCTGTGTGCATGTGACACTTGGGGACATGGGTTAGTGGTGGCCTTGGCTATCTTAGAGGGCTTTCCCAACCTAATTCCATGACTAATTCTCCCTAAAACCAACCTGGCTCTAAAGGGTGGAGAGCTGCTCCCTCTGTCCCTTCCAAAGGGGTTTTAATACATTTATTATTCAACTTGAGTATTTTTTAATGCCCTTCTGATTCAACCTGAGTGTTTGTGTGTTTTGCCTCCCCCAGGTTTCTCAGCCCAGTGCTGAGCTGGAAGGGGCTGCAGCCTCAAGGAGGTGGTGGGACCTTCCCCCTCCAGCCATTCTGCTCCTCGGGGACCTTGGCAGGATTCAGGAAGGAGGATGCAAAGCATCATGGCTCAGTGGAACGTTCAGGCAGGGGCTCCTCAGGGAATGTGAATGAAATTTGGGATATAAACCACTTCCAAGACTTCCAGGAGCAGTGGATCCCAACACCCTTCACCCACAGGGGATGTCACCACTGCCACCAGCTCTGCCTCACTGGAGCCACTCCTAAAAGAGGGGAACACTGGAAGAAAACCAGATTTAATTGTTCCTTCCATGGTCATTACCTGGCAGAGATTTTCAGTTGCATCAGGGAAAATCAAGGAGAAAAGTCACAGGGGGGACTTTCATCCCCTTGGAAAAACCTTGGAACTGCCCCAGTCGTCAAGTCCATTGGATTTCTCACGGATGTCCAAGATCAGGGAAGAGTTATCCTAAACTTGCAGGCAAATTCCTTGGCAGAATCACTGTATGTATATAATCCCTGTATATATATATATTCAGTCCTTGTTAAGCTGTGGGTCTGCTCTCTCAAATCCCAAAAACTGGGATTTTGTTTCACAGAAGCACCACTATGAACTCCAGGCAGCTGGGAATTCTCCCTGGGATGGGAATTTCTTCTCCTCTCTTCTCTCTGGAGCCTGTATTTTTATGAGACAATTTTTTTACGCTGTACAATTTATTTTTTTTTGTATGATAAACTTTTTCTACCTTTTTTTTTTTAACTTGATCCATTTTAACTTGAATGAGGTGCTTAAATTGAAATGGGAAGAGCCCAAATTCTCTGGGAAGGCCCCACACGTGCAACAGAATTGAAAAAAAATTTGGAAATAATGTGATTTGTGACCTGATCTGGGATTGTCTGATTTTTAAGGACAGGGGATGGTTGTGATCACCTCCCTCTGCATATGTTTGTGAAAGAAAAAACATGCTTTTTAAAAATAAGGATTAAACAGGAGCTATTGACACTGTTTACACCTGATTTTTTTGTTTCATTGGAGTGCTGGGAGGTCCCTGCCATCTCTCCAAGCTTTGGTGCTCTGCAGCACCAGCCAAAGGGGGGATGAGGGAAAGAGCTCAAGAACTTCTGGGATCTTCTACCAGGGGACATTTTTGGGGGAAGGAAAACAGGGAGAGGCTTCCCAACCTCAGTAGAACCGGCCCTGGCTCCTCCAGTTGGGATGAGCAGGTGCAAATTGCCATGAGGACACCAAATAAAATCCAGATCTCTCCTAGGACTGCCTGGTCTGGAGAAGAAATGAGGAAATCCAAACTGGGAATAAGGTGGTTGACTGTTCCAAATGTCTAAAAAATGTCCATGTTGTATCTCAGGGAAGAACAGAAAAGAACTACAATTCCTAAGCCAACTTGAATTTTATTCGGCAATAAATAGAATAAATAAGGAATAAAATTATAATATATCATAAATAAATCATAGAATAGAATACCCTGAGTTGGAAGGGACCCACCAGGAAATGGATAGTAATAAATAGGTCTCAATTTGCTTAATAAATAAGAATAAAAAAGCAATAAATAATAATAAAAAAGCAATAAATTAGAGGGGAGGGGGAAAGTTTAGGTGCCACAATGTAGCTTATTTCCTAGAAAAGGAGAGGTTTCACAGTTTCCACCAGCTCAGTAAAACCCAATTTAGGGAAACCCTGGGAGATATTAAGAATTCCCAGGAATTAAGAATTAAGTTATTAAGAATTCCCGGGAATTAAGAATTAAGATATTAAGAATTCCTGGGAATTAAGACTTAAGATATTAAGAATTCCTGCTCCCAGGACTCCATGGGTTGGGTGGTTCCCAAGGTGCTCACTGGGGGCTCTCCAGGGAGCTGAGGAAGTTCATGACCCTGCTGATGGTGACAGAACGGATCTGCAGGGCCTGTAGGACACCACAGAGCCGAAGGCGCTCCGAGAAGGACGAGGGTCCTGGTCCTGTCCCACGGTCTGGGATGGTCCCACTGCTGCTCCTCAGGGCCTGCCAGGGGGACAGGGGACAGACATCAGCACAAAGGGTTCAACCATCATCACAACGTGGGCCAAACATCATCACAACATGGTCCAAACATCACCACAATGTGGTCCAACCATCACCACGATGTGGTACCAGCATCAGCACAAAGGGTTCAAACATCATCACAAGGGGGACAACCATCACCACAAAGGGTTCAACCATCACCACAATATGGTCCAAACATGACCACAAAGAGGCCAAACATCACCACGATGTGGTCCCACCGTCACCGCAAAGGGTTCAACCATCATCACAACATGAGCCAAACATCACCACAAAGGGGCCAAACATCACCATGATGTGGTCCCACTGTCACCACAACGTGGTCCAAACATCACCACAATGTGGGCCAAACATCACCACAATGTGGGCCAAACATCACCACGATATGGTCCAACCATGACCACAAAGGGGCCAAACATCACCACAATGTGGTATCACCATGACATGGTCCAAACATCACCATGATATGGTCTAACCATCACCACAAAGGGTCCCACCATCACCACAATATGGTCTAAACATGACCACAGAGGGACCAGCCATCACCACGATGTGGTCCAAACATCACAATATGGTCCAACCATCACCACAAAGGGTTCAACCATCACCACAACATGGTTCAAACATCATCACAAAGGGGCCAGCCATCACCATGATGTGGTATCATCACGATGTGGTCCAGCCATCACCAGAAAGGGGCCAAACATCACCATGATGTGGTTCCACCATCACCACAAAGGGTCCCACCATCACCACAGTATGGTCCAAACATGACCACAAAGGGGCCAGCCATCCCCATGTGGTATCACCACAATATGGTCCCAACCATCACCACAGTGGGGGGTCAGGAAACACCTCGGTGGCAGTTTGGGTGAAGGACACAATTTTGGGATAAGAGAGTGAAANGGTCCAAACATCACCACAATGTGGTCCAACCATCACCACGATGTGGTACCAGCATCAGCACAAAGGGTTCAAACATCATCACAAGGGGGACAACCATCACCACAAAGGGTTCAACCATCATCACAACGTGGGCCAAACATCATCACAACATGGTCCAAACATCACCACAATGTGGTCCAACCATCACCACAATATGGTCCAAACATGACCACAAAGAGGCCAAACATCACCACGATGTGGTCCCACCGTCACCGCAAAGGGTTCAACCATCATCACAACATGAGCCAAACATCACCACAAAGGGGCCAAACATCACCATGATGTGGTCCCACTGTCACCACAACGTGGTCCAAACATCACCACAATGTGGGCCAAACATCACCACAATGTGGGCCAAACATCACCACGATATGGTCCAACCATGACCACAAAGGGGCCAAACATCACCACAATGTGGTATCACCATGACATGGTCCAAACATCACCATGATATGGTCTAACCATCACCACAAAGGGTCCCACCATCATCACGATATGGTCCAAACATGACCACAAAGGGGCCAACCATCACCATGATGTGGTCCCACCATCACCATGATAGGGGCTCAGGAAACCCCTCTGTGGCAGTTTGGATGAAGGACACAATTTTGGGTTAAGAGTGTGAAGTTTGAAATATTTAATTGTGCCGTTGAGAGACTGAGGGTGGAGTTTGAATTATTTAATTAGTTGAAATATTCCCTGTTTTAAGTAATAGGGCAAATTTTGAATTATTCCCTGTTATAATTAATAGGGTAAATGTTGAACTATTTAATGATACGAATAGGATAAAAGTTGAAATACTTAAGGTTGGAGTTATTGGATCAATTTTGAGATATTTAATGATATCATTGATAGACACAGGATAAAATTTGAAATGTTTAATGATATCATTAACAGACAGGATAGAATTTGAAATAAAGATATAATTGATAGACACGGGATAAAATTTGAAATATTTCATGATATTCTTAATGGTCTTGGGATAAAATTTGAAATAATGATATAATTAGTAGACCGAGGATAAAATCTGAAATATTTAATGATATCATTAACAATCCAAGGATACAATTTGAAATATTTGAAAATATAATTAATAGACTTAGGACAAAAATTTGAAATACTTAAGGCTATAATTAATAGGACAAAATTTGAGCTACTTAATGATCTCATTAACAGATTTAGGACAAAATTTGAAATAATGATATTATTAATAGGATAAAATTTGAAATATTTAATGATATCATGAACAGATTTAGGATGAAATTTGAAATAATGATATAATTAATAGGATAAAATCAGAAATATTTAATGGTATCATGAACAGCTTAGGATGAAATCTGAATTAATGATATAATTAATTGCCTGAGGATGCTCAGCTGGGCTTTCCTTGGGACAGAATTGTCCCTTCATGCCCAAAGGCTCTTTCTGCCCAGGAATAAAGATTGATTTTAATATCCAATAAATAGAGACCCTTCAGACTGGGCTGATCTCCCCAGGCTGGACTGGGAGATGCTCTGCCAGTGCAAAGGCAACCAATTATTATTTTTAATCAGCTTTAATTAAACAAACAAGCTTTTCACATCTATTCCTATTTCCCAGAGCTCACTCCATCCCTCCTCAGTGCCCCGGGTGTGTTATAGCTCAATATTTGGAGGGGAAGGAGAGCTGGGTGCCTTTTATCCCATATTTATTTCTCCCAGGGAAAGGGAGGAGGCAGAAAATACTCACTTTCATCATCCCATCGAGGGTTGCCAGCACTTGGTGATCGCTGAAGTTGCTGAGCTCTGCTCTGTAGGCGCTCAGATCCTCGTAGATGCCCTGCAGGCATTTACCCTGGGAAAGGGAGGGTGATCAGCACTAATTAATTACCCTGCTGCTAAATCCCCAGGGAGCAAAAGAAGGGATTCTCGTGGGAAATCTGCAATTTACCTTATCAAAGCCTGATCTTTCCAGGGCTGGACAGTTCCCAGTCTGCAAATTTAAGAAGAAAGAAGACTGTATAGATTAAATGGCTGTTCCCTGAAAATATGAGGCTGAAACTTTGATTTTATATATATATATATATATGTATATTTACCCCTGGATCCTGGGATGTGCAGGCTTTTATGGTGTTGATTTGGTTCTCAGTGATGTCTTCAAGATCGACCTCTTCAAGGGTGCAATTAAATCCCAGGAAGCCACTCTCCTGTGTTAAAAAGGTAATCAAAACCTGACAATGTAATACAATAAAATAGAATATCTAATAAAATCGGCTCAGCTGCATGGCACAGTTGTAAACACATAAAAATAGGGGATGGATTCCAGGCTAACTGAATCCTAGGGATGAGCCTAGGGATGAGGACTGTGGTTAAATATGGAATATGGAAAATAAACTGGGAATAAGCTCAGGCTTTGCACAGGTTTGGTTTTTATGTTGTTGGCCATTTCTGTGTCCTCTCTGCTTTGAATTGTTCACTCAGACACCGAATCTGGCGAGGACTTTATGGAACTAGAGTTTCCAAGGTGCAGGATCTCACTGGAGGTTCTGGGGTGAAGGGGGCAACAATAGCAAGGAATTTTAGCCAAAAAAGGGCACCTGAGCAAAGCCCCGTCCTGAAGGGCTCACCAGGGCAGGCACGAAAGGAAAGGGGAGGCTGAAGGGGAACATCCACCCTCCTGGGGACCCTCAGCTGCCCAGCTGGGCACCTTCCCCACCACAGTCCCTCACTGGCCTCCTGGGCACCATCACCGACCCTTCACTGCCCTCCTGGGTACCACCACTGCCCCAGCACCATCCCCTGAGCACCTCCACTGACCCATCAGCATCCCCCTAAACACCTCCACTGAGCCAGCACCATCCCCCTGGGCACCATCCCCTGGGCACCAGCACTGCCACAGCACCATCGCCCTCCTGGGCACCATCACCAACCCTTCACTGCCCTCCTGGGCACCTCCACTGCCCCAAAACCATCCCCTGGGCACCATCCCCTGGGCACCTCCACTGCCCCAGCACCCTCCCCCAGCCACCCTCCCCCGGCCACC